>CM076973.1:54570844-54600844 GCA_039105355.1 Benthosema pterotum
GCCCCTGCACCGTATTGCTGTGTGTATTAAAGCTACTTTCTGTTCATACACCAGGGCCAGTCCAGCTGTGTGTATTAAAGCTACTTTCTGCTCATACACCAGGGCCAGTCCAGCTGTGTGTATTAAAGCTACTTTCTGCTCATACACCAGGGCCGGTCCAGCTGTATGTATTAAAGCTACTTTCTGCCCATACACCAGGGCCGGTCCAGCTGTGTGTATTAAAGCTACTTTCTGCCCATACACCAGGGCCGGTCCAGCTGTATGTATTAAAGCTACTTTCTGTTCATACACCAGGGCCGGTCCAGCTGTGTGTATTAAAGCTACTTTCTGCTCATACACCAGGGCCGGTCCAGCTGTGTGTATTAAAGCTACTTTCTGCTCATACACCAGGGCCGGTCCAGCTGTGTGTATTAAAGCTACTTTCTGCTCATACACTCAGGGCCGGTCCAGCTGTGTGTATTAAAGCTACTTTCTGCTCATACACTCAGGGCCGGTCCAGCTGTGTGTATTAAAGCTACTTTCTGCTCATACACTCAGGGCTGGTCCAGCTGTGTGTATTAAAGCTACTTTCTGCTCATACACCAGGGCCGGTCCAGCTGTATGTATTAAAGCTACTTTCTGCCCATACACCAGGGCCGGTCCAGCTGTGTGTATTAAAGCTACTTTCTGTTCATACACCAGGGCCGGTCCAGCTGTGTGTATTAAAGCTACTTTCTGCTCATACACCAGGGCCGGTCCAGCTGTGTGTATTAAAGCTACTTTCTGCTCATACACCAGGGCCGGTCCAGCTGTGTGTATTAAAGCTACTTTCTGCTCATACACTCAGGGCCGGTCCAGCTGTGTGTATTAAAGCTACTTTCTGCTCATACACTCAGGGCCGGTCCAGCTGTGTGTATTAAAGCTACTTTCTGCTCATACACTCAGGGCCGGTCCAGCTGTGTGTATTAAAGCTACTTTCTGCCCATACACCAGGGCCGGTCCAGCTGTGTGTATTAAAGCTACTTTCTATGTGTATTAAAGCTACTTTCTGCTTCTCCACCAGGGCCAGTCCAGCTGTGTGTATTAAAGCTACTTTCTGCTCATACACCAGGGCCGGTCCAGCTGTGTGTATTAAAGCTACTTTCTGCTATACACCAGGGCCGGTCCAGCTGTGTGTATTAAAGCTACTTTCTGTGTGTATTAAAGCTACTTTCTGTGTGTATTAAAGCTACTTTCTGTGTATTAAAGCTACTTTCTGTGTGTTTAAAGCTACTTTCTGCTCATACACCAGGGCCGGTCCAGCTGTGTGTATTAAAGCTACTTTCTATGTGTATTAAAGCTACTTTCTGCTTCTCCACCAGGACCAGTCCAGCTGTGTGTATTAAAGCTACTTTCTGCTCATACACCAGGGCCGGTCCAGCTGTGTGTATTAAAGCTACTTTCTGTGTGTATTAAAGCTACTTTCTGCTATACACCAGGGCCGGTCCAGCTGTGTGTATTAAAGCTACTTTCTGTGTGTATTAAAGCTACTTTATGCTATACACCAGGGCCGGTCCAGCTGTGTGTGTTAAAGCTACTTTCTGTGTGTATTAAAGCTACTTTCTGTGTGTATTAAAGCTACTTTCTATGTGTATTAAAGCTACTTTCTGTGTGTATTAAAGCTACTTTCTGCTCATACACCAGGGCCGGTCCAGCTGTGTGTATTAAAGCTACTTTCTGTGTGTATTAAAGCTACTTTCTGTGTGTATTAAAGCTACTTTCTGCTATACACCAGGGCCAGTCCAGCTGTGTGTATTAAAGCTACTTTCTGCTCATACACCAGGGCCGGTCCAGCTCTGTGTATTAAAGCTACTTTCTGCTTCTCCACCAGGGCCGGTCCAGCTGTGTGTTAAAGCTACTTTCTGCCTATACACCAGGGCCAGTCCAGCTGTGTGTATTAAAGCTACTTTCTGTGTGTATTAAAGCTACTTTCTGCTCATACACCAGGGCCGGTCCAGCTGTGTGTATTAAAGCTACTTTCTGTGTGTATTAAAGCTACTTTCTGTGTGTATTAAAGCTACTTTCTGCCCATACACCAGGGCCGGTCCAGCTGTGTGTATTAAAGCTACTTTCTGTTCATACACCAGGGCCGGTCCAGCTGTATGTATCAAGGCTACTTTCTGCCCATACACCAGGGCCGGTCCAGCTGTGTGTATTAAAGCTACTTTCTGCCCATACACCAGGGCCGGTCCAGCTGTATGTATTAAAGCTACTTTCTGTTCATACACCAGGGCCGGTCCAGCTGTGTGTATTAAAGCTACTTTCTGCCCATACACCAGGGCCGGTCCAGCTGTGTGTATTAAAGCTACTTTCTGTTCATACACCAGGGCCGGTCCAGCTGTGTGTATTAAAGCTACTTTCTGCTCATACACCAGGGCCGGTCCAGCTGTGTGTATTAAAGCTACTTTCTGCTCATACACCAGGGCCGGTCCAGCTGTGTGTATTAAAGCTACTTTCTGCTCATACACCAGGGCTGGTCCAGCTGTGTGTATTAAAGCTACTTTCTGCTCATACACCAGGGCCGGTCCAGCTGTGTGTATTAAAGCTACTTTCTGCCCATACACCAGGGCCGGTCCAGCTGTGTGTATTAAAGCTACTTTCTGTTCATACACCAGGGCCGGTCCAGCTGTGTGTATTAAAGCTACTTTCTGCTCATACACCAGGGCCGGTCCAGCTGTGTGTATTAAAGCTACTTTCTGCTCATACACTCAGGGCCGGTCCAGCTGTGTGTATTAAAGCTACTTTCTGCTCATACACTCAGGGCCGGTCCAGCTGTGTGTATTAAAGCTACTTTCTGCTCATACACCAGGGCCGGTCCAGCTGTGTGTATTAAAGCTACTTTCTGCCCATACACCAGGGCCGGTCCAGCTGTGTGTATTAAAGCTACTTTCTATGTGTATTAAAGCTACTTTCTGCTTCTCCACCAGGGCCAGTCCAGCTGTGTGTATTAAAGCTACTTTCTGCTCATACACCAGGGCCGGTCCAGCTGTGTGTATTAAAGCTACTTTCTGCTATACACCAGGGCCGGTCCAGCTGTGTGTATTAAAGCTACTTTCTGTGTGTATTAAAGCTACTTTCTGTGTGTATTAAAGCTACTTTCTGTGTATTAAAGCTACTTTCTGTGTGTTTAAAGCTACTTTCTGCTCATACACCAGGGCCGGTCCAGCTGTGTGTATTAAAGCTACTTTCTATGTGTATTAAAGCTACTTTCTGCTTCTCCACCAGGACCAGTCCAGCTGTGTGTATTAAAGCTACTTTCTGCTCATACACCAGGGCCGGTCCAGCTGTGTGTATTAAAGCTACTTTCTGTGTGTATTAAAGCTACTTTCTGCTATACACCAGGGCCGGTCCAGCTGTGTGTATTAAAGCTACTTTCTGTGTGTATTAAAGCTACTTTATGCTATACACCAGGGCCGGTCCAGCTGTGTGTGTTAAAGCTACTTTCTGTGTGTATTAAAGCTACTTTCTGTGTGTATTAAAGCTACTTTCTATGTGTATTAAAGCTACTTTCTGTGTGTATTAAAGCTACTTTCTGCTCATACACCAGGGCCGGTCCAGCTGTGTGTATTAAAGCTACTTTCTGTGTGTATTAAAGCTACTTTCTGTGTGTATTAAAGCTACTTTCTGCTATACACCAGGGCCAGTCCAGCTGTGTGTATTAAAGCTACTTTCTGCTCATACACCAGGGCCGGTCCAGCTGTGTGTATTAAAGCTACTTTCTGCTTCTCCACCAGGGCCGGTCCAGCTGTGTGTATTAAAGCTACTTTCTGCTTCTCCACCAGGGCCAGTCCAGCTGTGTGTATTAAAGCTACTTTCTGTGTGTATTAAAGCTACTTTCTGCTCATACACCAGGGCCGGTCCAGCTGTGTGTATTAAAGCTACTTTCTGTGTGTATTAAAGCTACTTTCTGTGTGTATTAAAGCTACTTTCTGCCCATACACCAGGGCCGGTCCAGCTGTGTGTATTAAAGCTACTTTCTGCTCATACACTAAGGGCCAGTCCAGCTGTGTGTATTAAAGCTACTAGCTGCTTCTCCACCAGGGCCAGTCCAGCTGTGTGTATTAAAGCTACTTTCTGCCCATACACCAGGGCCGGTCCAGCTGGCATCCACAACACTGAACTACTCTGGAGCCTGGCCTGCATAAATTGCAAAAGGACAAGGATAAACAACTAAATAATTATGTTTTTTTCTGTCTTTGTTTTCATCTTCAGTAGCCGTATCTGTGTGACTAATGGAGAACAACAGCATATTCCAGAGAGAGTTAGTGGAGTAGCCTGGCTGCTTGGCAAACAAAAACTTGGAAACCTTTTTTTTTACGTGCTGCAATCCTAAAATCCACAGGTGTGTCGTCTGTGTGTCTCTGAGCTGCCACACATGATATTGTGAAATCTTAAAATGTAAGTTATGGCGCAATAACTCCAGCTGTGAACACGGGGCTCCGGTATATAGCTCTGTTCATTCACAGTTAACAGAAACAAACGCAGCCAGCAGGAGAAGACACAGAGTAGATACAGAAACATCCACTGCTATAGAGAATAATCGTTCATCTACTGTACATCTCTATATTATTACAGCCGCCGGTTTATTCCTCCACAGAGAAATAACAATGTCTGCCTTGATGATCGCAGCCTTCCTGCTTCACCTCTCTGTGAGGAGCTCCGCAGTCCCTCTGAGCTGTGAGGACCTGCTCAGACCTCTAGCTGAGGTGGACTGCGGTGCTCTGGACGGGACCTGGACCCTTCTGGCCGGCAGCCTGAGCCACCAGGCCTCCCATCAGGCTCTCAGGCTCAGAGACAGCATCACCATGGAGTTCTCCCAGTCCTGCTCCAACATCTCCTCCTACACCCAGGCCAACCGCCTGGCTGGACGCTGCCACTACCGGCACTACAACGTATCTATAGACAACAGCAGGTCAGTACAATGTCTCCATAGACAACACAATGTCTCCATAGACAACACAATGTCTCCATAGACAACATAATGTCTCCATAGACAACACAATGTCTTCATAGACAACAGCTGTCAGTACAATGTCTCCATAGACAACACAATGTCTCCATAGACAACACAACGTCTCCATAGACAACAGCAGGTCAGTAGTACAATGTCTCCATAGACAACACAATGTCTCCATAGACAACACAATGTCTCCATAGACAACACAACATCTCCATAGACAACACAATGTCTCCATAGACAACACAATGTCTCCATAGACAACACAACGTCTCCATAGACAACACAATGTCTCTATATAGACAACAGCAGGCCAGTATATCTGCCCAATAGACAACAGAACGTCTGTATATCTACCCTATAGACAACAGCAGGTCGAAGTATCTATGTATATCTACTGTATATCTAATGTATGACTAAACTAAAACATAACCAGAATAATAACAACAGTAGCAGTATCCTCAGTGTGATAACTTTTGTTGTTGATATTTCCATTTCCCTGAGCCCTGGATTCGATTCCTGGGGGTTACACCACACCGTTGCCTCCCAGAATTTTCAAATGCATTGGGAGATTAATGAAATGATATAGGCCAGGGGTGGCCAACCTGCGGCTTTTCCGCGAGCCCCATGCGGCTTTTCAGCTGGTTACATGTGGCTCTTAACGGGCTTCCACATGAAACCATCAAAAAACTTTTTTTCATACCAGGGCCCACCATTTATTCAGAATTTGAGCCATGGACTACCATTTGATGACATTTTAGCTCCACAGACCCCAAAGCTAAAGATTTTGTTTACTTTTGTCAACAATTCCAGGCTGGATTTCAGAGAAAACAAAACAGTCCAACATACAGATCAAAATGACCATTAACCTTCTACATTCTCTAGTTGTTTAGACTTGGGCTAATTCACATGATGAATATTTTAACTCTTGAGAGTGTAAACATGAAACCAAATGGACCCGCAAGGGTCCATTTGGTTTCATGTTTACGCTCTCAAAGAGTTACATCTGGTTAACCAACTTTCCATCATTTAGCCTGGAGACCACCTGGAATCCTCTTTGATGTGGCTTTGCAGTAATACAATGAAAAACGTGGCTCTTAGTCTGTGACCGGTTGGCCACCCCTGATATAGGCAGTTGTCTGGCTATACACAAGACTCCAAACTAAGGTCCAGATCTCCTGTCCTTCTACCTTACACCAGGTTCACCTTCCTGGCCGGAGGTCGTTTCAACCTGAGCGGAGCGTTCCTCCGCGCTCCGTGCTCAGACTGCGCCGTGGTGCGCTGGGACGTGGAGTCCACTAGGAGGCGCTCTCTGGACGTCTACCTGCTGGGGAGGGGGAGGGGGAGGGGGGAGGTGGAACCGGGGGAGATGCAGGAGTACCAGGCTCAGCTGGAGTGCCTGGGGCTTCCCCCGCCGGTGGTGATGGATCCAACCCAGGAGCTGTGTCCACCGGAGGGCGCCGGAGCAGCCAGCGTTCAATAGATCCAAGCATGAAGCCTGGAGGCCTGGACCGGCTGGGAAAACACATAGAATATGTTCTTTAGTTTAAAAATAGTTCATATTTTTATCCCTTGTGGGGGGAATTTTGTCCACCTAACCCTACGTTTTAACGGCGGGTGATGATAAAGCGTCGTCGCCCGACATCCATTATTTCTCTATGGGAGCCGCCGATTCGGGCGACAGCAGCAGAACGGGCGACGTCAGCCGACGTGGGCGGGGCGACGTTGCCCGGAAAGATAAAAATTGGTGAGCTTTTCGCCCGAATCGGCCGACGTTTGGCCGGGGATAACCAATCAGAGCCAAGTGCTGCTTTTTTTGCCCTCGACCCAAAACCATTCGGCGCAGTTTGGTTCCTAGTTCCGTCCCACTTCCTCCTCCACCATACTATTTTTTTCAGTGCACCACAGCACCGTCGTTTACGGTACTCATTTTGCATGCCATTCTAAGCGAGAATTTACGGTAATGACCGTCGGCATCGCTCATATCGGCCGACGTTTTTTAATCCATCCCCGCCGTTAAAACGTAGTGTAATTCACCCCGTTTGTTCCTTTTCATTACAAACAGAGAAGTGTACATATACCGCTGTTTTACGTTGCAATGCTGGGAATTACCAAAGGAATTCATTGAGGCCAAATGAGGGGGGGCTCCAGGGAATATCTTGCCTGGGGCTCTAAATTGCTTAGAAACACCACTGGTGATGCATGTCAACACAGCTACATGTTGTAGCTTTGCCTCTTTGTTATCTGGAAGTTGAACCCATCGATCACACTTTCATAATATAGCCTTTTGTGTTCAGCTGTGCTTTGATGTAAATGTATACCTACTCTTCAAACTGTGAATAAATACTTCACTTTACTCCATCAAACAAGCCGCCTATCCAATCCTATCCTATACGTCGTCTCACATAATTCATCATGATTGACACGGACGGATTGGCACATATTTTCCTTTTATTTTCCTATTTTGGGGGGGGGGGGGGGGGGGGGGCAGCTGGTTGATCAGATGTAACTCTTTGAGAGCGTAAAAATGATTTGGTTTCATTTTTACGCTCAAGAGTTAAAATATTCATCATGTGAATTTACTTGGTCTACACAACTAGAGAATGTAGAAGATTAATGGTCATTTTGATCTGTATGTTCCAGGCGAGCATCTAGCACATTCTAGTGCATTTTGGAAGTGCCACTAGTGCATTTTGGATCTTGTCCAGGCCGGTAGGTGGCGCAGGCCACCGGGAAAACTCCCTGTACTCTAGATGGCCAATCCACCCCTGATGATTGCAATCAGTTCCTGAACAATCACATCTGAAATGAAAGGACCTGGTGGTTATTCTGTAAACCAGAGTGTGAATGTTATGCAAATATGAGTGCACACATGGGCGGATCTAGGCATGGGCATGGGGGGGCAATGCCCCCCTAAATACCCAGTCTGCCCCCCCCCAAACACGATGCCATGAAAAACAACCCAAGATATTTCAAATTAAAGTGCTTCTATTTAAAATGATGTGAAACACTACTACTGCTACTAACTAACTACAGCTGTGTCACCACTAAACCAACAGCATTTCATCATTGAAAACAGAAAACTCTCTGAGTCAGACCTTTAGCTTTATGCATGCTGCGTGTCTGTTGCAACTTCAACAACAACTGATGTTATTATTGATGCTTTACTTGACTAATAAAAGTCCTGTAACCGAAAATGGTATGGGTGCGATGAAGCCGCCCCCATACCATTTTCTCTTGCCCCTCCAACATGTTCTCTTGCCCCCCCAAATGGGACATGTTACATCTGCCCCTGAGTGCACAAAGAAGTTGTGTTACTGCAGGGGAGGGGGAGGAGGGGGAGGAGGAGGGTCTGAGGTGTTAGAGGATTAGTAATCCACATGTACAGTACAATGTGTGAGTGATAGACAGCATTCTACAGATTAAAACTACACCTCCATGTTGGAATAAACAGATCTGGTGTGTGTGTGTTTATGTGTGTGTGTGGACCTGGAGAAGCAGATTAATTATATTTACAGCAGGTATGTAACTCTATGTATATCTCAGTATTTCTACCTAGTAATGGCCAGTTGTGGACCAGGTGCTCACATGTTTCTGTACTGCACTTGTGGTGTTTTAACTTTCATTGAAAACTAGCAGGTGTTCACGGCCCATAGAGCGCTATGAGCCGTGAACGAGAGCGTGAAACACAACTAGAGAATGTAGAAGATTAATGGTCATTTTGATCTGTATGTTGGACTGTTTGTTTTCCCCAAATCCAGCCTGGAATTGTGGACAAAAGCAAAAATAAAATCTTTAGTTTTGGGGTCTGTGAGGCTAAAATGTCATCAAATGGTGGGCTTCCGTTGCCCAAATGCTGAATAAATAGTGGGCCCTGGTATGAAAAAGGTTGAAAATCATTGTTATAGGAAACTAGGCATATTAAAGTAAAGTACAAATACCAAGACTATAAATGGTAGGTACACTCTGCAAACTAAAGACAGATTACTTTGGTACTTTAGAGCAGGGTTTTTTAACAGGTGGTCCGGGGACCACCAGTGGTCCTTGAGAGGGTTCCAGGTGGTCCCCAGCTAAGTTGTTTAACCAGATGTAACTCTTGAGAACATAAAAATGAAACCAAATGGACCCGTTTCATTTTTACACTCTCAAGAGTTAAAATATCCATCATGTGAATTAGTCCAAATCTACACAACTAGAAGAGTAATGGTCATGGAGAGAAACAAAAGGAATCTTTAGTTTTGGGGTCTGTGCATGCATGACTAAAATGTCCTCAAATGGTAGTCTAGTCTGTGGCTCAAATGCTGAATAAATGGTGGTCCCTGGTGTCAAAAAGGTTGAAAACCCCTGCTTTAGAAGGTACTTTATAGAATAACATATGATTGTGTGGTTAAAAACATCAGCAGTCATTACAGTAGGAAGTAACGATAGAAACCCAGCAGAAGTAACTCTCATTAGAGGTGGTAGTCTGTTGCATTCATTTCAATTCATTATCTTTTCCCCCTTAAATAACCTTCTACTGTAGATCTACAAATAACACCATCATGACCACCCTCAAACGTGGCCAAAATGATTTGCATGAACCCTTTGAAAATGTGTGTGTTTTTAATACACTAATATGATTTCACACTCTTCTCTTCCTTTGATAAAAATGATCCTCTTGGTGGGTAATGAGTGAAAACATATAAGCTGATTATGCAGCGCTGTGCAGTTCTATTCTGCAATCTAACGCAACCTTGTGTAAGAGAACTGGACATTGGTTTGTGTACGGAATAAAAAACAGCATTTAATATTTGATTTAAATTGCTACAAGGTGTTATATAACAAATAATGCATTTAAGAAACCAGCGTCCGTGTGTTAATATTTATATCTTGTATTCTGTGAAGTTGTGGATCTGTGAAAGAGGTGATTTCAGCATAGCATTATAATCTGTCATTATAATCTGCTAGGTCAGATAATCTCATTAGCATTCAGTGGGATTACTGAAGTGATTTTAACAAGCATTTACTATTGTAATTTGTAATCCGTGTTTAATCTTGGCCTCCTAATGAGGCCACTGGGTGTGAGAGAAATACTTTGGTTAGACAGCATCGATAGGTCCAACATGCATTGGGGATGGGATAGGGTTAAGGTTTAGGTCCGTGGTTTTCAACCCGTGGTCCGGGGGACCACCAGTAGTCCTTGAGAGGGTTCCACGTGGTCCTCAGGCTAAATGATGGAACGTTGGTTAACCGGGCGTAACCCTTTGAGAGCGTAAACATGATACCAAATGGACCATTCCGGGTCCATGTGAGGGGAGTGCCTCGCCTGGCACTGTGGTTAAGTTTAGGACAAATTGTACTTATGTGACCACCAGTGGTGTGTCTGTCCCATCCACACCCCTTTGACACATGCTTTAGATTGTTTGTCTTTAGTTAGTATTTAGTTATTGATTGTCTACAAAGAGTTAGTTAGTATTTAGTTATTGATTGTCTACAAAGAGGTGTGTGATTTTCTGCCTTTCTTTTAATTATTCATTCATTTTTCTACCCTAGAGCACTTATATTTGTCCTGGAAATTCTCCCCACCATAAAACCCTCATGGCCTCAACTGAATTGAATTGAATTGAATTGAATTGAATTGAATTGAATTGAATTGAATTGAATTGAATTGAATTGAATTGAATTGAATTGAATTGAATTGAATTGAATTGAATTGAATTGAATTGAATTGAATTGAATTGAATTGAATCGAATCGAATCGAATCGAATCGAATTGAATGGGGTGTTGTGCTAATTCACTCATTTCCAACGCTCAAAAATCAATCGATCAATATCGAAAATCCCAACACACACCCAAGGAGTGTAAGGAGAAATAACCATTAAGGAGTTTTTGCACAAAATAACACCTTGACCACTTTGGTGAGGACATAACAGTAGTAAGAAAGCCTTCAAGTTCGAATCTCTTGTTTAAGCCCCTATAATACTGTTCTTACAGAAGCCGCAGATCTGCAAGCTCACAACGCTTTGCATTACAACATGTTATATAGTTTGTTGACCTGCTGCTTCTTCATGGTCTTTAATGCTGATTCGTTGTGGCTCATCATGGTGTCAGTCCAGTGGCGTTTC
Source organism: Benthosema pterotum (assembly GCA_039105355.1). Classification (NCBI taxonomy): domain Eukaryota; kingdom Metazoa; phylum Chordata; class Actinopteri; order Myctophiformes; family Myctophidae; genus Benthosema; species Benthosema pterotum. The sequence continues at coordinate 54,581,925 of CM076973.1, forward strand.
TAAGCAATTTGGAGCCTTAGGCAAGCTTTTCCTGTGACATCATACCTATGACAGGCACAGTAAAATGGCGCCCCCCAAGGGATAAAAATATGAACTGTTTTTAAACTAAAGCACATATTATATGTGTTTTAAATGTTCAATTCTAGTTATAGAGGACAAGTATAATGTATTTATCCATATGAGGCTTATTGGCCTGGGATCCTTTTAAAGCATGTCTGGTGGTCGCCCTGGTGCCCCCCACCCCCAAATCCACTCCCCCTCCTCTCATGGCGCCCCAGCCTTGAGTTCCTAATGGCAAAAACACCTCTGTGTCAGTCAGAGAAGAGCCCAGCGCAGCCCAGCGCAGCGCAGAAGGCTAAACAGCTTGTGGCATCAACAACATCATGTCAGTATAAGTACTAGAGGCTCCACTTGGCAGGCAGTGAAATGGGAGGGAATTATTGGCAGCTTTAAGCAGTGCTGGGAACTAGTAGCCTGAGTAGCTGAGTCCAGCCTCATTTACTGTTACAACATTCAACTTCTGAATGTCACCAATGGTAACTGAGTCTGGACAGTGCCTTGTTGACAATTTCCCCTGACGTTGCCTGTTGAGTAGTGCCATTCTTTTTGATTGGATGTTGTTCCAACTGTTGTTTTTTCCCCAAACAAATCAGAATCCTCGACAGTATTTCGACCTTTATAAGCCACGCCACTCGTGGACACAGGCTCCTTGCCAGACGAGGTTGAAATTGAAATTGAAACGGAGTCTGGCGCCAGGCTAGCGAAGTAGTCTGTTTTCTTAAATACCGTAGGAATGCTTCAGTAAAAGTTTTGGTTTGGTTGGCTTCAGTATGTGTTGATGTCAAATACTGATTCTTTTACTAATAAGTAAAGAATGCAGGGAATTCAGTCTGAATACAATACAATACAATATACTGTATACACCACACACACACACACACACACACACACACACACACACACACACACACACACACACACACACAACACACACACACCACACACACACACACACACAGGGGTGGACTGACAGTCTGGCATACAGGGCATTTTCCCGGTGGGCCGACCCCCCCAGGGGCCGTTAATGTCGTGTTTTAATTTAAAAAAAAAAAAATCTGCACAAAACCGGCCCACGAATCAGTGCTGGCGGCCCTCTGTCCTCTTCAAATGAGACTGCCTATTGCAGGGTTTTTATAGTTAACTAAAACTAACTAACTAATTTTAGTTAGCCCGAGCCCCAGAGCCCCTTATGTCTTAAATTCTCATGGGGGCTCAGGCCCCGGAGCCCCCACAAAGATTCAGAGGGCCGCTCTGAGGGCCGCTCTGAGACAAAATTGCCCGGTACGTTTTGAGCTCCCAGTCCACCCCTGCACACAGATAGAGAAGAGAGAGGGGGCGCAGAGGGAGGTTTTATTGGGCTAGAAAAGTCAAAGGGGAAATATTAAACCGAAAGAGATATTGCATATATGGCTCTGACTCTAGACTCTAGTGTGTGTGTGTGTGTGTGTGTGTGTGTGTGTGTGTGTGTGTGTGTGTGTGTGTGTGTGTGTGTGTGTGTGTGTGTGTGTGTGTGTGCACACTCTCTGAGGCCTCTGTATATAAGCTGATTTAAAGGCAGTGTGCACTCCACTCAGCAGCAAAAAACGTCACATGTTGCACGTTGTCACAAAGGCAGTCGTACTGTATATGCGCCCCAAAGCCAAACACACACACACACACACACACACACACACACACACACACACACACACACACACACACACACACACACACACACACACACAGCATGCAATAAGCAGCACATTCTGCATCTACTATTGCTCAGCCAGAGGAACAACTCAGTGCTGAGACTGAGAGGAGCTATCAGAGGAGTCATGGTGTGTGTGTGTGTGTGTGTGTGTGTGTGTGTGTGTGTGTGTGTGTGTGTGTGTGTGTGTGTGTGTGTGTGTGTGTGTGTGTGTGTGTGTGTGTGTGCGTGCGTGCGTGCGTGCGTGCGTGCGTGCGTGCGTGCGTGTGTGTTGTCAGCCAGAAAACCTCCTATCTCCATTCGATCCTTTTTAATTTTGTTGTACTGTTTCACAATTTAACCTCGCTGAATGCTTCCCAAACTGTGGGTTGTGAGTAGAGGTCTCAATGGGCCCGAAAATTACTGGGCCTGGCCCTAACTGGTGTCATTCCCGCTGGATAGGCTACTTTAAAGGACGATCAGAGGCAGTAGTAGCTTGCACTGAAGGCTGTATTCTTTATTCACCATTCTCCGATAAGCCCACGTCAAAACTGTTAGACAACACAATAAAAGTAATCAATACCCAAATAACCAACCAATAATGAGCCAAATACATAAGAAAACAAATACAATAAATTACAATTTACCTTACTAACTGCTCGCAATTTCAGAGGGAATGAAAACAACAAACAAGGGACCTCATCCACCAACAACCAGAACTGAAATACAATAACAATAAACACTGCGATCAGTAATCATATAACAAAATAAAGTAAATTACATGCAGACGAATGGAATATAACGAACCTGAAAACACACGCTTTTCCCATACAACAGCCCCGTCCGTCTGGCGTTGAGACGGAAGCTGGTCTGACGTTCAGGTGGCTAGACCAAACAACTGTATATATTGAGCCGGAAATGATGTCAATTACCCTTGAACTTGAGTTGCCCTTTTGCCTTGTTTAATAAAACGTGTGTAGTGTCAAATCAATACAATATTAAAGAAAAACAAAAACATCATGTCAGCCAAACTCCCACCAAAAATTCACAATTTTTCAAAAACAAAAAACAAAACAAAATAATAAAGACACAATGACAGGAACTCATTCTGCTTCAACAAGCACAACAATTTTTTGTACAGGTCGGTCGAGATAAACTGCCTTGGTCTTTCGTTTCCCTTGACTACTCAATTCTGAGTCTCCAATTAAGAGTTTGACCTTTCTGACTGTTCCGTCAGGGCTAGGATACACTTCTGTGACCCTTGCCAGTTTCCACTGACTCCTAGGAGAGTTTTCTTCATGCAGGATGACTATGTCATTGACCTTAGTGTCTCTTTTGTCTTTGTGCCATTTTTGTCTCTGTTGTAAATTAAGAAGGTATTCCTTCTTCCACCTTGTCCAAAACTCATTCGCTAAGAGCTGTACCTGTCGCCATCGCTTGCGCAAGTACAAGTCCTGCTTGATGAATTGGCCTGGAGGAGGCATGACTATACTGGATTTCATGGTAAGTATGTGGTTAGGTGTGAGAGGCTCTAGACAGGTGGGGTCATTTAGGTGCTCTGTAGTTAGAGGCCTGCTGTTTATAATGGCCATTACTTCATATAAGAAAGTCCGCAATGAAGTACTGTCAAGTCGTTTAGATGACTGATCAAGAATGGCTGTTAAAACACTTCGAATTGTTCTAATTTGTCTCTCCCACACACCTCCCACGTGACTGGATGCAGGAAAATTCATTTTGAACTCACAACCATATTCCTGTAATTGTTCATGACTCAGGTCCTTCATCGCTTCAATGAATTCTCTATTTGCACCAACAAAATTACTTCCTTGGTCACATCTCAATTGTCTAACGTTGCCACGTATTGCAATAAATGCACGCAACGCATTGATAAAGGCGTCAGAAGTTAGATCATCAAGCATCTCTATATGAATTGCTCTACAACACATGCATGTAAAAAGCAACCCATATCTTTTCAGTTCTTTCCTCGCTTCCTTCACATAAAAAGGACCGAAACAATCAATGCCACAATATGTAAAGGGCGGGGTGGTTTCCATTCTTACTTCCGGCAAATCTGCCATTTTTGGCTCTTGAGTGGTCCTGCGATATTTCCGACAGATGGTACATTTATAGATATGAGAGGCGACCGCATTGCTGCATCCCGTAATCCAAATGCCATTAGATCTCAATTCATTTACAGTCATGCCTCGTCCCTGGTGATTTACCTTCTCATGATAATGTTTGATAAGCAAAAAAGAGATGTGACTTGTTTTAGGTAGAATAGCAGGGTGTTTAACATGAGGGTGAAGACATGACCTCCTCAACCTTCCTCCAACCCGTAGCACCCCATACTCATCAATAAACGGGTCTAGTTTGTGCAACTTGCTCCCCTTATTTTGATTTACATCTTCATTGCAGAATGCCTCTGCCTGTGCCAATTTAATTATGAACAGTTCTGCTTCTTTGCGCTGTTCAATACTTGTAGCTCCACCTTCTGTAGGGAGACCCTTGACCCTTTGAACATGCCGTTTCAGACAGGCGATAGCCTTGACAGCTCTTTTCCAGTCCGAGAACCCTTTCAACCGGTCGAGCAACGTCCTCACTTCCTTTGCCTCGGTTTTATAAACATGGGCCTTGCGAAGTTCTGGATCGTCCATGACCTCATTCATTGTAGTTTCTCCCTTTGGTAATTCCTTTTCCCATAAGAACTCTGGGCCAGTGAACCAGTTTGAATTGATAAGTTGATCTGCTGTTAGGCCTCTTGACGCATGATCGGCTGGGTTAGTTTCAGACTGAACAAAGTGCCACTGCTTTGGGTCAGTAAGAGACTTGATTTCTTCAATTCTATTTGCAACAAACACATGAAATCTTCTTGCATCATTGTTTATGTACCCGAGAACCACCTTTGAGTCAGTCCAAAAATATTCTGTGAGTTCCTCAATCTCAAGTTCTTTCCTGAGCATAGCACTTATTCTAGCAGAGACAACTGCGGCAGATAACTCAAGTCTCGGTATGGTTGTCACCTTGGTAGGAGCAACACGGGCCTTCCCCATAACAAGAGAGCAATGGACCTCTCCATCAGTGTTAAGAGCTCGCAGATAAGTACATTCTCCATATCCAGTTATACTAGCATCTGAGAAATGATGAAGCTCATACTGTTGGACGGTGAAACCTGTTGGAATGAAGCACCTCTTGATTTTTATACATGACAGTGTTTTTAGATCTCGCAACCACGCCTCCCATTGGCCTTTAAGGTTTTCTGGGAGTGGATCATCCCAGTCCAGTTTCTCTCTGCACATTTGTTGCAAGATCTGTTTGCCCAGGAGAGTAAAAGGTGCCACAAAACCCAAGGGATCATAAATAGAGGCCACAGTGGACAAAATACCTCGTCTGGTCAAGGGGCGTGCTTGGATTGTGATTCTAAATTGAAAATCATCAGATGATAGACACCACTGAATGCCAAGAGCCCTCTCCATGAGTGGTTCTCCGAAATCTAGGTCCTTGACGCTTTCTGCACATTCCTCCTTTGGAAGAGATTGTAATACGTTAGTGCTGTTTGAGACAAATTTATGCAGTCTTAGTTGACCCACAGTACAAAGTTCTCTTGCTTCTCGAATAAGTTTAATTGCCTCAGCTTCATTTGAAACACTGGCAAGCCCATCATCAACGTAGAAGTTTCTCTGTATGAAATTAACAGTAGACTGGTCAAACTGGCCCTGACCATTAGATGCAAGGTGCTTAAAACCGAAATTTGCACAACCAGGAGAGGAAGCTGCACCAAAAAGATGGACTTTCATTTTATAGATAGACGGTGGAGAATTCAAATCACCTTTCTCCCACCACAAAAATCGTAGGTAATCCTGGTCTTCCTGTTTAACATGAAACTGATGGAACATTCGTTCTATATCACACATGACAGCTATGGGGCCCTTACGAAAGCGGCAAAGGACTCCCACCAGTGAATTGGTTAGCTCTGGACCGGTTAGAAGGTGGTCATTTAAAGAGGTGTCTCTAAACCTCGCTGAACAGTCAAAGACCACACGTATTTTCCCAGGTTTTTTGGGGTGATAAACACCGTGGTGTGGTATATACCAAGCTGGTTGATTTCCAATTTGTTCCTTCGAGACTTTCTCTGCATCACCACATGATATAAGATCCTCCATAAACTTCACATAGTCCTCATAGTATTTCTGGTTCCTCTTGAATTTCCTCTCCAAGCCTGTGAGGCGCTGCATGGCACATGATTTATTATTTGGGAGGTTTGGGCGCTCCTTTTTAAAGGGCAAGGGCATTTCAAAGTGACCATCTGGTTTGTGCTTTATTTCCGTCTGCAATTTTGACAAAAAAAGAAGGTCTTCCTGTGAGACCACATCATCATTAATTCTCTCATTAAAGTCAGATTCGAGGACCCTTATTATATCATTTGGAATAAGCTCTTTGATTTGATTTTTACAAAGATAGTGCACTTTACTTTTAAGACTCATCGCTGGGTCTACTGCAGGAGTCACTTCCTTTATACAAATACGGTGGCTGATACCAATGGCGTCATTGTACTGATCACCTGGTTCCCCATAACTTATGACACTCCATCCTAAGTCAGTCCTTTGAGCATAAGGGTGATTTTCATCTCCACTCACAATCTCTTGCGGCATAAGCGCTTGCGGGCAATTGTACCCAATCAAAAGGGCGATGTCACACTCCTGGTATGGTGCAATCCGGTTTGACAGATGTTTAAGATGTGGCCATGACATGACAGTTTGAGGTGTTGGAATATGGGACCGATTGGCTGGAATGAATGCCCGGGTGTAAGTTGTGGGTACAGAAATCTTTTTGTCAGAATAGAATCCTCGGAGTTGTATGCCTTTGAGTCTCTTACATGGTACGGTTGTCCCCTTAGAAGACATTGTAGATAATTTTAATGTTACTGGCTCTGCAGGAATGCTCAACATGTCTGCTACTTCATCAAGTATAAATGAACAGTCACTCTGAGAATCAAGCATGGCATAGACAAGAACTTCTTTAGGATTGTTCGGAGTGGACACATACACCGGTACTATTGAAGAAGTTTGCGCATTTGTTTCCTGCTGGACAACACTACAACATGTCTTTGTGACCGTTTCAGTTGATGTTGGTGTCTTTGTGACCGTTTCAGTGGATGTTGCTTGTGACACCTTGTCATTGTGACTCACTTCTTCTCTGGGTACAAAAGTAAAGTTATCATCATGTAAACAGGTTGGGTGGCCTTTACTACAAATGTCACAAGTCATTCTGAGGCTACATCCTCTCGATTGATGGCCTGGGTTCAGACATGCGAAGCAAAGTCGCTCATTGCGTATGTACTGTTTCCTTTCTGCAAGTGGTTTACATATAAAATAACGGCAGTTATAGAGGCCATGTCCCAGTTTATTGCAGAGATGACAGAGGTTAGAATGTTTTTCGCTAGTAGCTGTAGTAAAAATCTGTGCGGATGGAGTTTTATAATTAACAAAAGTTGGGTTCTTCACTGTCCGGTTGTCAGTTTCTCTTTGTCGCACTGCAGCGAATGATGTAATGGGATTGCAGGCAATACTAGCTTCAAGGCTGAGGAAAGTAACAAAATAACTAAAATTGGGGAATGTACCATATTGCAATTGATAAGTTGTTGCTGAACGGTTCCAACCTGTCAATAACCAATCGGGCAATTTTGTTGCAAGCATTTGGTTTTCCATGGGATCATTTAATATTTTTAAGTGGCTATTGTGGGAAACAGCGGTCTCACAACTCCTTAGATAATCGACAAATTTTCTTAATTCTGTACCATCCTTCTGGTTTAGCTTTGGCCAACTGTGCAGTTTGTCTCTATATGCCTTAGCAATAATAAATGGGTCTCCGTATCGTTCCTCCAATAGATTCCATGCTGCATGATAAGACTCCTCTGTGTCCATCAAGAAATATCCGTCGAGTGCCTCCTTTGCGGCTCCTCCGATATATTTTTGTAGGAAAAAGATTTTTTCTACTGTAGGGATATTTTTCCGTTCGATTAAGGTTTGAAATGAACTTTTCCAAATATTGAATTTGAGGGGATCTCCAAAGAAAACAGTGGGTTCTGGAATGGGAAGTCTATTGGATGTAATGGCTTCAGCAAGTCCCCTTATAAGTTGCTCATTGTGGTCTCCAGCTGCACTTTGAGTTTGAGCCTCTAGAGGGTGCTGCTGTTGCACGATGTACTGTGATGGCTGCTCATGAGTTCGTTTGGCTTCATTCTGGACCTGCAAACGGGCTTCGATAGCCTTTAGCCCCTTGAGTTCCTCCAAACGCTCCAGTTCCATCCTTATTCCTCCCATAGTCATTTGCCTGGTGACATCCTCCTTTTCCAGTCGATTTAGGACTTGCTCGTGTTCTTCTTGTTCGGCCATGATTTTTAGAACAGCCTTGGTAGCTTCAAACTCTGTATTTGGTTGTTTAGCTGAGCGAGTTTTAGAAATATTTGAGGCTGCTTGAGATTGACCGGTATGATGAGATTGATGACAGGTTAGTAAAGAGCTGCCTTCACTGGAATCGAAAACAGAGCTCACGTCAGGCCATTTTAATTCTTCCTCCATTCCTTGTATATGAGCAAGTGCATTTGAGACCACATTTTTAGACACTTGAGTGCTCTTATCGAGCCTTTGGCGCATATTGCCAGGAGGAGCTTCGACTCCCCTATATTTATTGTAAATTTCTGTTAATTCCTCCATATCCCTTTGAACAGCATTAATATAACCCCTCAATTCATCATGAGCAATATTATTAATGACACCCTTTTTAGCTCTCTTTGCCTGGATTTTCCAGTGCTCATAGACACAGTCAAAGTTATACAGCCAACTCTTCATTTTTTCCCTGTGCAAGGCCTTTCCCTTCTCAGTGAGTGTGCGGGCTCTCTCTCCTCTACGAGGAGGAGGAGAACCCAGGGGGTCCGTTTCTGCATCCTTAAACAACGGTTCAGTTGCTACATCCTTAGACTGTTTCTCTGGTTCCATTTTCCTTTGTTCATTTTGCCCTTCAATTGCCACTACAGGTTCAGTTTTCCTTTGTTCATTTTGCCCTTTAGTTGCCACAACAGGTTCATCTTTGCACGACATTTTATAGCCCTTACACCCTTAGCCAAGATTCGAACATTCAACATTTAATCACAGAAATACCATTTAATTAAATGAGCAGTGAAACAAAACACAATTAACCAAGCAAAAAATAACAGCTCACTCTTTAGACCCGTTTCTTTCATGTGCAAATTTCATCTTCAATTGTTACTTTAAAATGTCCATTTCCCATTTAGTTTGTTCGTTGGAACACTAAAGTGCTTTGTGGGGTTAGCAGCAGTCTTTTCATTCATTGAATGTTAAAGTGCTGTGTGGCATAGCAGCAGTCTTTATTTCGTAAAGTGCCGTGTGTATGTGCAATTACCTGTCGAGTCGACAACGTGTGTCCCCTTTCAGCCTGGATCTTTAGTTAGGAAAAGGTCCCGCACTGTTTATCACCGACGATCAGCCAGCCTAGTTGGATTACGCACTGGTGATGTTGCGAGTCACAGGTCGCAACGGCTCGGCTCGGCCCGGTCCACCGGTTCGGCGATGCGGTCGTCTGCGATGCGGTGGTGGATGGATAGGTAACCCGGCGCTGCGGCGGCTGCCGTTGGTGCTGTAGTCGGCGGCTAAGTTTTGACTGTCATTCCCGCTGGATAGGCTACTTTAAAGGACGATCAGAGGCAGTAGTAGCTTGCACTGAAGGCTGTATTCTTTATTCACCATTCTCCGATAAGCCCACGTCAAAACTGTTAGACAACACAATAAAAGTAATCAATACCCAAATAACCAACCAATAATGAGCCAAATACATAAGAAAACAAATACAATAAATTACAATTTACCTTACTAACTGCTCGCAATTTCAGAGGGAATGAAAACAACAAACAAGGGACCTCATCCACCAACAACCAGAACTGAAATACAATAACAATAAACACTGCGATCAGTAATCATATAACAAAATAAAGTAAATTACATGCAGACGAATGGAATATAACGAACCTGAAAACACACGCTTTTCCCATACAACAGCCCCGTCCGTCTGGCGTTGAGACGGAAGCTGGTCTGACGTTCAGGTGGCTAGACCAAACAACTGTATATATTGAGCCGGAAATGATGTCAATTACCCTTGAACTTGAGTTGCCCTTTTGCCTTGTTTAATAAAACGTGTGTAGTGTCAAATCAATACAATATTAAAGAAAAACAAAAACATCATGTCAGCCAAAACTGGGCCCTAAGTGATCAGGCCCAGGGCCTTAAGGCCCGGCCCTAACTGATCAGGCCCAAGGCCTTAAGGCTCAGCCCGACTAAATGGAAATGCCAATCAGCACCTTCTTCATATTAGGTAAATACAGAAAAGAACTAATATTTTTACTACTAGCAAAATAAAATTCAATATATTATTATTTTTTCATGGAGCCCGAGGCCCGACCCGGCCCTACTGGTTAGCATAGATTTTAGGCTCGACCCAGAACTAAAATGTTTTTTGGATCTTGATCACATAAAATCATCAAAAGCAGATAACAGCAAACGTAGATGACAAGCTCCACACACAACACAACCCCAACTTTCCAATTTGAATCACCCCTGAAAAGTAAAATGTTTTGGAGATAGGAGGTTTTCCAACCCCTGGGATAATGGATGTGAATGTTTGTTGAGTGCTGTAGTATTTATACGGCCAAAACTAAACCTATAACTTTGTTACATAAAAATACATTAATATTCAGCTCTCTTCTCATTTGAATTTCCGCTAGGAATTGATGTCAGAGGCTGGCTGGGGTAACATTAAGGCAGCCGGAATGCATTTAAAAGTGGGGCAATCTATAATAGCTGCTCCTCCGCTGAGCTGAGCCTGTATAAGCCTCATGCTCCGCCATTAAGCTGGAAATATAATTTGTTTCAATCTTTTTCTTTTACCATGCAGATTGTGTCTTTTCATGGCAGGACATGTTTCACTGTGACACTCATGGTGACGTATAAAAGTGGCAGTATAAGCTTTGGGCGCGATGAGAGGCTTGTAGATAGGATACAGGCGTCACTGGGAGTAATAAGTGGTCTCTCAATGTTCCTTGTGTTTGTGGGGGTTCAGCGTTCAATAGTAAATGCCATGTTAAATTGTCACTCCCAGACGTTATAGGACCACTGTAAGCCCTGTCGGTATGGTGCTGTCGCCTCACAGAAGGTCCCGGGTTCGAATCGAAGTATGCAGGCACCGGGACCGTGTTCTTTTGTCCATGCCAGTGGTTTTCAAACTTTTTGATACCAGGGACCACTATCTATTCAGAATTTGAGCCACGAACCACCATTTGATGACATTTCTAGCCCCACAGAACCCAAAACTAAAGATTTATTTTGTTTGTCAGACTGTTTCAACACACAGAGCAATTGTTTACAAATCTTTAAAGTGATTTCTTTTTTTTTTTATAGTACGGTCCTAATAAACCCCAGGAAATGACATCTGTCCACAAATGATCTACTGAATGTGACTGAACTGCCATATTGAGCCATTCTGGTTCAGTCATACCTAAATATGGAGTGTGTAAAGTGCAGTGTGGTGTGTTGCCTCCTTCACATTCAGTAGATCATGTCAACTTATGTGGACAGATGTAATTTCCTGGGGTTTATTAGGATTGCAGTAGATAATAAAAAAGAAATCACTTTAATTTTTTTTAGAGCTGTCAATCGATTAAAAAATTTAATCGATCGACTTAATCATGATTGCCCATAGTTAATCTTTGATTAATTGCAATTTAATCGCATATTTTTATGAGTTCTAAATATACCTTAAATGAGTGTTTTTCAAGAATATTCATATCAAGGTCAATTATTTATTCTGCAGTTGAGCCACAGACCACCATTTGATGACATTTATTTAGACTTCCAGACCTAAATTAAATAATTTGTCAACAATATCATTAGGAGCGAACATGCACATTTTGTACAAAGTTCTCTACATTTTCTAATTGTGTAGACTTATTTTAAAGTAACTTAACTGATTTAGATATTTAAAAATTATTCACCTGCATTTGGCGAAATTGAACCAAATGGACCCACTTGGCGTTTGGTTTTACTGTGAGTTAATCTTGCACTAAAAAAATTAATCGAGTTAACTCACGGCTGAGTTAACTCGCGATTAACTAGTTAATGCTGACAGCCTTAATTTTTTTGTAAACAAATATGTATTTAGGACCATGTTGGAATGCCCCCTCACATAGCTAAAATCCCTAAAACTAAAGAAAGCAAGGAATGTAAAACAATTAACACACATCTTTTTCTTTGCATGTTGCTCTCTCTCCATTCCAGCTCCACTCTGCTGCCACCAGGCTCTGGTGTATCGACTGCATTCCAACACAGTACGCTTCTGAGGGTCAGTACAAACACAAACAGCCCATCATCAGTCTCACTATGGCCAGCAGTGACTGTTCCATAGAAGAGCTCATGGTCTCACTATGGCCAGCAGTGACCGTTCATAGAACTGGGCAGCAGTGACCGTTCATAGAAGAGCTCATAGGCAAATGAAGAAGTGTCCTGGAACGATGGGGTGGATTTGGATGATGCTTCTGAAACCAGAGTTTGCAGCACTTCTTCTCCCCTAAATACACCCTAAATACATATTTACCAAATGTTAAAGCGATTTCTTTTTTTTTTTAATTATCTCTACAGTTCTAATAAACCCCAGGTATTGAAAATGAACTAGAAGACGCAATTTGTTACTGGCCATCTGTAAGCCCCTATTTTCTACTATACTCTAGTATCTATACTTTGACTAGTATCTATACTCTAGTATGTACAGTATACTTTGACTCTAGCATACTTTTGTCCTCCACAATAATAATCAGAGGCTGGAACCAGAGGCTGCAGTGCTTCTGCCTGGCAAAGAAGAACCCTGGACAGGAAGCCTGAGAAGCAGAATCAGAAGGAATGGACGCCACGGCGGTGCCACAGCCCAGCGGCGCCCAGAGAGAAACTCTACATGAGGAGACGAACTGCCAGCCTTCCACAATGAATCTGGAAGAAGCGATAGAAGTGAGTCATGAGTCATGACGTGACATGATCACACCAAGGCATCAAAAGCAGATAATAACAGCAAATGTATACGCTTCACAAGGTCGAAATGCAACACAAACATTTGAATTTGAATCAAACCCTGAAACACGCCCGGATGTAACATTTCCCAATTGGGTAGGGGGGCAGGCGAAAATGGTATGGAGGGCTGCTTCATCACCGCCCATACCATGAATCCGCACCCATACCATTTTCGGTTACATGATGTTTATTAGGCAAGTAAGCAGAGGCGTAGCAAATCTTGGGCCCTCTGATTTTTTTTTTTTTATCACAGAGCCCCCACTGTGTTTCATTCATTTTAAATATACTATCATTTTAAATATACTGTAAGCACTTTGATTTGCAATATCTTTCAAATTATAGGTCCGTGCCACAGAGGAACTCCCAGAAAAAGAATCAGAAGCAATGGACGCCGCCGTAGCGGTGGTAGCGGCGGTGGCGGTGGTGCCAGAGCCTGGCGGCGTCCAGAGAGAAACTCTGAGCGAGGAGCAGAAGCGTCGTCAGCCTTCCACAATGAAACTGGAACAAGAGATGATAGAAGTGAGTCATGGCGTTCCCTCAGGGCCGACGGCGACGGTGGCGGTGGTGGTGGCATCGTCACTGGAGACGGAGACGGAGACGGATTTAGAACAGACGGATGAAGGATCACAACAAGTGTGTCAAACACAACCGGAGCAGCCTGTGGATGTGGTTCAGGATGGTTTCCCACCACCATCGTCATTACCATCGTCTCGTCCTCCTGCCCTCGGACCGACCCCCGCCCCAGAGGGAAGTGCAAAGGCCGAGGAGGAGGAGGAAGAGCCGGGCGAGGAGCGCAGCGGCGATGCCGAGGTCACGACAAGCGTGGGAGAGCGGACAGATGGCGAGGGCGAAGGAGAGCGGCCTCTGGCCCCGCCGGACCTCCCTGAACCTGCTGTTAATAACCCAGTCGAAGAGAAGGAGGAGGAGGAGGAGATGGAGAAGGAGATGGAGGGAGATGGCAGGACAAAGGAGGAGGAAGGCGAGGCGTTATCCTCACAGCCACTAGCAGGCCGTCCGAACAGCAACGAATCCGGACGCCAAACCTCCAAAACACGTACCGTCCGCTTCGCCGAAGACGCCGCCGAAGTTTCGGCGTTCGTCGACGTAGACGCAGACGAAACCGTCAAAGAAGACGTCAAGGAAGACGTCAAGGAAGACGTCAAAGAAGACGTCAAAGAAGACGTCAGCGAAGACGCCAGCTCTCCCCAGGGGAGCTCTGTTGTTGACAGCAACTTACCTGTTTTGTTTGGCGGCACTCAGCCATCATCATCATCAGGCCCTGCTGCTGCAGTTTCCTCAGGGAACCAGCAGAGGGTGCAGCAGCAGCAGCAGCAGCAGCCTGTGCAGAGCCTCCCTCATGCACCTGAACCTGAGCCCTGCAGGGTAGGAGGAGCAGAGGAGAAGCAGGAAGCAGCAGCACAACAGGTGCAGCGCGGCAGACAGCAGGGCCTCCTGACACCTACGGCCACCGGCGTTGCCGTGGGGACAGCCAATCAGGGAGCGGCACCAGCAGCAGCAGGTAGTCTTTATGGCATTGTGCAGGGAGAGCTAAAGGCCAGCGGGGAGGAGGGGAGAGAACACACCGAGACAGAGGAGCAGGGAGAGAAGGAGGAAGAGAGCAGGCAGAAAACGGCTGGCGGGCGGAGAGCTGGTGGAGTGGCAGGTGGACTGGTCAAAGCTGACCGGACAGAGAAAGGCCGGGGAGAAGAAGGAGAAGTGTTTGGGTTTGGAAGGAGAGCTGAAAACCCTGAAGAGGACGAGGTGAAAGAAGAAGAAGAACTCTCACCTCCTCCTGGGTCTGTTGTTGTTTCCAAACAAAGAAGCACAAAGACGATGGAAAGCGACATCTACGACGACAGCCGTAGCAGCGACAGCGGGCTGCCAACCATCCCCAAGACGTCCGAGACGCCCATCGAGAGGGAGATCCGGCGTGCCATCGAGCGTGAGCGCAGCCTGCGGCGGTCCCGGGGGCTGACGGTGGCGGCCGCCGGTCCCCCGCAGTACGTGGAGATCCCCCTGAGGCGGTCCGTCCTGCAGCAACACGCCAGCGCCAAGCCGGAGAGGAACCCGGGGAAAGACCGGCACTACGCCGGCAAGAAGATGCAGCGGGAGATCCACGCCGACACGCAGCGCGAGGAGGTCCTGGTCCGCATGGGCACGGTGCCCGGAGGGTACGACCGCGGGACGGTACGGCAGCTCCGAGAGAGGCAGGCGCTGTTCGAGGTGTTCCAGGAGGCCGGGGGTCCGTCGCTCACCCCCAGCAAGGCCCCGTCGTCGCCCAGAGGGAACTCTCCTTCTCCTTCTCCCGCTGCCTTCGCTGGCGGCGGCAGCAGCGGTGAACTCTCCGTCCCGAGAGCGGAGAACGCAGGACGGGACGGGGGTTTGTCGTCGGTCGCGTCCGGACGGAGCTCTGTGGAACTCCCTTTGAGCCCCGTCCCGAGTCCGAGTCCGAGTCCCTCTCCCTCCCATTGCATGCTGGGACCGGGCTTCTCCGACGGCAGCGACTGTCAGGTGATTACTTTTCTTTACTTTGACTTTTTTCTTGAATAATTGCTCCAATCAGAAGCCAGCGTTTTGGTCACATGAGCGGTAAGATGTGTCTCTATAACACACCATTCTGCTCTACAGTATATCGCACCGCTGCATTAATCAAGATCCCCAAAATGCAAACAGCTGTGCTCATAGCGCGGCATGCTTCCAGATTTGGTGTCGATATACCGACACCAAACACTGATACCACAGAAGAATACAGTAAATACAATAATATAAAAGAAAAAAGATCTTATATGAACTCCACCAAAAGGGAATAGCAGACTCCTGGCTGAAATGTGGACTTGGGCAACTCTAAAGCAAACTCCACATGGCCCAACATTTCATTTAACTACCATAATGTCAACCTCTTACCCCTGTGTCATATGTGTAGTTAGACTGGGATATTTGCCAATACCAATATGACCCGATAATGACAAATAAGTGCCGATAACGCTACTTTTCCAATACCCATACTTTTTCCGATACCAATAAAGTATCAGGACATCCCTAATCATAACATCTATATATTGTATAGGGCTGCCCAAAAAGTAGATGGTGATCTACCAACAGATCACACAGGTCATGCAGGTAGATCACATGAGCACTTGGACCCTTATAGATCTGTAACTCTTGAGAGCGTTAAAATGAAACCAAATGGACCCGTAAGGGTTCATTTGGTTTCATTTTAACTCTCACAAGAGTTAAATTATATTTAAACATCTGAATTACGTAACTCAGAGTCCAAGAGTCCACACAATTAGAAAATGGAGAATAATTGTTATTTTGACCAACGTTTTGCCAGTTCTCTTTCCCAATTGTGGACAAAAACGTGAAAGTTCTTAGTTCACGAACTGTCAACTCAAACCTCAAATACTGTTTTCAAACGCCAGTAACAGCATATGCAGGAAAACCTTCCAATTCTCCCCTCTATTTTTCATTATAAGTGCATTATTCTTAAACACTATAACAATAAGTAACACCATCACCAACTATTTCAAAGTGTAGATCTTGTTCAGCCACTCATTTTAAAAGTAGATCTCAAGTCAAAAGTCTTAGTTGTAGCATTCCATAGTTGTAGTATATTATGTGTCCTTTAGCTGCTTAGTTGTAGTATGTTTTAGTCTTAGCTGGTATAGTTTAGATGTCCTGTCTAGTTCCTGTCTAGCTGTCTGTTTAACTTTCACTACTTGACACTTTATAATTAGAATTATACCTGGTTGTATCTTAGCACCTTCACCTCACTTTATACTGTTACAGTTGCACTTTAATACTCTAGTCTGTTGCACTACGTCACTTACTGTTTCTTGTATTGTTTGTATTTGTCATTTTTTCTTATTGCACTGTCTATTGTCTTATTGCACTGGGGAACAATGGAAACGTTATTTCATCCCTGTATATGTCCTGACATACACTGGAGTGACAAATAAAGAACCTTGAACCTTGAACCTTGAACCTTGTTCAGCCACTCATTTTAAAAGTAGATCTCAAGTCAAAAAAAGTGTGTTCCCCCCTGCTGTAGGTGATCATCTTGGAGAGTGACGACGTCAGACTCTACTACTCCGGAGACGTTGTCCACCAACACAACAACAACAACGGTTCGGACATGGTGGACGGCGGTGGGGCTTTCATGGACCCCCCTGTATCGGCTCTGGACCCCCCTGTATCGACCCTGGACGGGGAATACGACAGAGATTTACTGGGGATTGGGAACGAGGAGGAGGAGGCTGCAGAGGCAGAGACAGAGCCGCCCATGAGGACAGAGAACCCGTTCTTCAAGCTGAGATCATCCTCGGCTGCAGCTCTGGACAAGGTGGAACGGGACATCAAGGAGGCTCAGGACAGAGAGAGAGAACTGAGGAGGCAGAGGAGAGGATGGAGGGGAGGGGGAGGAGGGGGAGGGGGAGGAGGAGGAGGGGAGGAGGGGGAGGAGGAGGAGGAGGGGGAGGAGGAGGAGGAGGAGGAGGAGGGGGAAGTAGAAAGGGAGACGTAACGCCAGTCAGCACAGCGTCTCTTCCTCCTCCTCCGGTGCTCTTGAACGGACAGACCCCTCCAGAGGACCCCCCACCGCCCATCATCACATCTAGGAGGAGTACGGGACCCCCGACAGGTCAGTAGCAGGGGCAATGTTACATGGGAAATGTTACATCCGCCCCTGGTCAGTAGGTGAATTTATGGTTAGTAGGAGGTTAGTAGGAGATCATTTGGGTCTGTGAGGGTTGGGGTCTCACTCACATATACAGTGACGTACAAATAGGTTTTCTAAAGAGCAAGGGTTTTCAACCTTTTTCATACCAAGGCCCATTATTTATTCCGCATTTGAGCCACGGAGGACCATCATTTGATGACATTTTAGCCCCACAGACCCCAAAACTAAAGATTTATTTTGCTTTTTGTCCACAATACCAGGCTGGATTTGGGAAACCAAACAGTCCAACATACAGATCAAAATGACCATTAATCTTCTACATTCTCTAGTTGTGTAGACTTGGGATAATTCACATGATGGATATTTTAACTCTTTGAGAGTGTAAACATGAAACCAAATAGACCTGCAAGGGTCCATTTGGTTTCATGGACCCTTGCCAAACGAGCCCTTGTGGGTCCATTTGGTTTTATGTTTACGCTGTCAAAGAATTACATCTGGTTAACCAACTTTCCATTTAGCTGGGGACCACCTGGAATCCTGTCAGGGACCACTGGTGGTCCCTGGACCACTGGTTGAAACCCCCTGCTGTACTGTACTTACTGTAGTTCCAGGAGCCAACAGAAGCAGCAGAAAGTCCTGAGTCATGAGTCCTGACCTTTATCCTGTCAGCAAGAAACCTAAACTTCAAAAGCACTTCTTCTTCTTCCAAAAAAAAGGCTAATCATCAGGATAGGATCCAACATGCAGTTTGTCTCAGAGCCCAGGATAGTGGTGCTCAAAGCAGGGGCGGATCTAGGCATGGGCATGGGGGGGGCAATGCCTCCCTAAATGCCCAGTCTGCCCCACCAAATACGATGGCATGCAAAACAACCCAAGATATTTCAAGTTAAAGTGCTTATATTTAAAATTATTCGAAACACTACTACTGCTACTAACTAACTACAGCCGTGTCACCACTAAACCAACAGCATTTCATCATTGAAAACAGAAAACTCTCTGAGTCAGACCTTTAGCTTTATGCATGCTGCGTGTCTGTTGCAACTTCAACAACAACTGATGTTATTATTGATGCTTTACTTGACTAATAAAAGTCCTGCAACTGAAAATGGTATGGGTGCGGCTTCATCGCCCCATCTGCCCCTCTGTTAATGTTTATGTTTAGTAAAAGTAGTATGTTGAAAAATAGTCAAGTAAAGTACAAATACCGTAATTTCCGGACTATAAGCCGCACTTTACAATAAGCTTCATGTTGTTGTGTGCTACTTAGTTTGGCCACAGCCTTGAATATGCTTATAAACAAGTCAATGTAGGACAGTATTGTTTAAAAATGCCTGTATAACTTACAACATTGGAGTCTTACTAGGACGGTTTTGCATATTGCATAATATCC
>CM076973.1:54605844-54673344 GCA_039105355.1 Benthosema pterotum
CCATAAAATGACCAAAAGGTTTTTTTGAAAGTGGAATATCCCTTTAAAAAATCTCCAAAATGGGTCAAAAACAGCAACAGACACTCCAGTGTTCAGACACTACACTGATCCCTGACCAGTGGCGTTTCTCCACTTCCTCACTATTCTAAATAATGCACAGAGGTGTGAGACTGCAGCAAGCGGGCCTCAGGCTGCAGCCAGGACAAGGCACTAACTAAAGACACTGAACTTCCCTCTCTCTCTCTCTCTCTCTCTCTCTCTCTCTCTCGGCTGCAGGCAATGACTCACAGTCCAGCAGATAATGCAAATGTACACAAATAACGTCTTATCTACAGTATAGCTTTTATTTGTATCTTCATTTCATGGTCCAGGAAAGCTCTGTGAAGATGAAATCTCTATTTTTTAAGGGAGAGAGAGAGAGACCTGGCTGGGCCAAGAGAAGACAGCATGCAGCAATGATACAGGGAAATTGTATAGAAAAAAAAAAAAAACGGGAACAATGAGGAACAATATAAAGGAAAGTAGAAGGCAGTTAAAACAGCCGAGGGACAGCGGATACGTAGCACAAAGCCAGCGACCGACCGACCGCACCATGCCATGCACTCCAATTCCGCCGCGCTGTTTTATCTGAACGCGGCTTTGAACTCTCCAAGGGAGAGCGAATCATTATGCTGCTAGTGTGATAAGGACATGAAACCAGAGAGAGAGGGGGGGGGAGAGAGAGAGAGAGAGAGAGAGAGAGAGAGAGAGAGAGAGAGAGAGAGAGAGAGAGAGAGAGAGAGGGAGAGGGAGAGGGAGAGGGAGGGAGAGGAGAGAGAGAGAGAGAGAGAGAGAGAGAGAGAGAGAGAGAGAGAGAGAGAGAGAGAGAGAGAGAGAGAGAGAGAGAGAGAGAGAGAGAGAGAGAGAGGGGGGGGGAGAGAGAGAGAGATACAGAGAGGGAGAGAGAGAGAGGGAGAGGGAGAAAGAGAGAGGGAGACAGAGAGGGAGAGAGGCAGAGAACGAGGGACGGAGAGAGAGAAAGAGAGAGGGGGGGAGGGAGGGATAGAGAAAGAGGGACAGAGAGGGAGGGAGTGTGTGGCGTCTGTGTGTTTGCAGTCAATAAAAGAGTTCCCAGACAATCCAAGTGATTTGTAACAGCCCAGTCTTGGGCTTTGTATCTCTTTGAAACACTATATCATGGGTTTTCAACCTTTTACACATACTACTCAGCATTTGAACCACTGACCACCACCATTTGAAGACATTTTTAGCCCCACAGACCCCTAAAACTGAAGATTTCTTTTGCTTTTGTCCACAATTCCAGGCTGGATTTGGGAAACAAAACGGTCAATACAGATCAAAATTACCATTAATCTTCTACATTCTCTAGTTATGTAGACTTGGGATAATTCACATGATGAATATTTTAACCCTTGAGAGCCTAAACATGAAACCAAATTGGTCGCTCTCATCTGGTTAACCAACTTTCCATCATTTAGCCTGGGGACCACCTGCAATCCTCTCAGGGACCACTGGTGTTCCCCAGACCACTGGTTGAAAACCCCTGCCTGGATATTCTGATTAGCCATGACTGCAGCTTTCATATCACGCAGGCTTTAGTTATTTCCGTGTTTTGTTTGGGGTTTCGTCTTCACATTAGCATGTTGTTCTTGTGCCGCACTAGGGGAGGAATTATAGCTGCCTGCCTGCCTGGTTCAGCTTGCCATTAGCATTGCATATGAGAGATTCAGCTTGGTTCTGTCCCTGCCGTGACTAAACCGGGACGCATGCATGCAGGCAGGCAGGGGCCGCGGGATCGGCTGCCAGATGTCCCAGTTTGCCCCACATACGTACGCCGTCTCCGGGTGAAACGAGTCCACGTCGCTCGCTGTTAAAAGGATCCCTGCCTAATAAGGCAAATACGCCTTAAAACACTATACTTGCCTTCTATAACTAGAATTGAACATTTAAATCACATAGAATAAGCTCTTTAGTGTAAAAATAGTTAATGTTTAAAGTGAGAACGAGAATGTGTGAAGTTTAGAACGCTGAGCGTTGACTGTTCACTGCTTCACCTCCCAATGTATGAATCAATGGACCATTGTAAAGTGCTTTGAGTATACATGTATTGCATAGAAAAGCTACTATAAAATGCAATCTATTATTATTAATTCATACCTGGCTACACCATACCTGACAAAAGCTCTTTGAGGATACCAGCCAAAAGTATGGCATCAGCCCTTTTTTGGTCATATTGGTATCGACAAATACTGCATGGTTATCGGAGTCAATGCTTATTTGTCATTATCAGGTCGTATTGGTATCTGACACAGGGGTAAGAGTCTGACACTATGGTAGTTAAATGACATGTTGGGACATGTGGAGTTTGCTTTAGAGTTGCCCATTATGCCCAAGTCCACATTTCAGTAAGCAGTCTGCTTTTTCGACCTTTTTTCATCCCAGGGCCCACCATTTATTCAGAATTTGAGCCACGGACCACCATTTAAAGATTTCTTTTGCTTTTGTCCACACTACAAGACTGGATTTGGGCAACAAAACAGGCAAAACATACAGGCCTGACTTATGCATGGCTAATAAAGATAATGAATATTCTAACTCTTGAGAGTGTAAAAATGAAACCAAATGGACCCGCTAGGGTCCATTTGGTTTCATTTTTACATTCTCAAGAGTTACATCTGGTTAAACAACTTAGCTGAAGACCACCTGGAACCCTCTCAGGGACCACTGGTGTTCCCCAGACCACCTGTTGTAAACCCCTGCATTATTGTATATATTCTTCTCTGGTATCTGTATTTGGTATCGGTATCGGCTAACACAGAAATTGTGGTATAGGGATCGGATCGAAATGAAAAAGGTGGCATCACTAATCCCTAATTATTAGTATTCTGATTCCATTGTACCTTGTCCTCTCTCCTCAGAGTCCTCGCTCCCCCAGACAGAAGACTCCTCTACTGCAACGCTGGGAGCAAGGCCTGCTCAACGGACATGGAGAGGACGAGGACAACTGACACAGAACTACAGACACAACGCTGGGAGCAAGGCCTGCTCAACGGACATGGAGAGGAAGAGGACAACTGACACAGAACTACAGACAGAGAGAGGACGAGGTCAACTGACACCAAACAACAGACACAGAGAGGAGGACAACTGACACCAAACTACAGACACAGAGACCAGGAGGACAACTGACACCAAACAACAGACACAGAGAGGAGGACAACTGACACCAAACAACAGACACAGAGACCAGGAGGACAACTGACACCAAACAACAGACACAGAGACCAGGAGGACAACTGACACCAAACAACAGACACAGAGACCAGGAGGACAACTGACACCAAACAACAGACACAGAGACAGAGAGGACAACTGACACCAAACAACAGACACAGAGAGGAGGACAACTGACACTAAACAACAGACACAGAGACCAGGAGGACAACTGACACCAAACAACAGACACAGAGACCAGGAGGACAACTGACACCAAACAACAGACACAGAGACAGAGAGGACAACTGACACCAAACAACAGACACAGAGACCAGGAGGACAACTGACACCAAACAACAGACACAGAGACCAGGAGGACAACTGACACCAAACAACAGACACAGAGAGGAGGAGGACAACTGACACCAGACTACAGACACAGAGACCAGGAGGACAACTGACACCAAACAACAAAACAACAGACACAGAGAGGACAACTGACACTAAACTACAGACACAGAGAGGAGGACAACTGACACCAAACAACAGACACAGAGAGGAGGACAACTGACACCAAACAACAGACACAGAGAAGAGGACAACTGACACCAAACAACAGACACAGAGAGGAGGACAACTGACACCAAACAACAAAACAACAGACACAGAGAGGAGGACAACTGACACTAAACTACAGACACAGAGAGGACAACTGACACCAAACAACAAAACAACAGACACAGAGAGGACAACTGACACTAAACTACAGACACAGAGAGGAGGACAACTGACACCAAACTACAGACACAGAGAAGAGGACAACTGACACCAAACAACAAAACAACAGACACAGAGAGGAGGACAACTGACACTAAACTACAGACACAGAGAGGACAACTGACACCAAACTACAGACACAGAGAAGAGGACAACTGACACCAAACAGCAGACACAGAGAGGAGGACAACTGACACCAAACAGCAGACACAGAGAGGAGGGCACTGACACCAAACTACAGACACAGAGAGGAGGAGGACAACTGACACCAAACAACAGACACAGAGAGGAGGACAACTGACACCAAACAACAGACACAGAGACCAGGAGGACAACTGACACCAAACAACAGACACAGAGAGAACGTTGAAAAGATGGCTGGAGAACTTGATGGACGCCGGAATTTTGATGCTCCAAAGAGCGGCTCTTTGAAATACTTCCGAGGCTTTGGGCGGTTCCGAGAGGAGACGCACAGCAGAGCTAAAGTGGGACAGAGTTACGACACTCCCGTTTGAAAGTCTACTGCTCCACATAGACCTCTATTGAACAGTGACAACTAGGCAGAATGCGTTCAACTCAGGCAACAGCCCAGCTTTAAAGGAGAATTCCGGCCCAAAAGTTTTTTTGGATCTTTATTTGCAGTTAATTTTTTTGAAAAAAGTGGTCCAGGTGTTATTTTGTGAAAATACTCCTTTATGGCTGTTTCCCCTACCCCAAAATAAGCTTATAATGGGGCCAATGGGCGTTGTGCAAGTTCACCTATATACATCGCTCCAAAATGCAATTTTTTGCTATATATTGTGTCTCCACCATGTCAGTAGTGTGTTAACACTCACACTTTCACTTTCACTTTTGTTTCAGCAGTGGTTCAGCCATAAACCATGTGCCACGCCCCCAGGTTTTGAGACAGCTGGATCACTGCTGAATCAAAAGTGAAAGTGAAAGTGTGGGTGTTAACTCACTACTGACATGGTGGAGACACAATATATAGCAAAAAATTGCATTTTGGAGCGATGTATATAGGTGAACTTGCACAACGCCCATTGGCCCCATTATAAGCTTATTTTGGGGTAGGGGAAACAGCCATAAAGGAGTATTTTCACAAAATAACACCTGGACCACTTTTTTCAAAAAAATTAACTGCAAATAAAGATACAAAAAAACTTTTGGGCCGGAATTCTCCTTTAATGATCTTAAATCCCTTAATTTCAGTTTGTTTTGTAGCTATAGTGCTTCTGTTCCATTGGCTGGTGTCTATCACTGCCGGGGACTGCTCCCAGGCCATGCGTCCCCAGGACGCAGGTCTTTGCGGCACTTTTCCGCTACGCCCATTTTTATTTCCCATCCACATCCATTCAAAAACTCCAAACATGGCGGAAAAGACGCCAGACTTTTGCTGCTGTGGTGTAGCCACGGCCAGAGAGAGAGAGAGAGAGAAAGACAGACATTACAGACACTGCTGCATGGCTGTCTGTCTTGTTCGACAGACTGGGAGGGACTGCATGGAACTCTCACATCATGAAAGCGAAAGAAAGCCATGGGGAGAAAGTCAGCAAAGAAGAGAGAGAGAGTCTCTGGGGGGGCAGGGGGATGAAAAATAAGCAAGGTGAACGTTGATGGAGTTACTGAGGAGGAGAAGGAGGACTATAGAATCCCCTCTAGACCCCCTGAGGGTGGAAGAACTCTAAGGAGGAGGACCGTGTTGTTGCCTGAGTGATTACAGGCCTACAGATGATGTACTCTGTCTGTCAGACACCTAGCCTACTACACACTGTGCTGTGTACAGGGGCGGTTTTGCCATTAGGCAGACTATAGAGCTGCGCAGTGACGTCACCGCCCCTGTTCCGGAAGTCTTTTCCCCATTCATTTTTCTCATAGACTTTTCGAAAATAATTTATATCAAGACGATTACGCCGCGGCCAAAGCCAACTCAGGTCGTGACAAATCATGACAACAAACACAATATCGTCATATAATATATAATTGGGAAGAAGTAGAAAACGGCATGATACAAGACTTTTTGTTTCGTTTTTCATCTTAGAAATTATTTTATTGTCCCAAAAGTTTGTGTGTGTCATCATGATTCGTCACGACTCGAGTTGGCTTTGTCCGTGGCGTAATCGTCTTGATATAAATTATTTTCGAAAAGTCTATGAGAAAAATGAATTGGGAAAAGACTTCCGGAACAGGGGCGGTGACGTCACTGCGCAGCTCTATAGGCAGTTGCCTGGGGCGCCATGAGGGGGGGGGGGGTGGGGGGGGGGGGGCACCGGGGCGATCACCAGACATGCTTTAAAGGGGTATGACAAACCCCCAAACCACTTTTTCTTAGATTTTAATGATTATAAATTGGTTACCTGATATGGTACATTTTTTTATTCTGCATTTTAGCCACGGAGGACCAACATTTGATGTTGAGTTTAGTTTCTCGGACTACCGGTAGTTTAGAAGAGGTAACTAGCAAAATGTTGGTCAAAATAGCAATTCTTCTCCTATTTTCTAAATGTGTAGATTTTTTAAAATTAGGTCATTCGGATGTTTAAATATATAAATTTAACTCTTGAGAGTGGAAAATGAAGCAAAATAGAGCCATAAGGGTCCATTTGGTTTCATTTCACGATCTCAAGAGTTACAGATCTATAAGTCCATTTGGTTACCAATGGTAACCAAATGGACCCATATTTGGGGTTTCTCTCTGGCGCCTGTCAACCAATTTCACCCCAACTCACCAGCAAAAAAAGCACTAGATTTTCCACCAGGAGTTTTTCCCACTAATTTGTGCGCTATGGGGGTCTGGAAAAAAGCTAAATATAGCGACAAATGCGCCAAGTTGGCAACACTGAGTGTGCTGTGAAGAGGCTGTTCACTAATACGTAGAAGGAATAGAAGGTGGATAGAGATTGTATACAGTACAAACTTGATCATATTTTCAAACATTATCCTTGTTGGAGTACTTTTTTTTTTTTAATAAAGGAGAATTATTGTAGTTTTTGGGGGACGGATGAATGAAAATAATCATCTGATTTCTATGATATTGATTTTTCATGTGAATATACAATTATTAATAATAACTTTTTGGGAGATTGTTTTCTACTCCCTCCCACTAGTTTATTTACTGAGATTTTTGCAAATAATTATGATAAAAAAAATCCTACACTGGTCATATTACATAATAACACAAACAAACAGGAACACAACAGTCCATGACTATGCATTCATCTGAAGACTTTATGCTGCACATGCCTATGATTATTGATTAAATAAACAGTAATCTACCTGCTGGGACTTTCATGTGTGTGCTGTTGTCTCTTCTGATGGATTGATTGATTGACTGAATACTTTATTAGACTATTAAATGTAAATAAAAACAGAATACAGTCATCATCATACACTAGGCCTGCGTGCCATTTGCCATATATAAAATATTGTTTTGGAAAATCTAGCAGTCTCCATAATTAGGTATACCCACCCAAATGAATAAAACAATATTTTAAAAATAAATAAAAACTGTAAATGAAATTCCACGACCCTCTCACATATTAGAAGGACAATATCAGTATCCAGAAAAATGATGGGTTGTTTTTGAATAATCTGTCATAGTTAAAAATGGAGTTTTAAGTTAGAATGGGTTTGTACGGGAAGGAGGGGGATACGCTAAAATGAAAATCAAATATAAATATTTGAAAATCAAATATCTAGTGAATGGAGTAGCTTATAAACTGTCTGGTGTGTTCACATGAGACTGAGTAGACCATAAAATGACCAAAAGTTTTTTTTTTTGAAAGTGGAATATCCCTTTAAAGGGGAATTCCACCCATTTTCAACATTTTAGACAGAAGTGAAGAAATCTTCTTCAGACCTCTATTTCTTTGGAACACAGAATGGGGAAACGTTTTAATTTTTATCATGTCCTCCTAGCACCTCTAGGGTATACTAATAACATATTACAATGTTGAAAATGGGTGGAATTCCCCTTTAATGTTATGAATGGTGGAATCTGGGGGAACGGTTTCTATTTACTGCTCATTGCTGAGATCCTGTTTAGGCTAAAGCCCGCCTCCGGGCTGCAACCGGATCTGCATCCTGGTCCCGCCTCCTCCCTCCTCCCTCTGTGCACTTTAGTTGTCACTGACCTGTCAATCTAACCAAATGCGACAATGTGATTGGCTGTGGGACGGCTGAAGCTTCCTGTTTATTATCTTCAACAGCTGGCGCGGCGGCGGCGCGTTTCGTTTGGAGGAAAAAAAAACACAGCTTTACTTTTTATAAATGTTGACGACGGAGCAGTTTTTTCTCCTGCCTGATACAGCTGATAAATGACTTGTAGTTGTAATGCTGCACGCCGAGCGGAGGTGAGTAAAATGCAGTCTGTTTGCTGTTTATTTTAGGTTTAGGTTACCCTGGACAGATTGTGAACACAATGAGAAGCTGCTCCAGGTGTCAACAATGGTAAAACAGGGGCGGATGTAACATTTCCCATTTTGGGGGGACTTCATGAAGTCATGAAGTCATGAAGTCATGAAGTCGCACCCATACCATTTTCAGTTCCAGGACTTTTATTAGTCAAGTAAAGCATCAATAATAACATCAGTTGTTGTTGAAGTTGCAACAGACACGCAGCATGCATAAAGCTAAAGGTCTGACTCAGAGAGTTTTCTGTTTTCAATGATGAAATGCTGTTGGTTTAGTGGTTACACAGCTGTAGTTAGTTAGTAGCAGTAGTAGTGTTTCACATCATTTTAAATAGAAGCACTTTAATTTGAAATATCTTGGGTTGTTTTGCATGGTATCGTGTTTGGTGGGGCAGTCTGGGCATTTAGGGGGGCATTGCCCCCCCCCCCCCCCCCCCTCATGTCCATGCCTATATCCGCGCCTGTAGTAGTAAGATGAAGACATTTTGTGACGTGTTCTAAGATCACCAGTAGAGAATGTTGTTTGACAGTGAAATGGAGCTAAACCACGTGATATTAATGAAAACCAAACTCACACCAAAGTGTCATTATTTGGAGTCTGAACCTGCAAGTGAGTAGAGCTTGTTGTTTGGACATGATAAAAAGTTCCCCCAGTTCTGTATTTCCTAAAAATGGAGGTCTGAAAAAATCATTAACATGGTGAAATACATCTGATGACATCATCAAGATGTATTTCACCATGTTAATGATTTTCTTTCAGACCCATTTTTCCTGAGAGGGTACAAATCACATTTTTTTTTCTTTTTTACTAGAGCCCACTATTTATTCAGCATTTGAGCCACGGACCACCATTTGATGACATTTTAGCCCCACAGACCCCAAAACTAAAGATTCCAGGCTGGATTTGGGAAACCAAACAGTCAAACATACAGATCAAAATGACCATTAATCTTCTACATTCTCTAGTTGTGTAGACTTGGGATAATTCACATGATGAATATTTTAACGCTTGAGAGTGTAAACATGTTTACACTCTGAAAGAGTTACATCTGGTTAACCAAATTTCCACCATTTAGCTTAGGGACCACCTGGAATCCTCTCAGGGACCACTAGTGGTCCCCGGACCACCAGTCCGGCCTTATGGAATTCCACCCTTGGTATAGCAGTGCTGTTGGATGATAATTTAGTGGGTGTTTTCAGTTTGTTGTTCTCTTTTCCTCTAGTATTGTGCCTGTGGGCTGTGGTTGTCTCACTCTCTTTGGGGTAATTAGTGGGGTATGAGGGTATGAGGGTACTGACTGAGGCCTGAGGGTACTGGAAGCAACGCTGCATCTGTTTATATAATAATAATCCAGTGATTCAGGACAGGTCAAAACGCTGCACACTTCTCAGAGAGTTTCCCCCTGACTGATGCGTTTACTAGGCAGTGAAAACTTTGTGGGGAGTACAGTATGCATTTTTTATACTGCCAGTAAAATGCCCTGAGGGGCAGAACCTCTGAATGGGTGATGGGGCAGGAACGTCCTCATCTGCCCCCATAAGGGCATGTGAGGGGATAATATAGACTGTCTTTTTTTTTGTTTTTTACCTGCGGTGTGAGGTCTCTGTCTCTTATCTGCTGAAGTCTATTTTAGCCCAGCACTAGTGCTGCAAGAACTGGCCAAAAATTACATTAGAATATTCCTTTTAAAACACCATGTGGATTCAAACGGATATTGCATTATTCGAATATTGAATGTATATACGGTACTGTAATTTCAATATGAAATATTGCAGCCTAATATGCTGTATAAAACATCCTCTTTGTTCCTCTAAGGGCAATTGGCCCTTCGTTTTAGAGTAGACTAATGAGAATGTATAGTAATGCTATTGCTTATTTTGGTGTCCAATGACATAAAATGGCACAAGGGACGGAGGACCCCACAAAAAGATCACCCCCAGAAATTGGTGTGTGCACGCAGCCACATTATGGAAAAAAAAACTTTAAATGCAAACTCTTGAAAGTGTCACCTTTCATACAAGTCACTTTACAAGAAAAATACTGTGGCTCTTATATCTTTTTTTAATGTCATATGTTATTCTTATATATAAATCACATTTTTTTTCCTATATGGGAATTGGGCACACATGTTCGCTTTTCTGGGATTTGGGATTCTGGGATTCGAGCTGCTCAAATCAGCTCGAGTTCATAGAGTGCTGTGAGCTTGTAGATCTTTATATCTCTCTCTTTATTTTTTTTTTTTAGAAAATCATGAAATTGCGCTTGCAAATCTTTGAATATTATGTTCTTTCAGAGCAAACTTTATTAATTCAAGTCTTTGCTTCTGAGAGGTCCATGGCATGAAATATTATTATTATTATTATCATCACTGACACTGCATGAATGCATATCTGACAGTGTGTCATATTATGACTCATGCTATGACTGTAGCCACTAACAAAAATGATCACAAAGACATCAATGCAGTCAAGTTGAATCACTCCAATCAAGTCACATGGCGCGCACACACACACACACACACACACACACACACACACACACACACACACACACACACACACACACACACTGGAAGCTTGTTAAATGTGAAGTTGTTTAAAATAACATCGTTCTAGAGCAAATGTACCCTTGCGGGTCCATTTGATTTCATGTTTATACTCTCAAGAGTTGAAATATTCATCATGTGAATTATCCCAAGTCTACACAACTAGAGAATGTAGAAGATTAATGGTCATTTTGATCTGTATGTTGGACTGTTTGGTTTCCCCAAATACAGCCTGGAATTGTGGACAACAAGCAAAAGAAATCTTTAGTTTTGGGGTCTGTGGCTCAAATGCTGAATAAATGGTGGGCCCTGTTATCAAAAAGGTTAAAAACCCACTGACCTAATGTATTAAATACAATATGGACAAAATGTGATATCAAGCCACCCAGCACACACACAGAATGGAAGCTTGTTAAACATGAGGAAAGTGTCATTGTTGAAAATAATGTTATGGTTCCAGAGAATGGCATTGTCTGAGGGAGACGATGACTTTCTGCGTTGAGTCACTTTGATTTCCGCTGCAGGTCTGATTCAGTCAGATTATATTCCCGTCATGCTGGTATCTAATCCTCCGCTGACATGTACAGTACAGATGATGTGATGATAGGTGACTCACTGTTATCAGGGGCGGATGTAACATTTCCCATTTGGGGGGGAGGGCCGGAGAAAATGGTATGAGGGCGGCTTCATCGCCCGTGGCGCGAAGCGTCACGGGCGATGAAGCCGCCCCCATACCATTTTCAGTTACAGGACTTTTATTAGTCAAGTAAAGCATCAATAATAACATCAGTTGTTGTTGAAGTTGCAACAGACACGCAGCATGCATAAAGCTAAAGGTCTGACTCAGAGAGTTTTCTGTTTTCAATGATGAAATGCTGTTGGTTTAGTGGTGACACAGCTGTAGTTAGTTAGTAGCAGTAGTAGTGGTTTGTAGTAGTAGTACTAGTTTCAAATCATTTTAAATATTTAAGCTTTAAATATTTAACTTTGAAATATCTTGGGTTGTTTTGCATGATGCCATCGTGTTTGGTGGGGTAGATTGGGCATTTAGGGGGGCATTGCCCCCTCCCCATGCCCATGCCTAGATCCGCCCCTGTTGTTCATACATTATGTCGTGGTCTACCAGCAGCAAGTCTGTCCAACTGTCCCTCATTCATTCAGTCCATGATTGTCCTCAGTGGGGATTTGTTGTATGAACCAGTGTTGCCATGTCCTGTTATTATGCACTTGTTGTAAATAGTTGTAAAGTGTTGCTTGTAAACAGCCAGTTTAAGATCCCTGCAACTTGGGACCTAGGACTCCACCCGCCAGTGATTGGCTGCTCGACATATAATCCTCAGGGTGGTCTGAGCCTCTCCTCCCACGGCAAAACGCAGCTTTGTTGTTGACAATGTGGAGGAGAGGTACGCTGTACAGGAGCGTTACCATGGCAGGGGCGTTTTTACCATTAGGCAGACTAGCCAGTTGCCTGGGGCACCATAGGCGGAGGCGGGGAGGCGAGGCGGGGGGCACCGGGGTGACCACCAGACATGCTTTGAAGCAGCGGTCGGGAACCTCTTTGGCTGAGAGAGCCATGAACACCACATATTTTTAAATGAAATTCTGTGCGAGCCATAAATTCTAAAATGCAAGTAAATTTGTGTATTTTATGCAATTTCAACACTTAAAGTAATTCTTCTGTCTATTCCTGCTGAAAAGTATGGTACTCAATCTTTTTTTTTGTCTTCAAGCCTTCTTCCCAAATGGGGTTCTTTTTAGTTAACGAGATTAGTTTGTTGTACGGAACTTCTTGCACATGCAGACATCGGCCCCTATTTTTGACAGCAGAGCAAAATCCGTCAAACAGTGTCTGAGTCTGGCTCATCTGTGCTGCCTATGGGATTGATAAATAAATTGGGTACACAACAAGTGTATGTGTGACACTTTCCCACTGGAATTCGTTTTTGATTTGTCTGTGAGCCTGATGCAGCCATCAAAAGAGCCACATCTGGCTCCCCAGCCATAGGTTCCCTACCCCTGCTTCAAAAGGATCCCAGGCTAATAAGCCTCATATGGATGGAATTCTTTAGTTTAAATATGGTTCATAATAGGCATGAACCTATTATGAACTTGACAGGAGATTTAAATCTTGCCTGTGGCTCCAAATTTCTTAGAAACACCACTGCACTATGGAAACCAGAGACGTCAGTGGAAGAGGTGGATCCCGTCAACGTTGCCTGTTTTCTAAACTATGTTGGGACTTCTGTGGCGACTGCGACGGAGCATACGAGTCCCAGGGGTTGACACTAAAGTCTCCGAGGCACTTGCCCATCGGGCAAGTGCAAGTCAGGTTCCACTTGCCCTCAGGTCATGGTCACTTGCCCCTCAAAAATATATTGTAAATTACTTCCTACATGGGTGGTTTAAACCAGGGGTTTTCAACACGTGGTCCCTGAGAGGGTTCCAGGTGGTCCCCAGCTAAGTTGGTTAACCAGATGTAACTCTTGAGAACGTAAAAATGAAACCAAATGGACCCGCAAAGGTCCATTTGGTTTCATTTTTACACTCTCAAATTTTACACTCTCAAATTCATCATCTTAATTAGCCCAGGTCGCAATGCCCACCTTCAAGACAAATTTATCGTGTTGTGTTATAGTGCACTAAGTTGCACACTTGCCCGATCGGGCAACCAGGTAGCAGTCTTCACTTGCCCCACCATTTTTTTTACTTGCCCCAGGCAAGCGGGCAAGTCTTAGTGTCAAGCCCTGATACCCACGCCCTTGCTGTGTCGAAGTCGAGTAGATAGTCCGTAATATTGTAGTTTGTGAGTTTGTGTTTTGGGCTTGTTGTTGTACAACTGTAGTTTGTTGGGCTTATGTAGTTAGTGTTTAAAGATAGATTTCACTTTCAAAAAGCCTTTTGTGATTTCATCATCAATCCTTTATCATCCCCATGTGAACACCCCAGTTTACATAACAGTTTATGAATTAGGCTAGTCTATTCAGTAATAATTAGATATTTGATATTCATTTTAGCTGCTCCTTCACATACAAACCTTTTAACCATAATAGATTAATCGAAAACACCCAGTCTTTTTTCCCCTCATAATTTAATTTACTGTTTTCATTTGTTTTTATATTGTTTTTGGAAAATGTAGCAGCCTCCGCACCAGTCCTGTGGGGATTAAAGAATAAAACAATATTTTAAAAAATACATGAAAACAGTAAATGAAAAAGCACAGCCACCTCACATATTAGGACAATAACAGTCACCAGAAAAAAGGATTGGTGATTTTGATGAATGTATCATTGTTAAAATGGAGTTTTAAGTTATACTGGGTTAGTAATGTAAAAAACTGTCTGCGGTGTTCACATGAGCTAGAGTAGATGATAGCTCTGGTCCAGAGCTCCACTGCTTCTGAGTCTGACTTGCATTGGAGCTCTGTTGGTCTCCGTGCATTCGGCCATTACTGCACCCGACCAGCCTCTCTTCTCTAGTGGATATATAAAGAGCGTTTTACCTACTCACCAAAATAAACACGTCTTGTGTCATTAGAAAGCCTACTTACCTTAGTGGTCGCACTCTTAGCCCCCCACCACACGGATAAATTGGACTTTTTGGCCAGAACGCGAGGCTGGTTGGGTGCAGTAATGGCCGAATGCACGGAGACCAACAGAGCTCCAATGCAGGTCAGACTCAGAACCAGTGGAGCTCTGGACCAGAGCTAAGTAGATGATATATTATATTATAATAATAGAACAAAGAGGAACTAACCAGGTGCTGGATGGAGATAACAAAGGTGATCTTACAGATCAAAATAATTCAAGACAGATAAAAAGAGAGGGGACCCGGGTGAAAAAGAGGAAAGCCTTTATTAAATTTAAAGTGTCGCGGCCAACAACATGTTTTGTCCAAGTGTGTGTCTTTTGGGCTTGTTTTCATAGACCCTGTGCAGCTGCTTATTGCTGTCACAGAACCTGGCAACGCCTAGACTAATCACTCCCTGATAACTGGTCAGGTGTGTGACTCATTAAACTAATTGCTCCATCATGGAGGCTCTAGTGTTTAATAAGTCCTTCTTTATGCTCCTGTCCTGGGTCTTGGTGCTAGCAGAACCATGCTTTAGTGACCTCCGCTCCCTGGTGAATAATTCATCATCAGCTCATTCTTACTGGACGTAGGCCAGGGACACGTTGTGCTGCGTGACTGTGGCCCTGTCCCTGGCCTGGCCTGGCCTGGACCTGGTCTAGCCTGGACACCTGTCCGGAGACTAGTCACTGTGTTCTGTTCAAAATGAATGTGTTTGAATTGAGTTAATATTCAGTTCTGTTCAAAGGAGTTTTATTGGCAAGAGAAAAAGATTTACATTAAAGCAAGTGTCAAAATATAATAAAAACTTTTGAGAACAGACAACATAATACACCAGTGGTTTTCAACCAGTGGTCCGGGGACCACCAGTGGTCCTTGAGAGGTCCCATGTGCTCCCCAGGTAATTGATGAAAAGTTGGTTATCCAGATATAACTCTTTAGAGTGTAAAAATGAAACACTCAAGAGTTAATAATATCCATCATCTGAATTAGCACCACTTAACTGTTAATTGCCGTGGACGTTAAGGCCCCGGCTACACGAGGAAAATTTCCGTTCTTTTCCTCCTCCGTTGAAAAAAAAAATCCTGTCCACACGACACAGATATCCGTGTCCACACATACAGCCCAAAACGGACATTTTGTACTCCAACACGTATGCCAGGCCAGTAGGTGGTGATAAGAAATATTTAGCGCAACAGAAAAATAAGCTTGTGAGTTGGTTTCCATGGTTACCCAAATAAATTCTCCACGTAACCTGCTAGTAGTAAGGGACTATGTTATTGAAGTGAATTGAATATTGGAGGTTTATGGAGGAAATGTGAACTGCACAAAAAAATCATCACCCTCCCTATGAATTAAAAAAACAATAAAAGTCCCCTCCACAACAGTGTTGCTTTTATTTAAATATACTATTTCCCAACCCCGCTGCTTTATTTTGGGTAGCAACTGAAAAGTCGCGCGGCGATGGCGGTGACGTCATCGTTTGTGTTTCACGTGTCTACACGGCTCTGCAGCTCCGGATATTTTCGAAAATCTTATTTATCCGTTTGCAGAAAACTCTGTTTGAGTGACGCAAAACGCCATTTGTGTGTAGTAGAAAGGCCCAAACGCAGGAATATTTCTGCGTTTGACAGAAGATCCGGAGTCGTGTAGCCGGGGCCTAAGACGAGTATTTGTTTAAGATGGAGTGCCATGATTTTTTTCTACCCTAAAACATGATCATCAGGTATTAATGTTATATGAAAAGTAAGATTTTTTCCCCAAAAGTGTACAGTGTTTGTTAAACTGTCATTTTTATGATTCCACTCAACCAGTTCATTAAGTATGCCTGGTTTGCCTGGTGGGTGGTGATGGGTGGAGATCCACCTGAACTGAAGCCACACCACAGCTTTAGTTGCATGATAAAGGGGGAGGAGTTAGGGGAGGGGCTGAGCACATGATGTCACTATATTGAAGTTTTTTTCATTGGCATGTTTGACTGGAAAGGTTCAGCCCCCAGGAAGAAACCCTAAATACAAAGGGAAGACGTCATTGCACATAAAAAAGACACCAAGGGGTATATTTATATACTGTCACCTCTCAAACATGTACAAAATTGGAAAAAATACAAAAATCACGGCACCCCCACTTTTAGATAAACGAGCCAGGTAACAGGTGCCAAAGACGTTCGCGGGAATTGAAATCACGCGAGATTTCGATTCTCCCACGGGAGGTGCGCGCGCAGGGGTGCATATTTAGGTGACAGGGGGTGTATTTAGGACCATATCTGAGTCTATTGTGGCAATCAGCGGCCAAGTAACTTTCACTTCAATATGTGTGGAATTCTCATCAAGATGTGTGTGTAGCTGTGTAACCTTCCATTGTAAACTATACAATAGGTCCCTTTTCACACATTTCACAATTCATCAGCCTGTGGTCCCCTAATACTGACACACTTTGTCAGTTTTGATAATGCCTTCGAGTAGGAAGTATAATCACACACAGACACACACACACACACACACACACACACACACACACACACACACACACACACACACACACACACACACACACACACACACACACACACACACACACACACACACTCATGTCAGTATGATACATATCTCCTGGGTGTTTTGTGGCCCACACAGCTAGATGTGCCAGGGGGAATCACCGTGCACAAATATGCAGATAATTATGTGAATTAAATTAATGAATGAATATAAATACATTCAATTAAACACATTCATTTGTGTTAAAAGGACAACTTTAGTTATTTTCAACCTAGGTTCATGTTTTAGGTTTGTATTAGAGAAAGTAAACGATGGGTTGTGTGTCATATGGCAGCCGTGGGCTTTTAGTGTTTCTTTGTAAATGGCATGTTGTGGTATTTCCTGTTGAGTTTTATTGTATTTATTATTTGTAGGTGCTACATAGGGCTTTTCACACAGGGAGTAATAAATCAGGCTTCTACAACGTTCTGTGCTTAGAAAGCACAGGGTGTTATCACACAGCATCCAGTGTTTGTTGCTCGTATCGTGCACATGCTTGTGTTTGATTTTAGACCTCAATTCTGGTGTTTTTTTTTTTTTTTTTTTTTTTTTTTTACGCTGAGTGATTATCGTAAAGCAGGGGCGGATTGGCCATCTGGAATACAGGGAGTTTTCCCGGTGGCCTGCGCAACCTAGTGGCCTGGACATTTTTTTTTCCAGGGCGCCAGGCCCAGGCCAGGCAAACTAGTGTTTCTATCCTTCAAAAAAGAAAAGGTGTCCTACACCAGAGCCTTCAAGTAGGAGAGTTGCCATATTCCCGTTCACTCCTGTGCACCAGGGCACTGGCGCTGCTGGAGGCAGTGTTGCCAACTGCCAAGATCCAAAATGCACTAGAATGCGCTAGATGCTCGCCTGGAACATACAGATCAAAATGACCATTAATCTTCTACATTCTCTAGTTGTGTAGACTAAGTTGGGCTAATTCACATGATGAATATTTTAACTCTTGAGGGTGTAAAAATGAAACCAAATGGACCCGCAAGGGTCCATTTGGTTTCATTTTTACGCTCTCAAAGAGTTACATCAGGTTAACCAGCTGCTGCCCCCCCCCCCCCCCCCCCCCCCCCCCCCCCCCCCCCCCCCCCCCCCCCCAGGGTGGCCTGGCAAAGGCAAAATTGTCCCGGTGGGAAAATATGTGCCAATCCGCCCCTGTCGTAAAGTCATCAGGTGTGGAGCACAGTGGAATCGCCATGATAATGCGGGTGTTTATCATTCTGTCTATAATGCCCTTATATCTCTGCTGATGACATACTAAGGTCAGTCACTGATGGATCAGGGCATGTTCGGATAACTTTAACTTAAAAAAAAAAAAAAAACTTTTAGACATTCTATCATCTATCTGCCTTATGTGAACACCCCAGACAGTTACTCGATTTGGTATTTACTAGATATTTGATGTTCATTATAGCTACCCCGTCCCCTTCCGATACAAACCTATTATAAGTTAAAACTCCATTTTAACCATGACAGATTATTCAAAAACAACCCATCTTTTTTTCCGGTGACTGATATTGTCTTCCTAATACGTGGCGCGGCTGTGCTTTTTCAGTTAACCTTTTCATTTCAACATTAAAAACTCTCTGTGTTGGTATGAGCCTAACTAGGTGATAAATGAAAGTGAAATATCCCTTTAACAAATAGCCAGCTTACAAAGTCCAACCGTTTGTCATTGTGCTGAGTTTGTAGTACTTTCATAGCAGTGGTTTTCAACCTTTTTCATACCAGGGCCCACTATTTATTCAGCATTTGAGCAATGGACCACCTTTTGGGGGCGTTTCAGCCTCACAGACCCCAAAACTAAAGATTTATTTTGTTTCTACATTCTCTAGTTGTGTAGACTTGGGCTAATTCAGATGATCAATATTTTAACTCTTGAGAGTGTAAACATGAAACCAAATGGACCCGGAAGGGTTCATTTGGTTTCATGTTTACGCTCTCAAAGAGTTGCATCTGGTTAACCAACTTTCCCTCATTTAGCCTGGGGACCACCTGGAACCCTCTCAAGGACCACTGGTTGTTAACAGCTGCTGTACAGTACAGTAGGGGTTCCATTTTCGTCACCTCTAAACCCCTTATCCCTTAACTTCTTTGCCTTTTTAAACTATTAACTCTCTCAGTGCCAGCCCTTTTTCATATTTTTGGAGGTCGCCAGTGCCAGCGATTTTCATCTAAAAGTCATATTTCATATTTCGGTCCATGTTTCCCGACGGACAAGTTAGTGGACGGACACACACTTTTGGTTCCGGGTTGGGCCGTCCCTTGTTATGGTCTAGCAATGGTCGCTGCGGTCGCTGCTAGCTGCTGTTAGCATGGGGATCGTATTAAACCGGCGCCGGTAAGTAACGTCACGTCAAGTAGCGTTAACGTCAGCGGCATCAGTTGTTACTGTAAATCATAATGATAACGGGTGACGTAGATCCATTTCCTTTGCCTTATTAAACTATTAAAAAGGAACATTTTTCAATAGTTTAAATGGCCAGTCTACAATATGTCAATAGATTGGCATGTTGAACTATTCCAAGTGGTTTAGGATAGGGGGTTTAGATGGTAACGGAAATGGAGCCCTAGATCTACTCACATTATTTTGATGCCAATATAAGTTTGTACTTTTACTTGAATGTTTTTTTTTTTAAATAAGCTACAGGCCTTTTACTTATAAGAGATTTTTTATATTGTGGTAATTAGGTAAAACATCTGATTCAGCTGTTATTCTGCACACCCTGTTGTTCCTCATGCTGCTCTACTGACAATAGCAGAGATACAAGTTGTTGGAGACAGAAAGTTAGATACATTTGTGACCAGTCAGCAAAAGAAATACATGGGCTCCACCAGTGGTTTTCAACCTTTTTGATCCCAGGGACCACTATTTATTCAGAATTTGAGCCATGAACCACCATTTGAGGACATTTTACCCCCACAGACCCCAAAACTAAAGATTTATTTTACTTTTGTCCACAATTCCATCCAGGCTGGATTTGGGAAACCAAACAGTCCAACATACAGATCAAAATGATCATTAATCTTCTACATTCTCTAGTTGTGTAGACTTGTGTGGATAATTCACATGATGAATATTTTAACTCTTGACAGTGCGAAATGTAACTGGTCCATTTGGCTTCATTTTTACGCTCTCACAGAGTTACACCTGGTTAACCAGCTTTCCATCATTTAGCCTGGGGACCATCTGGAACCCTCTCAAGGACCACTGGTTGAAAACCACTGGCTTTCTTCATGTCCAATTGTCCATAAAGGTGTCTGCTGTCACCTCTATTTGTTCGAACCCATTCCCTTGTGACAGCTGCTGTGAATAAATGAATGGTGTTTGTAGTGAGTGTTTGTATTGTTGTATTGAAGCCTCCTGGTGGCTGGTGTTTGTAGTGAGTGTTTGTAGTGTTGTATTGAAGCCTCCTGGTGGCTGGTGTTTGTAGTGAGTGTTTGTATTGTTGTATTGAAGCCTCCTGGTGGCTGGTGTTTGTAGTGAGTGTTTGTATTGTTGTATTGAAGCCTCCTGGTGGCTGGTGTTTGTAGTGAGTGTTTGTATTGAAGCCTCCTGGTGGCTGGTGTTTGTAGTGAGTGTTTGTATTGAAGCCTCCTGGTGGCTGGTGTTTGTAGTGAGTGTTTGTATTGTTGTATTGAAGCCTCCTGGTGGCTGGTGTTTGTAGTGAGTGTTTGTATTGAAGCCTCCTGGTGGCTGGTGTTTGTAGTGAGTGTTTGTATTGAAGCCTCCTGGTGGTTGGTGTTTGTAGTGAGTGTTTGTATTGAAGCCTCCTGGTGGCTGGTGTTTGTAGTGAGTGTTTGTATTGAAGCCTCCTGGTGGCTGGTGTTTGTAGTGAGTGTTTGTATTGTTGTATTGAAGCCTCCTGGTGGCTGGTGTTTGTAGTGAGTGTTTGTATTGTTGTATTGAAGCCTCCTGGTGGCTGGTGTTTGTAGTGAGTGTTTGTATTGTATTGAAGCCTCCTGGTGGCTGGTGTTTGTAGTGAGTGTTTGTATTGTATTGGAGCCTCCTGGTGGCTGGTGTTTGTAGTGAGTGTTTGTATTGAAGCCTCCTGGTGGCTGGTGTTTGTAGTGAGTGTTTGTATTGAAGCCTCCTGGTGGCTGGTGTTTGTAGTGAGTGTTTGTATTGTTGTATTGAAGCCTCCTGGTGGCTGGTGTTTGTAGTGAGTGTTTGTATTGTTGTATTGAAGCCTCCTGGTGGCTGGTGTTTGTAGTGAGTGTTTGTATTGTTGTATTGAAGCCTCCTGGTGGTTGGTGTTTGTAGTGAGTGTTTGTATTGTTGTATTGAAGCCTCCTGGTGGCTGGTGTTTGTAGTGAGTGTTTGTATTGTTGTATTGAAGCCTCCTGGTGGTTGGTGTTTGTAGTGAGTGTTTGTATTGAAGCCTCCTGGTGGCTGGTGTTTGTAGTGAGTGTTTGTATTGTTGTATTGAAGCCTCCTGGTGGTTGGTGTTTGTAGTGAGTGTTTGTATTGTTGTATTGAAGCCTCCTGGTGGCTGGTGTTTGTAGTGAGTGTTTGTATTGTTGTATTGAAGCCTCCTGGTGGCTGGTGTTTGTAGTGAGTGTTTGTATTGTATTGGAGCCTCCTGGTGGCTGGTGTTTGTAGTGAGTGTTTGTATTGAAGCCTCCTGGTGGCTGGTGTTTGTAGTGAGTGTTTGTATTGAAGCCTCCTGGTGGGTGGTGTTTGTAGTGAGTGTTTGTATTGTTGTATTAAAGCCTCCTAGTGGCTGGTGTTTGTAGTGAGTGTTTGTATTGTTGTATTGAAGCCTCCTGGTGGCTGGTGTTTGTAGTGAGTGTTTGTATTGTTGTATTGAAGCCTCCTGGTGGCTGGTGTTTGTAGTGAGTGTTTGTATTGTTGTATTGAAGCCTCCTGGTGGCTGGTGTTTGTAGTGAGTGTTTGTATTGAAGCCTCCTGGTGGTTGGTGTTTGTAGTGAGTGTTTGTATTGTTGTATTGAAGCCTCCTGGTGGCTGGTGTTTGTAGTGAGTGTTTGTATTGTTGTATTGAAGCCTCCTGGTGGCTGGTGTTTGTAGTGAGTGTTTGTATTGTTGTATTGAAGCCTCCTGGTGGCTGGTGTTTGTAGTGAGTGTTTGTATTGAAGCCTCCTGGTGGCTGGTGTTTGTAGTGAGTGTTTGTATTGTATTGGAGCCTCCTGGTGGCTGGTGTTTGTAGTGAGTGTTTGTATTGAAGCCTCCTGGTGGCTGGTGTTTGTAGTGAGTGTTTGTATTGTTGTATTGAAGCCTCCTGGTGGCTGGTGTTTGTAGTGAGTGTTTGTATTGTTGTATTGAAGCCTCCTGGTGGCTGGTGTTTGTAGTGAGTGTTTGTATTGTTGTATTGAAGCCTCCTGGTGGCTGGTGTTTGTAGTGAGTGTTTGTATTGAAGCCTCCTGGTGGTTGGTGTTTGTAGTGAGTGTTTGTATTGTTGTATTGAAGCCTCCTGGTGGCTGGTGTTTGTAGTGAGTGTTTGTATTGTTGTATTGAAGCCTCCTGGTGGCTGGTGTTTGTAGTGAGTGTTTGTATTGTTGTATTGAAGCCTCCTGGTGGCTGGTGTTTGTAGTGAGTGTTTGTATTGAAGCCTCCTGGTGGCTGGTGTTTGTAGTGAGTGTTTGTATTGTTGTATTGAAGCCTCCTGGTGGCTGGTGTTTGTAGTGAGTGTTTGTATTGTTGTATTGAAGCCTCCTGGTGGCTGGTGTTTGTAGTGAGTGTTTGTATTGTATTGAAGCCTCCTGGTGGTTGGTGTTTGTAGTGAGTGTTTGTATTGAAGCCTCCTGGTGGTTGGTGTTTGTAGTGAGTGTTTGTATTGAAGCCTCCTGGTGGCTGGTGTTTGTAGTGAGTGTTTGTAGTGAGTGTTTGTATTGGAGCCTCCTGGTGGCTGGTGTTTGTAGTGAGTGTTTGTATTGAAGCCTCCTGGTGGCTGGTGGTTGTTGTTTGCAGGTTCAGTTCATTCGTCTCCCTCAGGAGAAATGTATCTTGGAGACAAGAGACCAGATCTGCATACATATAACATCCAGGGGCGGCTGTGGCTCATGAGGTAGAGCAGGTCGTCCAATGACCCGTGGGTCGGCGGTTCGAATCCCGGCTCCTCCTGTCTATGTGTCGAAGTGTCCTTGGGCAAGACACTGAACCCCAAACTGCCTCCAATGAGTTGGTCAGTGTTCAGCTTGTTGCCACCATTGGTGTGTGAATGTGTGAAGTTTAGGACGCTGAGCGTTGACTGTTCGCCGCTCTACTTCCCAATGTATGAATGAATGGACCATTGTAAAGCGCTTTGAGCACTTGGAAAAGCGCTATAAAAATGCAATCCATTATTGCAATCCATTATTTAACATGTATAACATAACAACACAGTACAAAAACATTAGACAGAGAGAAAATAAAACAGAACAAATATTGCACACGTCCCTGACTAAAGTGAAAGTTACGAAAATCTGGAAACTAAATCGCTACCAAGAAATTTCTTTACCATTGTTTATCTTTTTTTATCCCAATAGGGGTGGGACAATTCACTTACCTCACGATACGATACAATATTGATATTTAGGGTCCTGAATCGATTTATATTTCGATTCTTAGTTAGGACAAGGAGGATTCCACCCTTTTTCAAGACTTTTTTTCTGAGTGCGTACAAAAGGAACCAAATGGACCCTGATGGGTCCATTTGTACGCTCTCAGGAAAAAAATGAGAAATCATTTGCAAACACAACTTGATAATGTCATAATCAAGTAAAATACAGTACAGTAAAATGTTGAAAATGGCAGAATTCCCCTTTAAAACAATTCAGAACATCAAAAACAATTGATAGCATCAGTCAGTCTTTCTGACATGAACAAATTAATGAATAGGGCCTACATTAATATTTTAAAAAAATGATTTGTAACCTGGTGATTCGATATTGATATCATGGCATTAAGAATTACGATATATTGACACATCGATTTTTTTTTGCCCAGCTCTTATGCAAAATCTCTAACTTATAGTATGCATCTTAGATTTTATTTAGACTTGGATAACTGCTTACATACAGTATGCAAACTACTAGCATTATTATGAACAGCACTACAGTATACATCGTTTGGTTTGATTTTCCACAGTTATGTTCCAAGCTCATGTATGATTCATAATGATTATTTGTATGTATATGAAGTATTAACCATGCTTTTTCTTTCCCTCATGCTTAATGTAAGTCACTATCGATAAAAAAAAAACCCTCATCAAATAAAGAGGCTGCGCTATAGCATACAGCATAAACAAGTGGAAATTGAAACAAACCTAGAACTGGAACACTATAAGAAAAAAGCAGGGCAAGCAGTTTGTATGTATATTTCAGCATTCTATTGACTCATAATTCATTTATACAATACTCTCAAGGCCAATTTCAGTGCCTGCTAATTATTTGCTTTAACGACCCATATCTGCAAACGGGGATGTGCCTCTGGAGTGTTGAATATACAGTATACTGTCGTTACGTTTATACTGTGCTCTGCTGTTTGTGTTTAACCCTTAATGAACGCGTTTTGGAGTTCAACGCATTATGTTTGAAAAATATCAGATCTACAAGCTCATATCGCGCCACCGAGTGGCGCGATATGAGCTTGTAGGTCTGATATTTTCTTGAAAAATTGTGAAAATGATGCGCAAACCTAGGCACGATATGAGCTTGTAGATGTGATATTTTTCTGAAAAATTGTGAAAATGATGCGCAAATTTAAAGGTAGGGGAAGTGATTTCATTTTTGTCAGATATCACCCCAATTTTTTTCCTGTTAAAATGCTCTATTATAAGGTGTGCAGACCATATATGGAGTTTCCCCCTCCCCCACGTTAGCAGAGGAGCTAATAAAAGTTC
This sequence comes from Benthosema pterotum, assembly GCA_039105355.1. Taxonomy (NCBI): domain Eukaryota; kingdom Metazoa; phylum Chordata; class Actinopteri; order Myctophiformes; family Myctophidae; genus Benthosema; species Benthosema pterotum. The sequence continues at coordinate 54,630,735 of CM076973.1, forward strand.
CCCAGGTGGAGGGTGAATTCTCCTCCAATCAGGATGGAGCAGCAGGTTCACATGGTGTAGCTACTCTTGGGCGCCCCTAGTGCACCAGGCTGGTACTACACCATGAATTTCAAATCACTTCCCTTAGCTTTAAGAATATATTCTTGACACTTGATTGTAGTTTCTGGCACTACATTCTAGTTTCTAGTTCTAGATGTTTCTGTGTCAGTGATGCTCAAGATATTTCATGCCAAGGACCACCAGAATGATCTATATATGGCTGTGGACCCCCATCTGAAAACGTGTTGTTCTAGGGATCCCACAGAAGCAAAGATTTGAGTTAAAATATTTGCTTTTTGAAAGAATATTTTCAAGATTTGTATCACATTTTCACAATTTTTCAAAAATATCAGAGATACAAGCTCATATCGCGCCACTCGGTGGCGCGATATGAACTTGTGGGTCTGATATTTTTCAATAGCTGAAGTGTAACATAATGCTTTGAACGCGTTCAGTCAGAAAGAGTTAATTGGTATCTTTTGATTTCCTCTAGCCGTTAGATCTCTATCGCTCTCTGGTTGGACCTTATGTTTGCTAAAGCACTTTGTAGCTCTGATTCCAAATTGCACTTACAGTAAGTGTATACTATTACTATGATTTAGAAGAAATGGTTTGTGTTTTTTGCCAAAATATTATTGCGGCTGACCCGATGCATCCGTATCGCATCCTCTTCATAATCCCATTTAGCTAAAAAATAAAAAATCTGTTTAAATCTTTATGTCTTGAATCCCCCAGCATAGCAGTTTAACCAGAGAATGTCCTTGGCAGTGATCCACTGTGACAGACAGAGCAAAGCGCTGACACACATCCAAACACTCAGTGTCCTCATTAATGTGTGTTTTTTTTAATTCATTTTCAACTGGATTTTTATTAAATGTATGGATTTGCATTAAAGGCCTCCACCTTTACGTGTTGCCTTTTAACAGTGGTTTTCAACCATTTTCATACCAGGGCAGGGCCCACTATCTATTTAGCATTTGAGCCATTTTGGCACAAATATCCTCCATAACCTTCCTCACTGCCCCTCCCCCACCTCATTGTTATTCCCTGTCTCATTCGAATATGCATGATCTGCCTGGTTTCAGTGGCTTTCATTGGACAACTTTGAGAGGGGGTGTGGCCTCCACGCATACCAATGACTCCAAGGGTGGAGGCAAAGCTAAAGGAGAAAAGGACTATTAAAGTTGGTATTTTAGTGACATCACTAAAGAGAAGAATCTTAGAGTACCCATTCATGTGCTTCCATTCAGACACATACAGAAAATCACAGATATCTCAATATATGTCTCACTATATAGTTATGAAAACAACTATCAAAAACTAACTGCTAGTCCCAATACTTACATGTAATTCTGATTGGCTGGTCCCCATCATGTGACAGTTGAAAAACCCACCGATAACCCACTGCTGACGCCTCACATTCAGTAGTATCACTGCACCACCTGGAACCGGCTTTGTTGTTGTTGTTGTTGTTGTTATGGAATATACTCTGACAGCTAGTCTTGGGCAATATACCGGTATTACCGTTTATCGCGATATTGGAAATCAATACCAAGTAATATCGTTGGGTCTGTGAAAAATATCGAATACCGAATATCGTCAAATACCGACATTATACTGTATTCTATTAAAATATGAGCAATGAGACTTAATTGTAACTATACAAACATTTTTCATGTTACACACATGCCTAAACTAGCCCTTATTTGGGCTAGGCTTTTTGGAAACAATGTATTTCCAACTCCAGTTTTTCCCTATTTAGGCTGCTTTAACAGCAGAGCGCTCAGTTTCTGACCCCTCAATGTCGCAAATTCTGAGAACTAGGTGACTGGTGGAGCGTTCCAACTCTGATTGCCGTCAATACCGGTAATATCGAATATCGAGCTAATTAAGACATTATCAATACCGATATTAAAAAATCAATACCGCCCAAGACTAGTCACAGCCACAGCCACAGCCGGTGTGCTGTTTCAAATACAGTGTACAGAGTACACAGTAGTTCTGGTGAAAGGTTTGTCAGTTACATTTACAGTGTAAGCATGTAGGAAAGTCCTAATGATAGAAAGAGTAATGGTCACATATTGTATCACAAGTTTGGCCCACATTAGTGGGTTAGTGACCCCTAGTGGTGGTCGAATGTATGGCACCGTTTAGTGATGGCAATGATTCCGAGACGAACACATACACATTACACACACGCAGACATGATGGTATGCATCTGAGTGCTTATTGGAAGAGGTGCGAGCACCACTTAAAAATGCATGTTTTTGTGTCCTGTGCTTCGTTGATGAGTCATTTCTGTCTGGGGCTGTTTGTGCACGTCGTGTTGTGACTAAGGTGTGTGTGTGTGCGTGTGTGTGTGTGTGTGTGTGTGTGTGTGTGTGTGTGTGTGTGCGTGTGCGCGCGTGTGTGCGCGTGTGTGCGCGCGCGTGCATAGCATGCAGTGTTTCCCCCAGAAAATTGTTTAGTCAAGGTGGTGAGGCTTCGAGTCTGTGCTCGTGCGCGTGCACGTCCGTGCATGTGCGCGTGCACGTGATGTAATTACAATACCGTAGGCCAGGGGTAGGCAACCTTTTTGACATGAAGTGCCATGATTTTGTCCTTGACACTCAGAGTGCCACAGTAAAAATGACTATAAATTCCCTTATAGTCAATAAGGGAATGACTGCATTTTCGCGGTCATCACATATTCAATGGCCATTTACTGCAGTTATGTCATTATTAGGCCATATTTCATTTCTTATCAGAACAGGCAGACTGGTAGATATTTTTCTTTCACAATAGATTGATCAATCAGACTTAAGTGGACCAAAACTGTTCATTTGAGGGACAGAGGTATTACTTGAGAGGGACATTTAATTGCAGGGTAGCAACACATTACAGTTGGCATTAAAAATGCCTCATGCATCATTTGTCCATAAGTAGTCCTAGCCATGAATTTGTTATTTATTCATGTTAGTATGTATTTCACCTGTTATTTCAACAGGCTTAAAACACATCTAGCATTAACAGAGACAGTGAGAAAACTTTACAACAGAAAACAGAAGGGGGACTTTTAGGACAATTGACCACTGTAGTCTGTCAGTCACAATGTGGGACAGGGTCTTTGAAATGAGACACTGTCCCACGCAAAGAAGGACATCTGGTCACCCTGTGACTGTCCCACAGAAACGGGGATATCTGGTCACCCTCAAAATACTCGCAAAATACGCTTCAAGACACGCGCACGCGCACACACACACACACACACACACACACACACACACACACACACACACACACACACACACACACACACACACACACAGACACACAGAAGCAGCACACACGAGCTACAAGCTAGCCTATGTGCTAATTATTCAACAGACAGGGAGAGGGTGACTACGTTAAGCTGAAGCTGCACACCAGTCGAAACGCAATAATTTCAGCGTGGATGTCGTTTGGTTAGGCTGACATGACGGGGGTCCGCGGGAGTCGGGGCGGGACACAGACGGCATGCGTTGACCAGACAGCCACCAGCTACTGCTTCGGGAGCTAAACAACTCCGTGTGCTCCGTGTGCGTGCACAGAAGCACTGCATACGCACTGATTGGGCAGCGCGCAGCACAGAAGTGTGACAGTGTCAACACTGGATCAGACTCGCTCCGGTTGATACTGATACTACTGAATAATACTGAATGATCGCGGCCGTTGTGATTTGCTAATGACATGGTTTCAAATCGCACTTTCGGTTTGAAGCCTTAGTGCAGATAACTTTATTAACACAACATGCACATTGTATGAACGACACATTTTTACTTTTTTTTTGGGGGGGGGGGGGGGGAACGTAGCCAAGGCGGGGCCGGGCTTCACTCAGGGCGGCCGCCCTGATAATAAAGCGCTGGGGGAAACCCTGCATAGTATGTTTTTAAATAGTGTCAGGTCATTGGATCTGGATGTACTACGGCTGTTCTATTTTCACGCTCCCTCCCAGTACGGCGTCTTACATTCTTCTTCCTCGTTGTCCTTGTGCTTTTGACAACTGCTTTTTACTTTATTTTTTTAAAAGATTGATTCAGGTCGTTCTTGTGCTTTATTCTCAGGTCAGGTCACAGGGAAGAGAGACGGGACGGGGGGAGAGAGAGAGAGAGAGAGAGAGAGAGAGAGAGAGAGGGAGAGAGAGGGGGAGAGAGGGAGAGAGAGAGAGAGAGAGAGGGAGAGGAGAGGGAGGGAGAGGGGGGGGGAGAGGGAGAGGGAGAGGGGGAGAGAGAGAGAGAGGGGGAGAGAGGGAGAGAGGGGGAGAGAGGGAGAGAGGGGGAGAGAGGGAGAGAGGGGAGAGAGAGGGAGGTACATGTCGATTGAGGACAATTATCCAGATCCTGAATAGCCACTCACTACTTACAGTAATGACCTCATCATGGTTTACTCATTCAAGGTCAAGGTCAAGGTAAACTTTATTGTCCACAAGGGAAATTTGTCTTGGGCTAAAACCCTGATTCAGACACACATGAAACATAGATGACACACAAAATACAAAACAGAGGGAGACAACATTACAAAGTGCACACAGCGTGAAAATCTGGTCTGCTACATTCACTGCTGTTTCAAATGTTTTTTTTTTAAAACCTGATGTACTTCCTCTTAGGTTCTTTGTACCTTCTCCCTGAAAAAGTACAAAGAACCTAAGAGGAATTGAAGTAGTTGTGACAAAGGCTGTAGCTCCATCACTGAATACTACCAAGAGATCAGGTCAGGCTGACCTCCTCAATACAACACTGCTGGTTGTGGCGAGAGCAATTTAACATTAGGCCAGGGCTTGACACTAATACTTGCCCGCTTGTCCGGGGCAAGTAAAAAAAATGGTGGGGCAAGTGAAGACTGCTACCTGGTTGCCCGATCAGGCAAGTGTGAAACTAGCGCACTATAACACAACACAAGATAAATTTGTCTTGAAGGCAGTCATTGCACTCTGCCTCTGTGTCTTTCCCTGCTTTCTAGCTATCTCTACCTATCTCTCTCCCAGGTCCATTTGGTTCCAAACTATCATTTTGCCGGGGTCAGGGACCACTGGGTCTGTGACCACTATGGGCTAATTAAGATGATGAATTTTAACTCTTGAGAGTGTAAAAATGAAACCAAATGGACCCTTGCGGGTCCATTTGGTTTCATTTTTACGTTCTCAAGAGTTACATCTGGTTAACCAACTCAGCTGGGGATCACCTGGAACCCTCTCAGGGACCACTGGTGGTCCCCGGACCACCTGTTGAAAACCCCTGGTTTAAAGCACCCAAGTAGGAAGTAAACTTAAATGCAAAATTTACAATATATTTTGGGGGGCAAGTGACCATGACCTGAGGGCAAGTAGAACCTGACTTGCACTTGCCCGATGGGCAAGTGGCTCAGACCTTAGTGTCAACCCTGATTTTTAGGCCCAGTGTAGTCCAAGATATTAAGTCCATTTTTCATGAGAATCATTCACTTGATGGTACAAGCACTTGATGGCACACATGTGCTTTGAAACCTACTCTCTCAGAAAAGTACATTGTCCAAACGAAAAAAACAAAATGGCGGCCCTCAAAATCCAAGATGGCCGCCCAGAAATGTGGTTTTTCCTTCATAACTTGAAATGCATTGATTTTATGCCCCATAAATGTATTGACGGTTAATATGAAGTTGGACGTTACGGACAATTTGGTACCAGTTACATGTCTGTATGTACTATGGTTCTTGAGATACAGCATATATGCACTTTTACAGTCTGGGGAGAGCTAGAAATCTGTAACATTGATTCTTAAGTTGATCAAATTGTGATACAGGTGTGAAAATTGGTACATATATTCTTCAAACACCACTATTTTCAAAAGTTCCATGTGGCATGCAAAAATCCAAGATGGCCGTCCCCAAAATCCAAGATGTCCGCCCAGAAATGTGGTTTTTCCTTCATAACTTGAAATGCATTGATTTTATGCCCCATAAATGTATTGACGGTTAATATGAAGTTGGACGTTACGGACAATTTGGTACCAGTTACATGTCTGTATGTACTATGGTTCTTGAGATACAGCATATATGCACTTTTACAGTCTGGGGAGAGCTAGAAATCTGTAACATTGATTCTTAAGTTGATCAAATTGTGATACAGGTGTGAAAATTGGTACATATATTCTTCAAACACCACTATTTTCAAAAGTTCCATGTGGCATGCAAAAATCCAAGATGGCCGTCCCCAAAATCCAAGATGTCCGCCCAGAAATGTGGTTTTTCCTTCATAACTTGAAATGCATTGATTTTATGCCCCATAAATGTATTGGTGGTTAATATAAAGTTGGGTACTACGGACATTTTGGTACCAAGTACATGTCTGTATGTATTACGGTTCTTGAGTTACAACATATAGGTAGTGATGAGCAGTGCTGGATTAACCCTTTCAGGGGCCTGGCGCTTTATAAAATCAAAGGGCCCTATGTGATTCTACTAATTCATTAACTACAGGAGAACGTGTGTGCTCAGTGCACTGATGTGTACACCACTGCTGCTGCCTGCGCTGATGCACAAAACATAGCTAGGCACTGTGCTGGGCACATCCTTTCAACTTCATTACTAAACTACCATGGGTAAGGGTACACTGTCACCGTCAGAGACTCAGAATGACCATCAATTTACAAATTACAATTCAAGGACTAATACCTTTTGGTTGTTGGTAGTCATTAACAAGACAGCTACAACAGCATTTGTAGGCTTGCTTCAGCCTGACCTCAGTCTGAATTGTCATTTCGTTTCACTTCATTATTCAGACTGAAGTCCCTCTCCTCCACAGCAGTTTCCGGGAAGGACGTTATCAAAGCAGCAGTCTTAACTGTGATTGGTTCATATGAACCCATAAGAATATTGAGAAAGCAGACGACGAAGTGAATGACAGGGCTGTTGGCCAATCTGGTGCTGGGATTTGATTTCAAACGGCACAAACGGCCCCAAAGCCAGCGAAACCAGTCCTTGAATCACAGGGAAAAAATAAGCTAGTATTATTTAAGGTGCTGATTCAGGGCTGAGCCAGGGTAGGCTTGCTTACTTACTGCAGTAATAATAACTGGAACTCAGTCTTGCAGAAATGCAGTGGCGTACACCCACATGCTGATTCTCTTAAGATAGACTAGCTTCTAGTTTAAGGAAAGTTGCATATTCTTGGGCCCTGGGAAGCTCTTAAGCTCTTAAGCTCCACTAAGATTCATTGTTAATCCTGGCCTGGTGATGAGGCACCATAATTGTAACATTTTGTCACATTTCACTCTTTTACTCAAAGATCATCATCACCATATCTACTATCTATGTAAAGCACCTTGGATAAAGGTGCTATATAAATGCACCATTTACCATTTCTAAACCATTTCAAGTTCTTCAATTGATGGAACAGGTCGGGAGTTACTAAACTGAATGTGACTGCTTTTCTGCATATTTGCAGAAATGTCTTCATGTTGTAGGGTAATATGTCAGGGCTTGACACTAACACTTGCCCGCTTGCCCGGGGCAAGTAAAAAACATGGCCAGGCAAGTGAAGACTGCTATCTGGTTGCCCGATCGGGCAATTGTGTGACTATATGTTCGATATACGAGATATATTTGTCTTGAAGGTGGTCATTGTGCTCTGCCTCTGCTTTCTAGCTATCTATTGTATCACGGACCCCTGAGTCTGTGACCACTGTGGGAACCACTGAGTTACAAGTTGAATACTCTAGCTGATTGTAACTCATTGTAACTTCAACAAAACATAGTCTTCTATTGCAAAAGGAAATGTTTAAAGCACCCAAGAAGAAAGTAAACTTAAATGCAAAATTTACTATATACTTTGGGGGCAAGTGACCATGACCTGAGGGCAAGTAGAACCTGACTTGCACTTGCCCGATGGACAAGTGCCTCGGAGACCTTAGTGTCAACCCCTGTATGTGTAATAGGCCAATTACACTTATTACACATATTTCACAAAACATATTACCCTATTACACTATGACATTATTATATTGCACATATTAAACTATTACACTTTTACCCTATTACACACATATTACACTATGACACTATTACACATGTTACCCTATTACACTATGACTATATTGCATATATTACACATATTACCTTATTGCATTATTAGCAGATTACACCATTACATATATTACACTATGGCATACGCTTCACTTGACACATTCACTTCCCATATTTGTTGAAAAACTTGGGAGTGGTTTATGATATATGTGGGTCTATTCCCTGAAAATAGTAGATATGGTGATAAAAGGATCTAGATGAGTAGAAGAGTGATTGAAACGTGCCAAAACTATGAATTATGCCAAAATTATGGTGTCTCATGCTACAGTATATGTTGTAACTCAAGAACCGTAGTACATACAGACATGTACTTGGTACCAAAATGTCCGTAATACCCAACTTTAACATCCAATATATTCAAGAGCTTAAAATCTTTGCATTTTGAGTTATGAAGGAAAAACTACATTTTTGGACGGCCATCTTGGATTTTGGGGACAGCCATCTTGGATTTTTGCATGGCACATGGAACTTTTGAAAATAGTGGTGTTTGAAGAATATATGTACCAATTTTCACACCTGTATCACAATTTGATCAACTTAAGAATCAATGTTACAGATTTCTAGCTCTCCCCAGACTGTAAAAGTGCATATATGCTGTATCTCAAGAACCGTAGTACATACAGACATGTACCTGGTACCAAATTGTCCGTAATGTCCATGTTTATATTAACCTTCAATACATTTATGGGGCATAAAATCAATGCATTTCAAGTTATGAAGGAAAAACCACATTTCTGGGCGGCCATCTTGGATTTTGGGGGCCGCCATTTTGTTTTTTCGTTTGGAAAATGTACTTTTCTGAAAGAGTAGGTTCCAAAGCACTTGTGTGCCAAATTTGGTGCTTGTACCATCAAGTGAACGATCGAGTCATTAATATCCTGGGCTAGTGGTGTTCCTAAGCAATTTGGGAGCCCCAGGCTCCCAAATTGCAGTTAACTCTCCACATTGTATTGCTCTATGCTGTAGTGGCACAACTCATTCTATCTAGATGTCTCTGCTCTACGTCGCTGGTTTGATACCACCCCAATGCTAGCGGCAGTGAGCAGCGATCGCCTCCTGTACGTCGCTGGTTTGATACCACCCTAATGCTAGCGGCAGTGAGCAGCGATCGCCTCCTGTACGTCGCTGGTTTGATACGATCCTAATGCTAGCGGCAGTGAGCAGCGATCGCCTCCTGTACGTCGCTGGTTTGATACGATCCTAATGCTAGCGGCAGTGAGCAGCGATCGCCTCCTGTACGTCGCTGGTTTGATACGATCCTAATGCTAGCGGCAGTGAGCAGCGATCGCCTCCTGTACGTCGCTGGTTTGATACCATCCCAATGCTAGCGGCAGTGAGCAGCGATCGACTCCTGTCAGCTGAGGGACCCAAATAAGAGACGGACCAACCGGAAGTGTGTGCGCCCCTCTGTTTTGTATTTTGTTTTCGACGGGAAACATGGGCCGAAATATGAAATATGACTTTTAGATGAAAATTGCTGACACTAGCTACCTAAAAAAAATATGAAAAAGTGCTGGCAGTCAGAGTGTTTCAGGATGATGGCGATCTTCTTATAGCCGAGGCCCATGTTATCTAGAGCAACAATCATTTTTCAGATCCTCAGAGAGTTCTTTGCCATGAGGTGCCATGTTGAACTTCCATGACCAATATGAGATGTAGGGGGAGATATTACCAAATTTAACACACCTGCTCACCTCTCACACCTGTCTACTTGGGACCAATTTGGAGAGTTTCAATAGTTAAAAAGTAGTTAAAAATCAACTTTTATGGAAGTTTCGATTTTTAAAGGTAGGGGAAGTGATTTCACTTTTGTCAGATATCACCCCCCAAAATTTTTTTCTGTTAAAATGCTCTATTATAAGGTGTGCAGACCATATATGGAGTTCCCCCTCCCCCACGTTAGCAGAGGAGCTAATAAAAGTTCCCCAGGTGGAGGGTGAATTCTCCTCCAATCAGGATCGAGCAGCAGGTTCACATAGTGGAGCTACTCTTGGGCGCCCCTAGTGCACCAGGCTGGTACTACACCATGAATTTCAAATCACTTACCCTACCTTTAATGCAAAAAAAAAAAACCTTTTTGGCATGTATTGTTGGGTATGGCTATATACAGTAATGACCACGTATATGGTCTAACAGTGTGTGAAAAAAAAAAGTAATTTTCAATTCACCAGTCCTTTAAAGATAACAGTGACTCTTCGTGGTGCAACAACTGCTATTTCTAAATACTGTGCTCAGAAGGAAACAAGGACAGACATACGGACACACCGCTCACAAACAAAATACTAACTAATGACATGAGTAATTATTACATATACTTACGTGTAACGACTATGTAATGCTAATTACTAGATGAAGTAGAGATGAAGTCGAGGCGATACTTGAAAGAGCTCTTCAGTCGTATTCAGCATCTCTTCATATAATTAGTCCTTCTCGCTGATAAAGCTCATTAAAAACAGTATATGCCACCATTCCACTTCACCAGTCTGCCTATAGCAGGATAATGACATCATTGAAGAGGATTTCAAGCTAATAGAAACTACAGCCTTTGTTTTATGCTGCAGGAAACTAAATGATAAAATACTAGCAATAGATCAGTTCAGTTGAAGTGGCTGAAAATGATTCCTAATGAATTACTCAAACCGACAGGTTAAGTCTGGGTGTTGAATGAATGAATGAATGAATGAATGAACCTTATTTATAAAGCACTTATCAGCTAGTGCACACAGTGCTTTACATAGGAAACAAAAAATAAATAAAACTACAGCATAGCAATGGGTTCGAAAGGACCCTTGTGGGTCCATTTGGTTTCATGTTTACACTATCAAGAGTTAAAATAGAGAGAATGTAGAAGATTAATGGTCATTTTGATCTGTACATTTAACTGTTTTGTTTCCCAAATCCAGCCTGGAATTGTGGACAAAAGCAAAAGACCTCTTTAGTATTAGGTCTGTGGGGTTAAAATGTCCTCAAATGGTGGTCCATGGCTCAAATTCTGAATAAATAGTGGTCCCTTGTATGAAAAAGGTTGAAACCACAGGATTAAATCCAGTACTCAGTAGGAGTAAATGTCCTTAGTTACTTCCCACTTCGCATGTGCGTGCATGTGCGTGTGCGCGTGTGTGCATATGCGTGTGCGTGCGTGTGTGAGTACACTTTCCCACTAGCCTGTCACACTACTCAATGGAAGCAGAGAGTTACCATGGGAACTATGGTGTGTGTGTGTGTGTGTGTGTGTGTGTGTGTGTGTGTGTGTGTGTGTGTGTGTGTGTGTGTGTGTGTGTGTGTGTGTGTGTGTGTGTGTGTGTGTGTGTGTGAGTGAAATGGCCTCATGCTTTAAGCCAATTAGACCAACAGTAATAAACATCTCTTCATGTACAGTTCCTCCTGTTGTTACGCTGGAACACAGCGTACATACAGTACAAACTGGACTCTTATTTCTAGGCATATCCATAAGAAACTATATATTGTAAATAGATTTAAAATACACCTGCCTGTAGGACACCAAAATCACACCTGTGTGAAGTGAGGGCTGTGATTATCACCGTACGTCACGTCATTGTGACTTAACACGTTGCTTTGCATGTTTACATACAGTATGGCATGTATTCACTGTTCCTTGTCAGTGGGAATTGTTGTTGTGATGTTTGTGTGGTCCCTGAGAGAGTTCCAGGAACTTCCAGGTGGTCCCCAGGCTAAATGATGGAAAGTTGGTTAACCAGATGTAACTCTTTTGAGAGCGTAAACATGAAACCAAATGGACCCTTGCGGGTCCATTTGGTTTCATGTTTACGCTCTCAAGAGTTAAAATATTCATCATGTGAATTATCCCAAGTCTACACAACTAGAGAATGTAGAAGATTAATGGTCATTTTGATCTGTATGTTGGACTGTTTGGTTTCCCCAAATCCAGCCTGGAATTGTGGACAAAAGCAAAATAAATCTTTAGTTTTGGGGTCTGTGGGGCTAAAATGTCATCAAATGGTGGTCCTCCGTGGCTCAAATTCTGAATAAATAATGGACCCTGGGATGAAAAAGGTTTGAAACCCGTGGTGTATGGAGCTGGCTGCCTGTTAGCCAGTTAACAATACATATATGCTTTAATCTCCTCTTGTCCTTTAAATATCAATGTCTTCCTCGTGTAATTCATAGTCTCTGTGATGTTAGGTTTAAAGTGCTTCACTTACATATTTCTATGCATTTACAGTACATTACGGCTGTTTTAGTTGTACTTTAGAGCGTAATAACATACATTATGATCTTCAAGCACAAATTGTGTCATGAGTTCAAAGATGTGGCTGATGTAATTGCATGGATGTGGACTCAGGCCTTATTATGTCTCTATGTAGTTACTGTGGGTTCATACTATAAAACGTTGGTTTTCAACCCCTGGTCTGGGGACCACCAGTGGTCCTTGAAAGAGTTCCAGGTGGTCCCCAAATGATGGAAATCTGTTTGTTATGATCTTACATCTGTTTGTTAAACAGATGTAACTCTTTAATAGCGTAAAAATGAAACCAAATGGACGCTTGCGGGTCCATTTTGTCTCATGTTTACACTCTCAAGAGTTAAAATATTAATCATGTGAATTATCCCAAGTCTACACAACTAGAGAATGTAGAAGATTAATGGTCATTTTGATCTGTATGTTGGACTGTTTTGTTTCCCCAAATCCAGCCTGGAATTGTGGACAAAAACGAAAGAAATCTTTAGTTTTGGGGTCTGTCAAGCTAAAATGTCATGGCTCAAATGCTGAATAAATAGTGGGCCCTGGCATGGAAAAGGTTGAAAACCACTGCTGTAAAATGTGAAGTTTTAACCTCCTGGGACTAGAGTTTACAGAATGCTCTGACAGCTTCCTCACAAACATCTCAGTGCTGCTATAACTCTTCCACGTCAACAGAAACTGTGAATGATCAGCATTTGGCAGCAGACCCAACATCTGAACATCTGTTGTTCCATCTGTGTGGAGGGAAAGCAACAACTCAATAACGTCAAAACTTGAAGACAAAGACAATGAATTTGCATGTGTTTGGAGTAGTGTTGTAGTTCTCCAGACATGACGCCTCTTCTCGACTTGGTCTCGCCTCGCAGTGGTCTTGGCCTCTATCTGGGCAGGGCTTGACACTAACACTTGCCCGCTTGCCCGGGGCAAGTAAAAAAAAATGGTGGGGCAAGTGAAGACTGCTACCTGGTTGCCCGATCGGGCAAGTGTGCAACTTAGTGCACTATAACACAACAAGATAAATTTGTCTTGAAGGCAGTCATTGCACTCTGCCTCTGTGTCTTTCCCTGCTTTCTAGATATCCACAATTCCAGGCTGGATTTGGGAAACAAAACAGGCAATTTAACTTTCACATCAAAATGACCTAATCTTCTACATTCTCTAGTTGTGTAGACCTGGGCTAATTAAGATGATGAATTTTAACTCTTGAGAGCGTAAAAATGAAACCAAATGGACCCGCAAGGGTCCATTTGGTTTCATTTTTACGCTCTCAAGAGTTAAAATTCATCTGCAAAATTTACAATATATTTTAGGGGGCAAGTGACCATGAGCTGAGGGCAAGTAGAACCTGACTGCAGAGACTCTGTCCGTGGTACTGAAATGAGCTTTCTGTTACTCTGTCCGTGGTGCTGAAATGAGCTTTCTGTTATGGTAGCTGTAGTGACTCTGTCCGTGGTGCTGAAATGTATATTTACTGAAATGTATATTTACTTGCCCCCTATATATTTTAGGGGGCAAGTGACCATGAGCTGAGGGCAAGTAGAACCTGACTTGCACTTGCCCGATGGGCAAGTGCCTCCGAGACCTTAGTGTCAACCCTGTCTGGGCCTCGACCGCTCTAGGTCTTGACCACAAAGTCCACGTTATCAGTGTGGTGGGGGTTCAGAGTAGTTCCACTAAGGAAAGTAGTCTTTCTAATCACACAAGCCGTGTTTGTTTTGGTGAGTAGGTAAAAGTTTCTTCATACTCCAGAAGAGAGGCTGGTCGGAAGAAGCTATAGACCAGAGCTAGGCTAGATTGCGATTTTGGTAGGCCTACTTTAACTACAGGCTCCGTTGTGAAGGCTCTGTAGAGCAGAGGCCTCAGGCAGAGATGCTACTGTACAGTGAGGCTCTCACTGACCCACATAGGGGGGTGTGTGTGTGTGTGTGTGTGTGTGTGTGTGTGTGTGTGTGTGTGTGTGTGTGTGTGTGTGTGTGTGTGTGTGTGTGTGTGTGTGTGTGTGTGTGTGTGTGTGTGTGTGTGTGTGTGTGTGCGCGCGCGCGCGCGTGCGTTCGTGCGTGCGTGCGTGTGTGTGTGTGTGCGTGCGCGCATGTGCTGCCGGTGTGCCGTCCCACTTTTTTCCACTTTTTCATGCGTCATTAAACCCTTCTGTTGTTCTGAATGGACAACTAAAATTTTGTCCCTAGAACTAAAATATTGGTCCCTGGAACTAAAATATTGGTCCCTGGAACAAAAATATTGTATCTGGAACTAAGGTTTTGTCTCTGAAAGTAAAATATAGATCCCTGGAACTTATCCCTGAACTAAAGTGTTATCCCTCGAACTAAATCAAATTTGTGCCTGGTTGGGAAAAAAAAATTAGTTCCTGGAACGAAACATTGTTGTCCCTGTAAAATGTTCACAATATTTCAGAAATATCAGACCTACAAGCTCATATGAGCTTGTAGGTCTGATATTTTTCAACAGCCACAACACCTAAAGGCGTACGTCACACTGTCTGCTGTCCGTAGGGCTGAGGAGGAGGAGGCAGAGTGGGCAGCCGTGTGCCTACCTGTCTGGGCTTATAGACTGGCAGACTAGGGTACTATATGCCAGGGGTTTTCAACATTTTTGCTGCCAGGGCCCACCATTTATTCAGAATTTGAGCCACGGAGGACCACTTGAGGACATTTTAGCCCCACAGACCCCAAAACTAAAGATTTATTTTTCTTTTGTCCATATTCTAGTTGTGTAGACCTGGGCTAATTCAGATGATGAATATTTTAACTCCTGAGAGTGTAAAATAAAAATGAAACCAAATGGACCCGCAAGGGTCCATTTGGTTTCATTTTTACACTCTCAAGAGTTACATCTGGTTAACCAACTTAGCTGGGGACCACCTGGAACCCTCTCAGGGACCACTGGTGGTCCCCGGACCACTGGTTGAAAACCCCTGCTCTATGCACACACCCACACACACAGACACTAACTGTTTGGCTGTCTGCACACTTAAGTGCATGAACTGAGGGGAGTGAGATGGAGAGAAAAAAGCTGCTTGAAATCTGACAAACTCAGTGGGCGACAACTGTAAACACACACACACACACACACACACACACACACACACACACACACACACACACACACACACACACACACACACACACACACACACACACACACACACACACACACACCATGGTCTCTGCCCTGTTCTCCAGTATTAAAGTGCTGTCCTATAAAAGGCTGGCAGAGCATTTCTACCTCCTGAGAATCTGACACACATGGACTGTCCCTCTTTTCTCTGCTTCTGCCCCCCCCTCTCTCTCTCTCTCTCTCTCTCTCTCTCTGTCTGTCTGTCTGTCTGTCTGTCTGTCTGTCTCTGTCTGTCTGTCTCTGTCTGTCTGTCTCTCTCTGTCTGTGTCTGTCTCTGTCTCTCTCTGTCTCTCTCGCTCTGTCTCTCTCTCTCTCTCTCTCTCTCACACACGCACACGCACACGCACACGCACACACACACAAAAGCGCGAATATGGCAAGCTGTTTTATCATTTAATCAAACCACCACCTAACCAGCTATTATACTGTAGTTTTAGCGGCGGCTGTGGAGGTAGAGCAGGTCGTCCAATGATCCGTGGGTCGGCGGTTCGAATCCCGGCTCCTCCTGTCTATGTGTCGAAGTGTCCTTGGACAAGACACTGAACCCCAAACTACCTCCAATGAGTTGGTCGGTGTTCAGTGGTCGGTGTTCAGTGGTCGGTGTTCAGCTTATTGCCACCATTGGTGTTTGAATGAACACTGAGCGTTGACTGTTCACCACTTCACCTCCCAATGTATGAATGAATGAACCATTGTAAAGCACTTTGACATGGAAAAGTGTGATAAAAATGCAATCCGTTATCCATATAGTGTAGTTAGTTAAGGATAATTCTGAAACTAAAAGCCTAAATACAGATGAATGGGGGAAAATGGGGGCTGTCATTTTTACTAGGAAGGATGACGATATTCTGGATATTCTGACGATAAGAAGAAGAATGGCAGTTTTTGGATGGGAATAAAATGCCATTGTGGATTATGTGCAATGCTACTTTTCACTAGAAAGAACTGAATTGCAGATATCTGGAAGTAACACACATGTAGTCTAGCAATTGTATTAAATGTTAAAACAGCCATACATACATAGCCTACGCAGCAGGCATGTAGGCATTGAAGATCTTTTCTTCTTTTTTCAGTCCATATAGTCTCTCTCTCTCTCGTATCTGTCTACCGCCTGCTGTGCTGAGCGTATATAGACGCTGGGATTCAGACCCGCGGTGCCGCTCCACTCCTCCTCTAATTAGCCTTGAAGTGCAGTGGAGGATCATCATCATCTTCATCATCATATTTAGCACTCAGAAGACAAGAAGAGTGTCGTAGAGACGCACACACACTGAAGGGTTATAAGACAGGAGAGAGAGGAAGGCTGCCTGGCAGTGTATGGGCAAAGCTCTGAGTCTCTGAGTCTCTCAGGCTCTCACTGCTTCTCCCCCTCACTCACTCACTCACATCTCTCTCCCTCACTTCCACTCTCCCCCTCTTTCTCTGTCTCTCTGTCTCTCTCTGTCTCTCTCTGTCTCTCTCGCTCTCTTCCTCTCTCTCTCTCTCTCTCGCTCTCTTCCTCTCTCTCTCTCTGTCTCTCTCTCTCTCTCTCTCTCTCTCTCTCTCTCTCTCTCTCTGTGTATTCTCACTCGCAGCAGCCTAGAGCTTCTTCCTCAGTGCGCGGAGCGAGCGAAGAGGGAAAGTACGGCAGGCTGCTGGTTGGATTTGACAGAGAGGAGAAGAGAAGAGAAGACAAAAGCGGAGAGGAGACGAGAGCGGAGAGGAGGAGAGGAGAGCAGCAGCAGCAGCAGCAGCAGCAGCAGCAGCAGCAGCCACTGGAGATCTAAGCGAAGGAGTCGAGAAGGAGGAGGAGGTGGTGGAGGATGATGGAGATCTACTGGAGGAGGAACTGCTTCTTCTTCATGTTCTTGTTCTCCTCGGCATAAAGAAGACACAGTGGTGGTTTCCCCTCAGGCTGTTTCAGAGCATCATCATCTGTTCCAGATCGTCAGAGGCAGCAGCTCAGATCCAAGGTGAGAGACTCTGTCTGTCTTCAACCTCATTCTGTCTTCCTTTTTGGTCCGAGTGCAGCAGCCTCGACCTCAATAAGACACGCACACACACACGCATGGGTGCACGCTCACACACACACTTGCATGCACACTTGCACACACACTCGCAGGCACGCGCATGCACTTTCGTGTAAGATTCAAATTGATTGCACTTGTTGCGTTGCAACGTTACACGGTGAAGCACATACATGTAATCGATGTGCATGTATGTACGTGCGCATGTGTCTGTGTGTTATGAGGTAGTGGTTGTCAAAGTGTATAGTTCCAGTGTATAGTTCCAAGCCCCCCCCCCCCGTATGCTTGGTGAAGCATACAGATACACTTTAATCTTATTTTATGGATTCTTATGGTATATCTTGGGAGATGAGGATGTGGGTGTGTTAAGACTACAGCACAGCACATCTTTGTACATTTTACACATTTGTAGTGTGTGTGTGTGTGTGTGTGTGTGTGTGTGTGTGTGTGTGTGTGTGTGTGTGTGTGTGTGTGTGTGTGTGTGTGTGTGTGTGTGTGTGCGTGTGTGCGTGTGTGCGTGTGTGCGTGCGTGCGTGCGTGCGTGCGTGCGTGCGTGCGTGCGTGCGTGCGTGCGTGCGTGCGTGCGAAAGGGAAAAAGAAAAGGGAGATATAGAAAGTGTGTAGGCAATCGAAAAATGACGCTTGTCGATCTGATACTTTGGGAGTTTTGTATGATGGAGAGAGAGAGAGGGAGAGAGGGAGGGAGAGGGAGGGAGAGAGGGGGGGAGCATATGTGTTGTCACCAGTCTCATTCTCATCAGTGTAAACATAGTGGACACTGACAGCAACACAAGAGGCAATCAGTCACACCTGCTCTGTGTCTGCATGTCTGTGTGTGTGTGTGTGTGTGTGTGTGTGTGTGTGTGTGTGTGTGTGTGTGTCGGTCACACGCAAAGGAAATTGATACTGTATTCACACACACGCGCCTTCTCAGCACCTCTATCACTCTGTCTCTGTCTCCGTCTCTCTCTCTCTCTCTCTCTCACACACACACACACACACACACACACACACACACACACACACACACACACACACACACACACACACACACACACGTTTGATTGATTGTAAATTGTATTAACAGCTTGGCGATTTACGGTACAATTCAAGCACAACTCAGTAATACAAAGTGATGAGGGTGAATACACATACCAGTTAACTCCTTGGTATCCATTCTGCCACCCTGTAGCGCCCCCTTGAGGTCCAGAGTGACATTTACAGTATATGCATTAAGTAATTGATTATCTCAAAAACAAAAAATCACAAACAGCAGTTGTATACATTTTTTTCTACACATATTTCAGAGAAAGGGTTAACTCCCTTTCCCACGCCAGGGCTTGACACTAACACTTGCACGCTTGCCCGGGGCAAGTAAAAAAAATGGTCGGACAAGTGAAGACTGCTACCTGGTTGCCCGATCGGGCAAGTGTGCAACTTAGTGCACTATAACACAACACAAGATAAATGTGTCTTGAAGGCAGTCATTGCACTCTGCCTCTGTGTCTTTCCCTGCTTTCTAGATATCCACAATTCCAGGCTGGATTTGGGAAACAAAACAGGCAAATTAACATACAGATCAAAATGACCTAATCTTCTACATTCTCTAGTTGTGTAGACCTGGGCTAATTAAGATGATGAATTTTAACTCTTGAGAGTGTAAAAATGAAACCAAATGGACCCGCAAGGGTCCATTTGGTTTCATTTTTACATTCTCAAGAGCTACATCTGCAAAATTTACAATATACAGTATTTTTGGGGGGCAAGTGACCATGAGCTGAGGGCAAGTAGAACCTGACTTGCACTTGCCCGATGGGCAAGTGCCTCCGAGACCTTAGGTGGTCCCCGGACCACTGGTTGAAAACCACTGCCATAGATCGCTGCTACATAGCGTTCTTGCTTGCAGTGACATGTCAGATATAGATCCGCTCAGACAACAACATTTTCACAGACAGGTAATCGTTTGTCTACCTGCACTGTCCTCTGTCTGTGTCCTAGAGCTGAATAAAAATCTATAAAACACTGAAATAGTATTAAAGGAGAATTCCACACCAAAACACATTGAGCATCAATGTGATTTGATTCCTGTGACATGACTCATAATGTACTTGATTTCTGTCACAGTTGTTCCATTTTCTACATTTCACCATGAGGTCAGCTGCAGTTGCAGCAAGAGCCAGCGAAATCATTTTGCGACCGTTGCGGTTGCGGCCGTTCCGTTTTGAGCTGCAGGTTGTCTATTCTAATGCGGGTATTTCTGTAACGCCAAACTTATTATTTTTTTTTCCAAACATCACATTTTAATAGTACTGTATATTGATAAACACGCTTGAATTTTATGTCACCCTAGTCTGGGGCAGTCTTTAGGTAATCTATTCCTCCTCCTCTCCTCCCCTCCCTTCTGCCACTCTCCTCTTCAGGGGAATTGAACCGGGAACCCTCTGGGTCCTATAGGGCAGTGGTGGGCAATCATTTTTCCCAAGGGGCCAAATGAGATACATGAAATATTGTGGAGGGCCAAGACTAAAGGCTGAGCTAAACTAAATTTAATTTCAAGATAAGAGTAAGAGCAACCTTTATTCAGTATTTGAGCCACAGACCACCATTTGATGACATTTTAGCCCCACAGATCCCAAAACGTTTTTGTCCAGAATTCCAGGCTGGATTTGAGAAACAAAACAGAATGACAAAAATGACCATTCTCTTACATTCTCTGATTGAATGTGTAGACTTTGGGCTAATTCAGATGATGAATATTTTAACTCTTGAGAGCGTAAAATGAAACCAAATGGACCCGCAAGGGTCCATTTGGTTTCATTTATACGCTCTCAAAGAGTTACATCTGGTTAACCAACTTTACATATTTAACTTGGAACTCTCTCAAGGACCACTGGTGGTCCCCGGGCCGGTCAAAGTCAGCCAAAGGGCCGCATTTGGCCCCGGGCCGCATGATGCCCAGGTATGCTATAGGGGTCCCCCTGCTGAAGGAAAAGCGCAATCAATTTGTGACCGTGGCTGGCGTCGATTTCCATGGCTCAAATTCTGAATAAATAAATAAATAAATAAATGGTGGACCCTGGTATGAAAACGTTTGAAAACTACTGCACTAGGAGGTTTATGGAGCCATATCTGATTCTGCACTCAGTGCAAGATTCTCAGTGTAATATTATACCTACATGGGTCCAATTTTACACCTACTGACTAGAACCATCACAGATGTTATTACTGTGCAGTGTCTATGGAAAGGTCACTGCTGGAGCGAAGTAAGAACGAAGGCTTTGATAAAAGGATATTCTTAGCTACTGCTGTCTTTAACCAGGGAATATTATTATTATGCATCGTTTTAATATTTACGCAGGCATTTGTCGTCTTCTGTTATCTAACCGTACTTCGTCGGATATTGTGTTTTCTAAGTGCGGGGAACCCCGTGGAGTTTTGTTTTCAAAGAGTTGCTTTGAAGGAAGTGGAACTATTCCAATATCTAGCGTTTTTTTCTTCCTCTTCGGTGAATATTACATTCCAACATGCATGATATTGTAGATTTTTGAGCATGTCTTTGGAGGAACCAAACCAAATCGAGAGGCATAATTCCATTTTACTCATTTACCCGTCACCCACCTTTCCCCCATGGTGGATAATATATACTAAGTACCAATAAGTACCATTACTCCAGACAATTCCTGCGTTACAATTTTGAGTTACAGTGGTAAGCACTTGAGATTGTAACTGTTAACACTTGGCTGCTGATGGGGCACCGTGGTGGTACCACTGCCCTGGAATGGTAACTTCATTTAAAAGGTGTCAATGGTTGATTAACAATGGTTATAAAAGTATGCCTCTGTCTATTAGGAACCGCTAACCAAGTAGTAGGACATGTAAATGTGTTTTTAACCTGTTAATCTCCTGGTGACAGCATGGAACTTTCTGGTACCACATTCCTGCGGTTACCATTTCATTGCCATGGTGGTACCACCACTGACAAGCTCAAATGCTTAGCTTACCACTGTAAGCACCACTTTGTCCTTTATTGAGCCTTTGCCATTTCCAAAACTTTTAAATTGACTTCCTTCCCAGTTTAAAGGTCCTGATACACTAGTAATATTTTGATCAATATCAACTAACAATGTCAACATCAACAGGCAACATGATGAGACACATGGCAACAGGCAACATGATGAGACACATGGCAACAGGCAACATGATGAGACACATGGCAACAGGCAACACCTCCCACTTTTTATTCTGAGAGCCTACAAATATGAACCAAATTAGCGGATCCATTGGTTCCATTTGTACACTCCATGAAGTTCTGCTTTTGCAGGAACTGGGGTGAGTTCTAAAACTCAACAAGGTGGTGGTAGTGGTGGTGGATGTGGACTCCCATGGCCTCACCTTCCCCCTTTAACGCTCAAGGATACCTGTCTAATAAGATAAACATCGCTTAAAACATTATACTTTCCCTATATAACTAAAATAAACAAATAAAAACACCAATGGCATCTTATTTCTTTCATAAATAGAGAATATTTCACTCAACAGGAACTGCTCCTGGCGCAGGATGATGATGTCACATGTCCATGTGTGATCTAGCTCTATAGAATATATGGATGAACATGCTCATGTGACATCATCATCCTGCGACCGGAGCACCTCCTATTGAGTGAAAGATTCTCTATTTATGAAAGAAATAAAGTATTGAAGGTGTTTTTATCTGCATGTTTTAGTTATTGAAGGCAAGTATAGTGTTTTAAGGCATATTTGTCTTATTAGGCAGGGATCCATTTAAGGCTCATGGATTGATGAAAAGGCTGACAGGACAGTGGGAACAGCAGAGCAGCTTTTAGACATAAAATCACTGGGATAATTGTTGTCAGGGAGCCCAGATGTACGGATGGAGATCACAGGGTGGAATTCTCCCTGCATGCTCTCACACTGGACGTGGAAAGTCGTTTTACTCAGGGGCTGTTATATTTATTTCTCTTGGATAGGCATGTCACGGTGTAAGAATGTTAACATCGTTTTTTACAGTTTGCTTTTGTACCGTTTCACCGGTAGTAACATTTGACCACTAGATGTCCTCGGAGTCCTGACAACATGCAGGCCAAAACCTCAATTAGTAATATTATGTACTGTATGTAGCGTTTCATTACCGTATTTTCCGCACTATAAGGCGCACCGGATTATAAGGCGCACCGGATTATAAGGCGCACCTTTTAGAACTGTTTTCATATATAAGGCGCACCGGATTATAAGGCGCACCTTTTAGAACTGTTTTCATATATAAGGCGCACCGGATTATAAGGCGCAGAGAATAGAAGCTACTACAGTTAACATAGAATAGAAGCTACTGCAGTCGAACGATCCATATATAAGGCGCACTGGATTATAAGGCGCAGTGTGGATTTTTGAGAAAATTAAAGGCTTTTAGGTGCGCCTTATAGTCCGGAAAATACGGTAATTAAAAATATTTCCTATTTGAAAAACAACAATACTAGCAGTGTGCACAGTGCACACCGATAGCTACAGTGTTTTTATGTTTGTGGTGCCGGAGAGTTGGACTGGTACAGTATGTGTCTGTCTGTGTCACTGTTCACTATTCATTCCATTTGTTTCTTGACAGCTTGACTGAACAATTTAACAAAAGAAAGAAAGGTCTTGAATAAACACATCGGTTTGTCTGTAATACTGTCAGTGTGATCATGCAGAACCACTGCATGATCATATCGGCACAAAATCTGTGCACAATTCACAAAGAAAAAAGGTCTATTTTCATTCCAGTTAAGAACAAAACCTATATCGGTTGCAAATCGATTGGATTTGAAGGAGTCAAGGGATTCACAAGTCTTAATTAATGACTGTTGGTAGGGCGTTCCACATTTTGGTTGCATATGAGCGGAAGGAATTAAGGTGGTGCAGGCCCACGGGAGAGAACTGTAGGAAAACTTCTTGGCAAAACAAGAAAGTGGCCGCACACACCAATAGCCAAAGTGCCAATATATTTATTTAGGACATAGCAGTAGAATGAGTCCAACGTTTCGGCGGTTAAGCCTTCATCAGGGAACCTCATTGACATTTAGGAAGTATTTGGAGAGGTACAAGGGTATATTGGTGGAGTGTCGAATCTTGTGGACCAAACGCATTGCGAGATGTTGAACTCTGTTGTCAACCCTAAGCCAACCCAAACTGTCAAAGTGGGCAGGGGTGAGGTGGGTTCGGGGCGTGAGGCCAAGCAACAGCCAGACCAGTTTGTTTTGTGAGGTCTGTAGCCTT
This sequence comes from Benthosema pterotum, assembly GCA_039105355.1. Classification (NCBI taxonomy): domain Eukaryota; kingdom Metazoa; phylum Chordata; class Actinopteri; order Myctophiformes; family Myctophidae; genus Benthosema; species Benthosema pterotum. Next base: position 54,654,486 of record CM076973.1, read on the forward strand.
GTTTTCAAGGTCTTCGAGGTGCTGTGGTACCAAGAGGTGCAGGTATAGTCAAAGAAACCTTGTACCAGGGCTCCAGTTATGGTCTTCAAAGTGTCTTTGTTGACCAGTGAGGAGATCCTGTATAGGAATCTAGTCCTTTGGTTGACCTTTCAACCAAAGGACTATGATATATGATATATGATAGGATTTACTGAGGTTATGGTTAGGTTTAGTAGGGAAATCAGTTGACCGTTTCCAAACCGCCGCGACTGTTGCATAATTTTATGTTATAAAAGCGTTGCAAATTACGTTGCAGACACACGTTGATTTCGCTCTCTCTCCTTTATATCGCCACAAAGAGGCCAACATATGTAAAATACATTTTACTCCTTTACTCCGTACTCTGTTACCCGTATTTTGAGCAACTTTTACCTGTTGCTTCCCCTAAATACAGCACAGAATTCTGTACTAAAACAAAACAAATCCTTAGTTTTGGTGATCTGTGGCTCAAATGCTGAATAAATAGCGGTCCCTGAAAATGGTTTAAACCCACCGTCCTCTAGGGAAGTGGTTTTCAACAGGTGGTCCGGGGACCACCAGTGGTCCCTGAGAGGATTCCAGCTAAATGAGGGAAAGCTGGTTAACCAGATGTAACTCTTTGAGAGTGTAAACATGAAACCAAATGGACCCTTGCGGGTCCATTTGGTTTCATGTTTACACTCAAGAGTTAAAAATATTCATCATGTGAATCAGCCCAAGTCTCTACACAACTAGAGAATGTAGAAGATTAATGGTCATTTTGATCTGTATGTTTGACTGTTTTGTTTTCTCCGAAAGCCAGCTTGGTAGACAAAATAGATCTTTAGTTTTGGGGTCTATGAGGCTAAAAATGTCCTCAAGTGGTGGTCCGTGGCTAAAATTATGAATACATGGTTGAAACACACTGTCCTCTAGGCAGGGGTTTTCAACAGGTGGTCCGGGGACCACCAGTGGTCTTTGAGAGGGTTCCAGGTGGTCCCCAGGCTAAATGATGGAAGGTTGGTTAACCAGATGTTGGTTAACCAGATGTAACTCTTGAGAATGTAAAAATGAAACCAAATGGACCCTTGCGGGTCCATTTGGTTTCATTTTCACACTCTCAAGAGTTAAAATATTCATCATCTGAATTAGCACTATTTAATTAAGAAGTCTGCACTGTTTCCAGCCTGGAATTGTGAACAAAACCAAAATAATTCTTTAGTTTTAAGTCTTTGGGGCTAAAATGTCATCAAGTGGTGGTCCGTGGCTCAAATGCTGAATAAATGGTGGTCCCTGGTGTCAAAATGGTTGAAACCCACTGTCCTCTAGGGCATCCCTGTCCCTGCCCCTCCCCCACACGGTGCCAGCCCCTGCTCTCTGCCCGCTGCCCGCTGCCCGCTGCCAGCGGTGTTGGATGGCACTTCTTGGCACAGTGAAGCCCTGGAGCTCAATTCTGGAGGAACGTGGCTTTGTTTATCTGCATTCCTTCACACCGTATCCTCCGTATCCCTCCGTTAGCTACAGATAGTTGTTTTTTCCCAGTGCAGTCTGCTCCGTGTCTTTCCAGCTAGCTCTGAGAAGCGTCTGCTACTTGGCATGAACACTCTTCATCTCTCCCTCTCTTTGCCATGCTTTGGTTTTGCTACTCCCTCTCCTCTATTCAACCACACACACAAGAACACACACAGGTGGTTATTGGAGTGGACTGCACCGCTAAAAAACCCTCACAAGAATAGAAAAAAAATGTGTGTGTGTGTGTGTGTGTGTGTGTGTGTGTGTGTGTGTGTGTGTGTGTGTGTGTGCGTGCGCGCGCGCGCTCTAGTACATGTCACTATCTTTTAAGTTTGTCTTTGCGTTAGTTTACCAACAAACCAACAAATGTAATTTCCATGTGTTCAGGTGGACAGATATGTAGATGCTACGTTTGTAAGGTTTACCAACCTAGGTTTACCAACCCAGGTTTCTGCAGTATAAACCATAATAATAATCAATAAATGCACCCAATACTCTGATGTCCGCTGAAACGGTTTGGTCGGTTTAGTCAACAAAACTCTGGTGTTATGATTAAACCATATCGAACAGCAAAACTGAAATATCGCCCTTATCCTATTGGACACGTGCACATAATGGGCACACACTGGCTAGAGCACATATGTCAAACTCAAGGCCCGGGGGCCAAATCAGGCCCGCGAATGAATTATCTCCGGCCCGCGGGATGATATTGAATTAGTATTAGAACTGGCCCTCTGGTATATTACACACATCATGATAAGAAATTCACGCAACTAACTGTTTTACTTCCTCAACTCAGTCTTATTTAGCTTTGACATATTTTGACCTGATTGTACAAAATGTTCACTCCAAAAGAAAATATAATATTCAAATTTGTGCTGTGTTTTTAACATTTTTCAGTTTTTTTCAGTTTTAAGTTTTATTGAAAAAAGAAAAAAAAATAGCAGTTTACATCATGGTAAACCGGTGTTGAAACACAGACCGGTATCTCCGGCCCTCAACTTGTACCAGTTTTTCTATTTCGGCCCACTCTGTATTTGGGTTTGCTACCCCTGGGCTATAGATATGCTCTCAATCAAAGATTAAGAGCATAAATGAACCAGTGGTCCATTTTATGCTCTCAAGAGTTAAATTATATTTAAACATGTGAATTACTTAATTGTCAAGAATCTACACAATTAGAACATACCGAAGAATTGTCATTTTGACCAACATTTGTCCAGTTATCTCTAAAAATCCTTAGTTTTGGTTCCAAAAGACTAAACTCAACATCAAATGGTGGTCCATGGCTTAAATTCTGAATAAATAGTGGGCCCTGGCATCAAAAAGGTTGAAAACCACTGGTTTAAGTCCTTCTTCGAGTGATTGTGACGTCACATACTGCATCTGTAAGGCCACGTTCAGGTTTCTAATCATTTAGCCAGGGACGCTCTGCAACCCCCGTCAAGGAGCCCCCCCCTAGCCTGACCTCAGTCTGAATTGTCATTCCGTTTCACTTCATTATTCAGACTGAAGTCCCTCTCTACCACAGCAGTTTCTAGGATGTTTCACTTCATTATTCAGACTGAAGTCCCTCTCTACCACAGCGGTTTCTAGGATGTTTCACTTCATTATTCAAACTGAAGTCCCTCTCTACCACAGCAGTTTCTAGGATGTTTCACTTCATTATTCAGACTGAAGTCCCTCTCTACCACAGCAGTTTCTAGGATGTTTCACTTCATTATTCAGACTGAAGTCCCTCTCTACCACAGCAGTTTCTAGGATGTTTCACTTCATTATTCAGACTGAAGTCCCTCTCTACCACAGCAGTTTCTAGGATGTTTCACTTCATTATTCAGACTGAAGTCCCTCTCTACCACAGCAGTTTCTAGGATGTTTCACTTCATTATTCAGACTGAAGTCTCTCTCTACTACAGCAGTTTCTAGGATGGGCGTGATCAAAGCAGCAGTCTTCACGGTGATTGGTTCATACCAACCCATATCAATATTGGGAAAGCAGACGACGTTGTTGTCATTATTATGCTAATGCTAATGCATTAGCATAATAATGACGAAGTGAGTGACAGGGCTCTCGGCCAATCAGGTGCTGGGCATGGATCTCCAACCGACAAAAACGGCCCCAAAGGCAAGGAAGCCAGTCCTTGAATCACAAAGAAAAAATAAGGTAGTATTTTTAAGGTGCTGATTCAGGGCTGAGCCAGGCTACCCCCCCCCTCCACTGTGAAACCCATTCTCCATGGTTTTACCTGCAATCTCTTCTATAGCGTTTAATTTTCATAATGCTTCACCGCAAATAGCATCCATAATCTGAGCGTCTGTCTCTGAAACGTTTCTCATCAGATAAAGTGCACATAAAGCTCCATTAGTGGTTATGGGAGATGTAAACCCATTGAACAGCAAATAAAATCACCCCAGAATGTCCACAAAACGATGCATATTGACAACTAACAGGTGGACAGTGTTGCCAACTGCCAAAATACAAAATATACTAGTGGCACTTCCGAAATGCAGTAGTATGCACTAGAGCAGTGTTTTTTCCAACCATTTTCATGCCAGGGCCCACTATTTATTCTGCATTTTAGCCACAGAGGACCACCATGTGATGTTGAGTTTAGTCTCTGACTAATTTAGGAGAAATAACTGGTAAAATGTTGGTCAAAATAGCAACATTCTACATTTCAAGTAATTCAGATGTTTAAATATAATTTAACACTTGAGAGTGTAACATTTCCAGTCGATCTCCAGATCTATAAGGGTCCATTTGGTTACCAATGGTCCTTTCTAGGAAGGAAGGAGGACTCTATCATAGGAGGAAAAACGGCTGTTTTTAAACCATTTTTTCATCATGTCCACCCAGCACCTCTAAGGTATATTAGAATGTTGAAAATGGTGTGGAATTCCCCTTTAAGTCCGGTAAGTCAGTCGAGGACATGATGAAGCGATGAATGACTGCGTAAAACTATTAGATGAGCCTGTTATGTTTTAACAGGCGACAATGGCTTTGTTATACTAGTGGACTGAAGCTGTTCTTGCAGTTCACTGCCTTTTGGTTGTAAAGTAAAGTACACTGTGCTGACGCAAGTCCAGCAGCAACCTGGCAACCTCCTGCAAGTCCACTATGGTACTCTGTGCATTTACTTTCTGCCATGCAGAGCAAATCTCTTTCTGCTACAGCTGGGGTTTTCAACCCTTTTTCATACCAGGGCCCACTATTTTATTCTGCATTTTAGCCAAGGAGGACCACCAAGTGTCCAAAACGTGTTAAAATAACAATTCCTCTACATTTTCTAATTGTGTAGACCCCAAAACTAAAGATTTATTTTGCTTTTGGCCACAATTCCAGGCTGGATTTGGGGAAACCAAACAGTCCAACATACAGATCAAAATGACCATTAATCTTCTACATTCTCTAGTTGTGTAGACTTGGGATAATTCATATGATGAATATTTTAACTCTGGAGAGTGTAAACATGAAACCAAATGGACCCGCGAGGGTCCATTTGGTTTCATTTTTACGCTCTCAAAGAGTTACACCTGGTTAACCAACTGTCCATCCTTTATCCTGGGGACCACCTGTAACCCTCTCAAGGACCACTGGTGGTCCCCGGACCACCTGTTGAAACCCCCTGTCCTCCAGGACCAAGCCCAGGGTGTAACATGTTTCAGTGACAGGCTCCCCACAGAGCAGAGCACACACCTGGCTGTGTCCTTCATTAATAAAATGTCCTTCAACCACTGGGCAGAGCCAGTGTCACTGCTGTTATAGACCCCCTGATGCGCAGTGACGTCACCGCCCCGGTTCCGGAAGTCTTTTCCCAATTCATTTTTCTCATAGACTTTTTGAAAATAATTTATATCAAGACGATTACGCCGCGGACAAAACCAACTCGAGTCGTGACGAATCATGATGACACACACAAACTTTTGGGACAATAAAATAATTTCTAAGATGAAAAACGAAACAAAAAGTCTTGTATCATGCCGTTTTCTACTTCTTCCTAATTATATATTATATGACGATATTGTGTTTGTTGTCATGATTTGTCACGACCCGAGTTGGCTTTGGCTTTGGCGATCGTGTTTTTATTAACCATTTTCGAAAAGTCTATGAGAAAAATGAATGAGGAAAAGACTTCCGGAACCGGGGCGGTGATGTCACTGCGCAACTCTATACAGTAGACCCCCTGATAGAGGACTCTGTGTCGCATGCCTCTGCATGCGCTATTTCTTTCTTAACCGTTTTCCTGCCGATCTCGCGGTCCTCGTTGATTTCCCGTTAGATTACGCACGCCGGTCACGACGACGGCTCGTATCACGACAAAATGTAGATTTCATTCTTTAATCCAACTATTAGTCCGAGTGCATCGTCTGATAATGATCCCGTTGCTGACTTTCATTTGGAACAGAATTGCCGCGACAACTTGTTTTGTTTGTCCCATTTGCACCCATTCAATCCAATGCATTCAAAAGCCTCTCCTCGGATTCCAGGGCTGGTTGTCGTTTGTGCACGGGTAAATCAACTAGGGCTAGACGTCACTTCCTGATTTTTGACCCGGAACATTTTGCTCAGATCGTCAGAGGACAGGTTAGTCAAGACACCAGAAATAAGCATGACGGCACCCCCCTCCTGTTTAGGCGATCTGGGGCTTCAAAATAAGGGTTTTTTACCGATTTCACTGGTTTGAGCCGTGGCAATGGGGAGAAAACAACGAAGATGCGCCCGCAGTCGATGTGTTAAGGGCTTTACAGACGACATTGATAAACGCAGTGATTCTCGATTCTCTCTGCAGTGCCGACATAAAGAAAATCGCCCGTCGATTAACGCCAGGCGTTTTAAAAAGCTCACTGGATTGAGCTTTCAAAAACATTGTGTGCGTGTGCTCGTTTCGTGCACGTGCACGCAATGTTTTCGAAAGCACAATCCAACAAAAATCAGTGAGTGACGCCGGGCGTTAAACGACCGGTGTTACAGGCTCTTTATCGCAGGTCGTTTTCTGAGCAGGAAAACGCTGGCCACTTTGAAAATTAATTCGGATGCGCGATTTATTCCCCGCCGTCTGTAAGACCCTTTAGGCAGTTTATAGACTTGCGCAGTGACGTCACCGCCCCCGGTTCCAGAAATAAAATCCTCATTCATTTTCCTCATAGACCTTTCGGAAATGCTTAACAAAAACTCGATTACGCCGTGGACAAAGCCAACTCGGGTCGTGACAAATCATGACAACAAGCACAGTATTCTCAGATAATATCTATTGTCTAATTAGCTAGAAGTAGAAAACGGCAGGGTACAACACTTTTTGTTTTGTTTTTCATCTTAGAAATTATTTGATTGTCCCAAAGATTGTGTGTCATGATTTGTCACGACCAGAGTAAAAATTTTATGCTCTCAAGAGTTACCGATGTATAAGAGTCCAATTAGTTAGTGGTCCATTTGGTTAGTTGGTTAGTGGTGGGAACTATAGTACAATGAATCATGCGCTCAGTTTCTCAGTCCTCTCTTCATGGATGTCTTTATCAGAACTCTGAGGGCGTTTCACTGTGCTGCCAATTAACCAGAAACACAGGCAGCTTTTATTCATCAGAAACTGTTACATGGTGTTTTAATTACACAGCAGACTGACTGTACAGCTAATCATTAACATAACCACACTCAGACAACCTTCTGAAATGTCACTCACTCACCTACAGAGGAGAAACCTTCTGTTGACATTCTGAGCAGGTAATAATCACTGGCAGATAAAAATAACACCACTAATCAGTACTATACTACTGTAGGGACACATGGAATATTCTGACAGCAAATCTATTTAGCTGATTCTACTAAATCAGGGGATTTAACCCAGTGGTCCAGGGACCACCAGTCGTCCTTGAGAGGATTCCAGTTGGTCCCCAGGCTAAATGGAAAGTTGGTTATCCAGATGTTACTCTTGAGAGTGTAAACATGAAACCAAATGAACCCGCAAGGGTCCGTTTGGTTCATCATCATCACAATGTTTTGGGACAATCAAATAATTTCTAAGAAGAAAACCAAATCAAAAAGTCTTATATCTCGCTGTTGTTTTCTTCTTGTTAATTAGATATTGTATGATAATATTGTGTGTGGTTTCATGTTTTAAACACACAGAGATGCTGGCATAATAATGGGTGCAAATCATTGTAAAAAAACAAAAAACAACCCCCTCAAATTGAAGAGAATTGGTATCACAGTGCATGAATTATACAACTACAGTATTGGACTGTTTTTATCCTCCAGCAGTGACTGTGTTGAATTGAATGACTAAATTATTCCTTTGTGTCATTAATAAGACAAAGCATGTTGGTGAATAAACAGGGTTTATTCACCACAGACCACTAGCATATGGTGGTGGTGGTACCCTCACCCTCACCCCCCCAGGACCCAAATAGATGCTTGTTGATAACATCTGGGTGATATTTAGTACTGCATTTTATAGTGTGATCAATATGCTGGTTGTTTATTGTAAATCCCTTTGAATTGCCTTTTGTTGTTGTTGTTCTGCACAAAAACATCTTGTGCAGAGGCATTGTGGAGCTGCATCCTCCATGCCACAGGTTTTTAACCTTTTTGATCCCAGGGCCCACTATTTGTTCAGAATTTGAGCCACGGAGGACCACCACTTGATGAGATTTTAGCCCCACAGACCCCAAAACTAAAGATTTATTTTGCAAATGGACACTTGTGTGTCCATTTGGTTTCATGTTTACGCTCTAAAAAAGTTACATTTGGTTTTCATTGGTTAAAGGGGAACTCCACCCATTTTCAACATTTTAATATGTCGTTAATATACATTACATGTTGTGTGGACATGATAAAAAAATCCCCAAATTCTGTATTTCCTATAAATGGAGGTCTGAAAAAAAAACATGGTGAACACAGTTGTAATACATCTGATGACATCATCAAGATGTATTTCACCATGTTAATGATTTTTCTTTCAGACTCCTTTTTCCTGAGAGGGTACAAATGGAACCAAATGGACCCCTATAGCGGGTCCATTTGGTTCACATTTGTATCCTCTCAAGGACCACTGGTCGAAAACTACTGACTTATTGTTAAAACAGACTCTAGTTTCAGAGAAGCAACAGAGTTTGATGTGTCACAGGAGGTTGAACATTCCACCCACTGCCAGCTCTCTGATCTCCTAATGACCTCCTGTCTTCATTAGCTCTGATCAGTTTGGCCCACAACACTCATTCTGGGTAGAGAGTGGTTCTCCAAACTTTTAATTTCAACGCCCCCCCCTCCCCAAACAGCTTGCATCCATTTGTACAGGGGCGGGGGAAGGGGGAGGGGGGGCAGCTGGTTAACCAGATGTAACTCTTTGAGAGCGTAAAAATGAAACCAAATGGACCCTTGCGGGTCCATTTGGTTTCATTTTTACACCCTCAAGAGTTAAAATATTCATCATGTGAATTAGCCCAACTTAGTCTACACAACTAGAGAATGTAGAAGATTAATGGTCATTTTGATCTGTATGTTCCAGGCGAGCATCTAGCACATTCTAGTGCATTTTGGAAGTGCCACTAGTGCATTTTGGATCTTGGCAGTTGGCAACACTGCCTCCAGCAGCGTGAGTGCCCTGGCGCACAGGAGTGAACGGGAATATGGCAACTCTCCTACTTGAAGGCTCTGGTGTAGGACACCTTTTCTTTTTTGAAGGATAGAAACACTAGTTTGCCTGGGCCTGGGCCTGGCGCCCTGGACTTAAAAAAAATAAACCCTGTCCAGGCCACTAGGTGGCGCAGGCCACCGGGAAAACTCCCTGTACTCCAGATGGCCAATCCGCCCCTGCATTTGTACACTGACTCTCTGGTACACTCATAGACAACAGCAAAATAAACACAAAGGGCTGTTTAAAGTCAAAAGGCAGAACATCGGTAACCACTAATGGGTGTAGATAAACATCTTTAAAACCCTCAGGCGTAATCACAGGTTAACATTACACCTCCACTAACCTCAGAGGTTTAGCCCTGATGAAGACTCTTTCAGTCAAAACACATTAGAATTTTTTTTTTTACCATTTAATAAAGTACCCTGCAGAGGTTGACACTAAGGTCTCTGAGGCACTTGCCCATCGGGCAAGTGCAAGTCAGGTTCTACTTGCCCTCAGGTCATGGTCACTTGCCCCCCAAAAATATATTGTAAATTTTGCATTTAAGTATACTTCCTACTTTGGTGCTTTAAACCAGGGGTTTTCAACAGGTGGTCCGGGGACCACCAGTGGTCCCTGAGAGGGTTCCAGGTGGTCCCCAGTTAAGTTGGTTAACCAGATGTAACTCTTGAGAACGTAAAAATGAAACCAAATGGACCCTTGCGGGTCCATTTGGTTTCATTTTTACACTCTCAAGAGTTGTAGAACTAGAGAATGTAGAAGATTAATGGTCATTTTGATGTGTATGTTAATTTGCCTGTTTTGTTTCCCAAATCCAGCCTGGAATTGTGGATAGCTAGAAAGCAGGGAAAGACACAGAGGCAGAGTGCAATGACTGCCTTCAAGACTAATTTATCTTGTGTTGTGTTATAGCGCACTAAGTTGCACACTTGCCCGATCGGGCAACCAGGTAACAGTATTCACTTGCCCTACCATTTTTTTTTACTTGCCCCGGGCAAGCGGGCAAGTGTTAGTGTCAAGCCCTGCCCTGTTTTTATATCCCCTCTCCTCCTTTTTAACTTGTGCTTGGATTGTTTCCTTCCTGTTTTTCACTGTTCCAGTCCCTGTTAATGTTCGTAGCACCAGTAACAACTTTTATTCATTTTTTTTTAAACTTTTCTGCATCTCCACTGAGCACATCAGAGGTTTATTATATTTAGCCTTGAAGACCTGATGCAATTCTAAGATTTAGAAACTCTTTTAGTAATGCTAGCGAGACTAAAAATGTTTGAAACAGCTTTGGCAACACATTTGAACTTTAGGAATGTCTAGGCATTTTAAACTATTTGGTCTTAGTGTGGTCTACCCAACAGAATGTTAAAGGGAGATTTCACCGTTTTCACCAAAAGTTTATATGTTAATGACGTGTAGAAGATTTAGAACACTTCCCTGGTGCTCTTTATATGTATAATATGTGTGTTTATATATATATATATATATATATATATATATATATATATATATATATATATATATATATATATATATATATATATATATATATATTAGATGTTATCAGTGAGTCCAGAGGTCTCTGATGTCATGGACACTACTGTACTTCCTGGACTACAAATCCCACAGTTCTCCTTGCGGTCAGGGGGAGGGGCAACATGTAGTCCTGGACTACAAATCCCACAGTTCTCCTTGTGGCCAGGGGGCGGGGCAACATGCAGTCCTGGACTACAAATCCCACAGTTCTCCTGGTGGCCAGGGGGCGGGGAAACATGTAGACAGGAACAAGAAGTGTTGATGACACCAGAGACACTGGACTCACTGCTAACATCTACCTGTAAAATATATATAAAAAACACACATTGAAGCAGAATGGTGAATCCTCCTGACTCTGTTAGAGCAGAATGGAACAACCAAAGCTTTCATGATTATCATCTGTAACACCTGTATGAAGGGAGTAAGGAAATGGACCTGGAAGTAAGTAGGAAGAGTTGTCCTGTGAGCATGGAGGACTTAGGGAGAGTGTCTGTATGTGGAGCATGATGTCACTGAGGTTGAGTTGAGGACAGGGCTTTACACTGATGCTTGCCCGCTTGCCCGGGGCAAGTAAAAAAAAATGGTTGGGCAAGTGACGACTGCTACCTGGTTGCCCAATCGGGCAAGTGTGTGACTTTCTCTGCTATAACAAAACACAAGATATATTTGTCTTGAAGGTGGGCAATGTGCTCTGTCTTTCCCTGCTTTCTAGCTATCTCTACCTATCTCTCTCCCAGGTCCATTTGGTTACAAACTATCATTTTGCTTTGGTCACGGACCCCTCAGTCTGTGACCACTGTGGGAACCACTGATTTACAAGTTGAATATTTACTGTAGCTGATTGTGACTTAAACAAAACAGTCTTCGACTGAGAAGGCAAATGTTTAAACCTTAGTATCAACCCCTGGAGGATAAGTTAGGTTTAGGTTTAGACATAGTTTTACAGAGGTGTAACTTTAGGCATAGTTCTACTGAATTTAGGGTTAGGTTTAGGCATAAATGTATGGATGTTACCCGCTCAGTGATGAGACTGGGAGAATGAGACCAAAGGCAAAGGGCTAAATGATGGAAAGTTGGTTAACCAGATGTAGCTCTTGAGAGTGTAAAAATGAAACCAAATGGACCCTTGCGGGTCCATTTGGTTTCATGTTTACACTCTCAAGAGTTAAAATATTCATCATGTGAATTATCCCAAGTCTACACAACTAGAGAATGTAGAAGATTAATGGTCATTTTGATCTGTATGTTGGACTGTTTGGTTTCCCAAATCCAGCCTGGAATTGTGGACAAAAGCAAAAGAAATCTTTGGTTTTGGGGACTGTGGGGCTAAAAATGTCCCCAACTGGTGGTCCGTGGCTCAAATGCTGAATAAATGGTGGTCGCTGGTGTCAAAAAGGTTTCAATATAAATGAAAATGGGACCCAATGCACAGGCTAAATGATGGAAAGTTGGTTAACCAGATGTAACTCTTTGAGAGCATAAAAATGAAACCAAATGGACCCTTGCGGGTCCATTTGGTTTCATGTTTACGCTCTCAAGAGTTAAAATATTCATCATGTGAATTATCCCAAGTCTACACAACTAGAGAATGTAGAAGATTAATGGTCATTTTGATCTGTATGTTGGACTGTTTGGTTTCCCAAATCCAGCCTGGAATTGTGGACAAAAGTATTTTTTTTGTTTTAGTTTTGGGGTCTGTGGGGCTAAAATGTCATCAAATGGTGGTCCTCCGGAGCTCAAATGCTGAATAAATAGTGGTCCCTGGTATGAACAAGGTTGAAAACCACTGTCTTAAAACCCAGTATTTGCATAATAGGTAGTCTAGTCTCTCCTGTATGAATGCATTGACTCCCTTCAGCATAGTGCCTCCTACTGGCCTGTTCTTGCAGACGACACAACCTTGTTTTTTTTTTCTTGGCGTCTAACCAAGACCAACCTTAGCAGAGCCTGTTCTCCACACAGCGTTCAGGAGCTTGTGGGCCTGCGTGTCCCACTTCCTACAGAGGTCATCATCTGCTGTCTGCTCTGGGTCAAGGACACAGAGATGGTTCAGAGAGAAGCTTAGCTGCTCTCAAAGAAGTTAGATAATCCAGCAACCTACGCAAACGGTGCGCTTTTGAGACTATGAACGGTAGTTGGGGAAGTGACTGTATTTACAGTCCCCAGTGAAACAACCCTGTTCAGTCCTCACTAGTGTTACTGTATTTACAGTCCCCAGAGAAACAACCCTGTTCAGTCCTCACTAGTGTTACTGTATTTACAGTCCCCAGAGAAACAACCCTGTTCAGTCCTCACTAGTGTTACTGTATTTACAGTCCCCAGAGAAACAACCCTGTTCAGTCCTCACTAGTGTTACTGTATTTACAGTCCCCAGAGAAACAACCCTGTTCAGTCCTCACTAGTGTTACTGTATTTAAAGTCCCCAGTGAAACAACCCTGTTCAGTCCTCACTAGTGTTACTGTATTTAAAGTCCCCAGAGAAACAACCCTGTTCAGTCCTCACTAGTGTTACTGTATTTACAGTCCCCAGAGAAACAACCCTGTTCAGTCCTCACTAGTGTTACTGTATTTACAGTCCCCAGAGAAACAACCCTGTTCAGTCCTCACTAGTGTTACTGTATTTACAGTCCCCAGTGAAACAACCCTGTTCAGTCCTCACTAGTGTTACTGTATTTACAGTCCCCAGAGAAACAACCCTGTTCAGTCCTCACTAGTGTTACTGTATTTACAGTCCCCAGAGAAACGACCCTGTTCAGTCCTCACTAGTGTTACTGTATTTACAGTCCCCAGAGAAACAACCCTGTTCAGTCCTCACTAGTGTTACTGTATTTACAGTCCCCAGAGAAACGACCCTGTTCAGTCCTCACTAGTGTTACTGTATTTACAGTCCCCAGAGAAACAACCCTGTTCAGTCCTCACTAGTGTTACTGTATTTACAGTCCCAGTGAAACAACCCTGTTCAGTCCTCACTAGTGTTACTGTATTTACAGTCCCCAGAGAAACAACCCTGTTCAGTCCTCACTAGTGTTACTGTATTTACAGTCCCCAGAGAAACAACCCTGTTCAGTCCTCACTAGTGTTACTGTATTTACAGTCCCCAGAGAAACAACCCTGTTCAGTCCTCACTAGTGTTACTGTATTTACAGTCCCCAGAGAAACGACCCTGTTCAGTCCTCACTAGTGTTACTGTATTTACAGTCCCCAGAGAAACAACCCTGTTCAGTCCTCACTAGTGTTACTGTATTTACAGTCCCCAGAGAAACAACCCTGTTCAGTCCTCACTAGTGTTACTGTATTTACAGTCCCCAGAGAAACAACCCTGTTCAGTCCTCACTAGTGTTACTGTATTTACAGTCCCCAGAGAAACAACCCTGTTCAGTCCTCACTAACGACTTGACTTGTTCACTCTTATTTTCAAAAGTAATGATTTCAACAAACAAAGCCTTATAGAAGTGTGTAAAGTGCACACGATTCCATCTTTCAAACCTCTTTTTACAACAGCTTTGAGAACACAAAGGGAGAAATAATAAATGAGTCGTCCATATGTACGTCGTCCATATGGCCAAACATGAATTAATGAAAAACTGCATGGCTGCAGGAATGTTGTGAAATACAGTAAGCAACCATGGGATTTGGACTGTTAAGAGAGCAAAACGCTAAGAGAGCAAAACGCTGACTGCATTTGACTGCATGAACTCCTGCGCACGCATGTGCATGCACACACACACACACACACACACACACACACACACACACACACACACACACACACACACACACACACACACATACACATGCTCACACAACGTGGAGAGGCCATTTCTTAACGCCTCCACATCAAGGCTGTCTAAAACTCTTAAAAAGACTTGGAAATGTGATGTATGGACTAAGACTAAACTGGACTGCAGATGTACCGGTAGTAGGACCAAAAACTAAATTCTGTGTTGTCATGATTCAAAATACTAAGACAATTAATGAATATTGCGGTAGAATTAACACTGCTCCACAGTAATCCAAATGTTCTATTTATTCTTGAGTACAGTACAGTATATTACGGCAGTATCTGTTGTCTACAGGATAAACTCTTGTTGGCAACAGATTGATAGGGTCACCAATGTGCTGATGGGTGATATGTATTTCCGATCTAAAGGATATTTTTCCATGTAGGCTACAGTATACACCACCAACCTGACTAGAATCTGATTATTAACTGACTCTTACAGGGGCTTACAGACGGCGCGTAATAAATCACACATTCAAATTCATTTTCAATGGGACCGGCGTTTTGTGCTCAGAAAACGACCTGCGATAAAGAGAGCGTGTAACGCCGGTCGTTTCGTGCACACGCTCTATGTTTTTAAAAGCTCAATATAGTGAGCTTTTTAAAACGCCTGGCGTTAATCGACGGGCGATTTTCTTTATGTCGGCACTGCAGAGAGAATCGAGAATCGCCGCGTTTATGCAGGCGTTTATCGTTGCCGTCTGGAAAGACCTTTACTGTAACTTATTGCCTAAAAATCCCATGTAAAGTGTTGCAGACAGACAGACACAGTTGGAATAGGACTATACCTTAAAACAGCCGACACCCACCAACGCTGTCTCTGTGATCGCAGATCATTTTGAAGAAATAATCCAACATTTTCAACATGGATAATTGGCCAGTGGTTTTCAACCTTATTGACACCAGGGCCGACTATTTATTCAGTATTTGAGCCACAGAGGACCACCATTTGATGCCATTTTAGCCCCACAGACCCCAAAACTAAAGATTTATTTTGCCTTTGTCCACAATTCCAGGCTGGATTTGAGAAACCAAACAGTCCAACATACAGATCAAAATGACCATTAATCTTCTACATTCTCTAGTTGTGTAGACTTGGGCTGATTCACATGATGAATACTTTTAACTAGAGCGTAAACATGAAACCAAATGGACTCCCAAGCGTCCATTTGGTTTCATTTTTTCACACTCTCAAAGAGTTACATTTGGTTAACCAACTGTCCATCATTTAGCCTGGGGACCACATGGTCCCCAGGCAAAGACCACAGGTGGTCCCCGGACCACTGGTTGGAAACCCCTGCAGTAGTCTATAGCCATTAATCGTAACTAGATTGCTGTCAGCAGATACGTTTAACCAAGTGCATATATTTTGCTACAGTGAGTGATGTAATCAGTGAATCATTTCGGACCACCTGTGTATCTTATTGTTTTACATTGTAAATCATCAACACATCTTTATTTATGACAGGATAAAGGAAGGGGATTTGAGGTGAAAGAAACCTCCTGCATCATGGATTCATCAGATCTGCATAATATGCATGAAAAGAACAGACAGGCTTTCGTAGGCCTAATACAACATACATACCATATGGCATTATTACTTACTAAAGTAAGTAATAAGGCCATATGGTATGGTATATGGTATGGGCCCCCCCCATGCCCATGCCTAGATCCGGCCCTGTTAATACTTGTTTAATGTTTTTTATCTTTAATTTCCCCCACCAGATGCCAGAGAGTCAGCTGTCTGGTCACAGGAGAGCCATGAGGAGTCTCAACCTGCATATAGACAGAGGAATGCTGAAGAACAGCACTTACATCGTTCCATGTTTCCTCATCGTGGAGGTGAGTGTCACTACGTATATACATATACATGCGATACGCACTGTGTGTATTTATTGGTACTTCTGTCTCTGGGAGACACAGTTTATATTGGGTAGGAGACTAGACGAATGGTCAAATACTGTATGTCCACTGTCAAAAAGGTATTTAAATGTTTTACTGAGAGTGGTTAAACCACGTCCTCAGACAGCGCCTCCAGGCTTGAAGCAACAGGCCCTGGTGGTCAGGTTTGGTACTGCAGGTACTCAGGGTGGAATTCATGCAGAGCGCCCCGAGAGCACGCACGCTGGTTTGCTTTGTGAACGCGGACAGGGCAGTTTGTATTTAAGTTGTTTTCTGGATGAACCAGCGGTCCTCACGTCATATACTACCTCTCAAAACATAACGGATGTATTATATGACAGATAATAAGATGAACCAGCGGTCCTCACGTCATATACTACCTCTCAAAACATAACGGATGTATTATATGACAGATAATAAGATGAACCAGCGGTCCTCACGTCATATACTACCTCTCAAAACATAACGGATGTATTATATGACAGATAATAAGATGAACCAGCGGTCCTCACGTCATATACTACCTCTCAAAACATAACGGATGTATTATATGACAGATAATAAGATGAACCAGCGGTCCTCACGTCATATACTACCTCTCAAAACATAACGGATGTATTATATGACAGATAATAAGATGAACCAGCGGTCCTCACGTCATATACTACCTCTCAAAACATAACGGATGTATTATATGACAGATAATAAGATGAACCAGCGGTCCTCACGTCATATACTACCTCTCAAAACATAACGGATGTATTATATGACAGATAATAAGATGAACCAGCGGTCCTCACGTCATATACTACCTCTCAAAACATAACGGATGTATTATATGACAGATAATAAGATGAACCAGCGGTCCTCACGTCCTCACTACCTCTCAAAACATAACGGATGTATTATATGACAGATAATAAGCTCACAGCAAACCCACAAGCTTGTTTTTTCAGGCTGTTTAGTTTTTTTTTCCTTTGCTTGCTCTCAAAGCGCCACTGAGCAACTTGTATTGAAATGAACAGCAAGGGGGCGGGGCTATCGCTCTCGTCCGCTCTCTCTATGTTATAACTCTATGTTTATAACAAGCCACTCTTGACTCTCCACTGCAGAGCTCCAGTGCAGGGTGCGAAGCGAGAGACGCAAGTTCAAAGTGTGTCAGTCAGTACTGTCCCTTAATGGACACTCTCCCCACTCTCTCCCCCAATGACTAAAGACTGCAAACGCCACTATGTTTGGAAACCAAACATCCACTGGCTCAGGACAAGGCGGAGCTAGTGTGTGTGTGTGTGTGTGTGTGTGTGTGTGTGTGTTTAATTAATGAAATTACATTTCATTAATTACATTTCATTCAATTAATGAAATGTAATTGAATGTATAATGCAGATCACTGGTGATGTAATTTGAATGAGGGGGGGGGGGGGGTGATATTGTTTGTTGTAGCCAACAAACAATATCACCTGAGCATAAACAAAATACACCACCCTGAACTTTGCTATAGTGGACCAAGATGAGCTTTACTCTGACACAGGAGCCACAGCATGCATAGCTGTATGCATGGCTGCATTTACATTTATAACCTGACCGTAATAAAGTTCTTGTTTTGCCCGCTGTGCGTTATAGTTCCTCTCAGAACACTTTTTGGTCAAACGCAATTATATGGATTATGTAAAACAGGTGAGGCAGCCACTTCATATCAATATGAGCTACAGTAGGAGATGTAAGCACATTTTACAGCCCAGCAGCTCTATAATAATAATAATAATAATAATAATAATTATATGTCCCCTGCTAGCTTGCTCTTATTCTTTTATTCTGTTTCATAGTTTGTTTCTTTTTACTTTACTTTACTTTCTTTCTAACGTTTTCCTACCACTAAACTGAGTTCTGTGATCAACCAAGGAGGAGTGGTGTCAAACTGAGGTGAATTAGTGAGCTCCTGTTTTCTTATATACAGTACAGTACTGTAGCTGGCAGAGTTAGTTCAGTCAGATACAGAATACTACATGCTGCATAGAGCGACTGAGTCAGGGGCGTTTTTGCCCTTAGGCAGACTGGGCAGTTGCCTGGGGCGACCACCAGACATGCTTTAAAAGGATCAATTGAACAATTAATCTGTCCTTTAGTTTAAGAATAGTTCATATTTGTATCCCTTGACGCGTGCCATTTTACTGCGCCTGTCATAGCTACTGCATTTAACCGTATTGTCCCGAATATAAGACGACTCGTTTATAAGACGATCCTCATTTTTCAAGACCCATTTACAGAAGAGAGAACATTGAATGTCAAATAGTATAGCCCCTGAATATAAGACGACTCCATTTTCTGGGATATTTCCATTGGGAAAAAAACATAGTCTTATATTCAGGCCAATAGGTACATCTTAGGAGATTTTCCCTGGTGCATAGAAAATCTTGCCTGTGGCTCCAAATTGCATAGAAACGCCACTGGACCTAGTGTGAGTGAGAGAGTGGTGGAGATTTGAGGTATTGTAATTTGTCTGTAGAAT
>CM076973.1:54678344-54680844 GCA_039105355.1 Benthosema pterotum
CTGGCACAGAAATGTCTAGCATCTCTATGTAGCGTTAGAGACTAGAATCTACTAGTCAGAAACTAGAATCTAGTGTCAGAAACTTCTAGCTCAGAAACTAGAATCTAGTGTTGGAAATTAGAATATAGTCTCAGAAACTAGAATCTCTCAGAAACTAGAATCTAGCGTCCTACACCTAAACTCAACTCTCCCTCCACCCATTATTCTCTCTCTCTCTCTTTCTATTCTCTTCCATACATTAAAGCATTATACAATATTCAACAGAGGCCTAACAATGTCAGCTTAGATTCTGAACACCAAAACCAAAGCTGCCAGCGTGAGGCTCTTTACTGATTCATCGTTCATCATCTTTAAGTTCCAATAAAACATACTTTATTCAGTGACATGCATCTCCTCTCTCATTAGTCTCTCTCCCTGTTTATACTCCAACAACAGCCAGGGGCGGATCTAGGCATGGGCATGGGGGGGCAATGCCCCCTAAATTCCCAGTCTGCCCCACCAAACACAATGGCATGCAAAACAACCCAAGATCCTTCAAAATTAAAGTGCTAATATTTAAAATGATGTTGAACCACTACTACTGCTACTAACTAACTACAGCTGTGTCACCACTAAACCAACAGCATTTCATCATTGAAAACAGAAAACTCTCTGAGTCAGACCTTTAGCTTTATGCATGCTGCGTGTCTGTTGCAACTTCAACAACAACTGATGTTATTATTGATGCTTTACTTGACTAATAAAAGTCCTGTAACTGAAAATGGTGATGAATGGCGATCTCCTGCCCCCCCCCCCCCCCCCCGCCCCCCAAATTGGGAAATGTTACATCCGCCCCTGACAACAGCAGAGACTGCACGAATCCAGGCATCATGTTGAGGGATTGTCATCTGTATAGACTCCACTTCTCACAATATATGAGGAGATTTCATGATTTGACACAATTTAATAACCACTTCAACAGGTCCGGCGTTTTGTGCTCAGAAAACGACGTGGCATAAAGAGAGCGCGTGACGCTGGGCGTTATTGTGTGGTGTCCAGTGTTGTTTATGGCGTGCGCGCTCGTTTCATGCACACGCACACAATGTTTTTCAAAACCCAGTGAGCCTTTTTTCTTGCTGCATGATTCTCGCCTTAGATCAGGGGCAACCTTTTTGACACCAAGGACCACCGTTTATTCGGCATTTGAGCCACGGACCACCATTCGATTACATTTTCACCCCAAAGACCTAAAACTAAAGAATTATTTTGGTTTCGTCCATAATTCCGGGCTGTATCTGGGAAACAAAACAGTGTAAACTTCTTAATTAAGTGGTGCTAATTCAGATGAACAATATTTTAACTCTTGAGAGTGTAAAAATGAAACCAAATGGACCCGCAAGGGTCCATTTGGTTTCATTTTTACATTCCCAAGAGTTACATCTGGTTAACCAACTTTGCATCATTTAGCCTGGGGACCACCTGGAATCCTCTCAAGGACCACTGGTGGTCCCCGGACCACCTGTTGAAAACCCCTGCCTTATAGACTCTGAAGGGAAACAGGAGATGGCTCCTGACCTATATGGGTCTCTATAGCTCAGCTCAAGGATACTTACTGACTTAGACTCTCAAGGAGGAGCTGATAATATGGTCAAAGTTCCAGTCCTGTTAAAGGACAGATCAGCAATACTTTGAATGCTGAGAGTTAAGTCTTAACTATGAGAGTTAAGACTTCACATTTTCCTTCAGTTTTTTCGCTATTCCGGGAAGTATTGAGTTTGATTTCTAAACAAAAGGACCGTCTTTGGTGATGGGCTTATAGAGAATGAAGCGTAGACTGTGCGTGCATGGCACGGAAAGGCTATAAAACATAATATTGTTTAATTAAAGGTAGGGGAAGTGATTTGAAATTCATGGTGTAGTACCAGCCTGGTGCACTAGGGGCCCCCAAAAGTAGCTACACTATGTGAACCTGCTGCTCTCTCCTGATTGGAGGAGAATTGTGGTGACCTGGGGAACTTTTATTAGCTCCTCTGCTAACGTGGGGGAGGGGGAAACTCCATATGTGGTTTCCACACCTTATAATAGAGCATTTTAACAGAAAAAAAATATTTTTGGGTGATATCTGACAAAAGTGAAATCACTTCCCCTACCTTTAATAATAACAATCTTTATTTGAACAGCACCTTTCATGACATAAAATGCAGCTCAAAGTGCTTTACATTGCAATAGAGAAGAAGACAAAAAATAGTGGGAATTAACAAATTAAATCCTGCAAAGCATCTGTGTCACTTAATTTTGAACCATGTTAACTATATTCTTTTCTTTTGCTATTGAATTACAATGTCGTAAATTGTATCTTTGTTTATACAACACAGTGGCACAGTGGTTAGTCCTGTCACAGCTAGAAGGTCCTGGGTTCGATTCCCGCTAGGGGCGCTGCTGTGGGTGCTGGCGGCGTGTCTGCTCCTCCGCGTCATCACTACCCATACCTGAGGCGGGGTTGGTGAAAGGGCCTTTCTGT
>CM076973.1:54685844-54958268 GCA_039105355.1 Benthosema pterotum
GGGCTGAGCCAGGCTAGACCCCTTCCATGGGTGACTGTGTATAGAGACAAGCTTTCTAGTGTTAGGTGTTGTACTAGAATACAGATGATTGACAGTCCTTACTGTGGTTTGCTCTTCTGTAGCCTGGATTCTATTCAACTTCAATTTCAGCTTCAACTCACACAACCTGCTGCTGCCTCTGTTTGTTATTTTCTTTGCTACCTTGCTGGATATACTTCACTTTTTCAGGGTGTTCGGGGTGTTTGTTTGTAATCTGTGGGAAATGCTGTCGTGTTGTTGTCTTTTTTCTCTTGGTTCCCTGTTGGCAGGTAATAGTTTATATAAAGCTTAGCGGCATGTGTGCGGCTCCACCGTGAATACCCAATCTGTGGTCTGTGGCCCAATCTGTGGTCTCTCTGGGCACCAGACCAGTGGCCTTGTGGGAGGCCGGGGTTCGATTCCCAGTCAGGTCATACCAAAGACTGTAAAAATGGGACCCAATGCCTCCCTGCTTGGCACTCAGCATCAAAGGGATGGATTGGGGGTCAAAATCAGCTAATGATTCCTGAGCGCAGCAAGCCGCAGCTCACCGCTCCAAGTGATGGGTCAAAAGCAGAGAACCAATTTTGCTGCGGTAACGTAGTGACAAATCATGCGGCTTTGACTTTGACTTTGAATTTAGGCCAGATAACTATCCGTAGAACAGCTTTGCTGTGATTAACGACTTGTGTTTCTAAGTCACCAACTGGGTGTGTTTTCATTGTTTAATCCAGATTTGTAATCTGTTTCAAGTCATCTACAACACTGACATTGTTGTAATCTACCAGACAGAAATGCATATGAGGCATGTTGATGATGTCATCGCCTGAAAGTTCCATTGCTCTAAGGCAGGGGTGCAAAAAAAGTAGTCCCAATAGATCTGTAACTCTTGAGAGCGTTAAAATGAAACCAAATGCACCCTTACGGGTCCATTTGGTTTCATGTTTACGCTCTCAAGAGTTACACTCTCAAGAGTCCACGCAATTAGAAAATGGAGAACAATTATAACAAGATTGTGCCCCTACGGGGCACAGGTCTCCACCGTCCGGGCTGAAGAATTGATGATATTATTCTATTATATATAAAACACTAATGTCTTTTCTGAATTTGAAATTCCACTCAAATTCTATGGAAAAGTTCAAGAAAAAAAAATATCTGACTGACGGGCTGCGTGTACAAACAGAGGGCGTTTTATACCCATGACCTATGACCTTCATACCTATGACTTCATCACGACGTCATCTCAAGCTTCTCAAGCTCAGTCTTCCTCCTAGAGACCTGTACCCAGGTCTCCACCGCCTGTGCTCAGGTTTGAACGTTCACTGGTACTAGTGTATCAACTACAACGTCGTCATGACGTCATGACGAACAGGCTGCGTGCACAGACAGTCGTGCGACAGACAGATTCAGGAGACGGACGCGGGTCGCGCGCACGGACGGAGGGCGTTTTATAGTCCCCACCTTCGGTCATCTCAAGCTTCTCAAGTTCAGTCTTCCTCCTAGAGACCCGTACCCAGGTCTCCAGTCTTCCTCCTAGAGACCCGTACCCAGGTCTCCAGTCTTCCTCCTAGAGACCCGTACCCAGGTCTCCACCGCCCGTGTATCAACTACAACGCCATCATGACAGGCTGCGTGCACACACAGTCGTGCGACAGACAGATTCGGGGGGACTATAAAACGTGCACACACAGTCGTGCGACAGACAGATTCGGGGGGACTATAAAACGTGCACACACAGTCGTGCGACAGACAGATTCGGGGGGACTATAAAACGTGCACACACAGTCGTGCGACAGACAGATTCGGGGGGACTATAAAACGTGCACACACAGTCGTGCGACAGACAGATTCGGGGGGACTAATAACGTGCACACAGTCGTGCGACAGACAGATTCGGGGGGACTATAAAACGTGCACACACAGTCGTGCGACAGACAGATTCGGGGGGACTATAAAACGTGCACACACAGTCGTGCGACAGACAGATTCGGGGGGACTATAAAACGTGCACACACAGTCGTGCGACAGACAGATTCGGGGGGACTATAAAACGTGCACACACAGTCGTGCGACAGACAGATTCGGGGGGACTATAAAACGTGCACACACAGTCGTGCGACAGACAGATTCGGGGGGACTATAAAACGTGCACACACAGTCGTGCGACAGACAGATTCGCGCGCACGGACGGAGGGCATTTTATAGTCCCCACCTTCGGTGGAGACAACAACAATGATCCTAAAACTATAAAAACTACATTTCAGCTACTCCTAGGTCAGGGGTGTCAAACTCAGATACAGAGTGGGACAAAATTTAAAACTGAACAAGGAGGATTTTTTTTGTTCCATTTGTACACCCTCAGAAAAAAGGTCCTAAAAGAAAAATCATCACTGGAAACAGAATGTGGGGGACTTTTTTATCATGTCCAACAACAACTAAGTATGGGTGGAATTCCCCTTTAAAACAATTCAATACGGACAATCAACTAGAACATCTAGAACACAGGGGAGCCCAACCAGTAGATCGGGATCTACCGGTAGATCTCGGCCTGATCACAAGTAGATCTCGGGAGATGTGGGGGGAAAAGGAAAAAAATGGGGAAAAGAAAAAAGAGCGATTTTGTGTGTGTGTGTGTGTGTGTGTGTGTGGGGGGGGGGGGGGGGGGGGGGGGGGGGGGGGGGGTGACAATCACCATATTTAATGATCTTTCTTTTAGGAACTTTTTTCTGAGAGTGTACAAATGTGAACCAAATGGACCCGCTAGGGTCTCAGAAAAAAGTATTGAAAATGGGCGGAATCCCATTTTAAGGTGATAACTAAATAAGAGTCATAATCCGATTATTAATCGATGAATCAGTTAAATAATGGGCTGATGAATCGATGAATGAAAATAATGGTTACAGTTTGCAGCCCTGCTGATGTTTTAACTATAGGGCTGTTGAATGATGAATGCTTAAATTTTTAATCAGATTAGTCGCAGCCTCAAAATCAATTTAATCATGACCATTGCAACTAAGTCCAAAATATGCCATGTTTTCGTGTACAGGTTTTGAACATTTAAAAAAGAAACCGAAACTGGCAAAAAGATCTAAAAACCGTGCTCTACCCATTTTTTTTTCAATGAGAAAATTCTCAGTGGGTTGAGTCAGTGTGCACATGAGTTAATTGCGTTGTAATCAGATTAATTAGCAAAATTAATTCTTCTTTGCCCTTTTAAACTATTTAAAAAAAATAATAAAAAAAGAAATTCAATAGTTCAAATGGCCAGTCTACAAGCTCACAATGTATCAATAGATTTCACATGAAGCATTGGTTTTCAACCTTTTTGACACCAGGGCCCACTATTTATTCAGCATTTGAGCTACAGACCACCATTTGAGGACATTTTAGCCCCACAGACCCCCAAAACTAAAGATTTATTTTGCTTTTGTCCACAATTCCAGGCTGGATTTGGGGGAACAAAACAGTCCAACATACAGTACATATCAAAATGACCATTAATCTGCTACATTCTCTAGTTGTGTCGACTTGGGCTAATTCATATGATGAATATTTCAAAAATCTATTTTTTTGCTCTCAATGAGTTACATCTGGTTAAGCAACTTTCCACCATTTAGCTGGGGACCACCTGGACCATTAATCTGCTACATTCTCTAGTTGTATAGACTTGGGGCTATAGTTGACATGGCCATCCGCTGCCCGCCGCCTGCAGCTTTAATAATATCGCCTCGCGTTTTGCAGGCGGCACCAATAGTCCCGCATCTGGGCGGGCGTGACGCGGTGGGCAGCGACCACGACGCGCTGAGCATTGACCAGGCGTGCATAGCGGTCGCCACCGACGCCACCGGCGGGGAAGTACTCTTCGGGGACGTACTCTTCGATGGGGAACAGGTAGGGGCTCGGCGGGGGCGTGATGGCAACGCCCAGCCTCTCCAGGGCCATGCCCACATGGACGTCCTCAAAGGGGAAGAAGAAGCGGGGGACCACGCCGCCCCCTCCCAGCGAGGCGCTGTAGATCCGCCCAGCCAGGTCCGAGGAGAGCAGGTAGGCCCCCCCGCTGCAGTAGTCTGGGTACGTCTCGCCCGGATACTCCTCCTCGGACACGTAATGCTTAGAGCGCGCGTCTCGGGCGGGCCTGGTGTCCTTCCAGACCAGACCTGTGATCAGGCTCCTCCTCCTCCGGGGAGGAGGCTCCTGGCGCCAGCCCAGCACCTCATGGACCAGGTACTGGGTGTTGACGAAGAAGTCGCTGTCTGCCTTCATGACGTAGGCGGCCCCGGGGCAGTGGCGCGCCACCCAGTTCAGGCCCATCAGGGTCTTGACCGTCAGGTTGCGGTAGGTGTCCTTAAAGTCCTGCTGGAGGATGTCTCCGTGCCTCCGGTTCTCCTCCTCCAGCAGGGAGCGCCACTGCTCCTCCTCCTCCTCCTCCTCCGTCCTTCCCAACAGGAACAGCCGCAGCACCCGCGGCCCGTCGCCACCCGGGGAACGGCTCCTCTCGGCGCCCCACGTCTCCCGTATGGCGCTGCGCTGATCCCTGGTGAGCCTCGGTGGGAATCAGCAGCACCAGGAAGGGCTGCTCTTTTCCTCAAGGCATTTGTCCTCCTGGTTGATGAGGTAGCGGAACGGCCCAGCGGCAGGCGGCAACGGCGGTTCTCCTGGTGGCGCCAGAGGCCAAGAGGACGCCGGCAGACCGGCCGTCTGGATCCAGCCGCTTACGTTGAACCTTTCTGGCTGAGACACCTCAGTCTGGTCATGGGGCTTTGACCCGGCACCGTCCTGAAGACCACCGGGCTGAGGAGCACCGTCCTGAGGAGCACCGGGCCGGTATTGATGCCAGGCCAAGACCAAGACCAAGTTCAGGAGACAGGACAACAGCAGCAGGATGGTAGCGACGGTGAGCGCATAGCGGCGGAAGAGGACTCTACTCTGCATGGCCATAGATATTCTCATGCTGAACAGCAGCTATCACTGACCTGCAGCTTTATTGTGAGTGTAATGAGACAATACTAGTATCTATGACGTCATCTTCTCTATCTCACTCTTTATGATGTCATCTCAAAGCTCATTCTACCTCTGGCTCCTAACTTTGTCATCATCTAACAAATCATCTCAAGGCTCACCCTAGCTCAAGGGTCCTCCCAGATCAGGCCCCCCTACCTCGACGTCATCTCAGGAGCCTCAAGGGTCCTCCTAGCTCAAAGCCCTCCTAGCTCAACTTGACGTCGTCATGACGTCATATAACGGACAAATCGAGGGCACATACGGGCTACGTGCACGGACAGAGGGCGTTTTATAGTCACCACCTTCGGTGGAGACAACAAAGCCGCGGGCCATGTTTGAACGAACTAACTTCTACAGTAAAGGGGAATTCCACCCATTTTCAAAATTTTCCTGAGAGGGTACAAATGTGAACCAAATGGACCCTAGCGCGTCCATTTGGTTCCATTTGTACCCTCTCAGGAAAAATGGGTCTGAAAGAAAAATCATTAACATGGTGAAATACATCTTGGTGATGTCATCAGATGTATTTCACCATGTTAATGATTTTTCAGACCTCCATTTTTAGGAAATACAGAATTGGGGGAACTTTCTTTTATCATGTCCACACAACATCTCTAAGGTATATTAATGACAAATGAGAGTGTAAACATGAGGGTCCATTTGACCCGCAACCAAATGGACCCTTGCGGGTCCATTTGGTTTCATGTTTACACTATCAAAAGTTAAAATATTCATCATGTGAATTAGCTCCAAGTCTAGACAACTAGAGAGGCAAAATAAATCTTTAGTTTTGGGGTCCGTGGGGCTAAAATGTCATCAAACGGTGGTCCACAGTGGCTCAAATACTGAATAAAAAGTGGGCCCTGGTATGAAGAAGATTGTCTAAAGCAGGGGCGAATGTAACATGTCCCATTTGGGGGGGGGCAAGAGAACATGTTGGAAGGGCAAGAGAAAATGGTATGAAGTCACATGTGTTATGTTGCACAGAACTTGCAACATAAAGCTAAAGGTCTGACTCAGAGAGTTTTCTGTTTTCAATGATGAAATGCTGTTGGTTTAGTGGTGACACAGCTGTAGTTAGTTAGTAGCAGAAGTAGTGTTTCAAATACGGGTTGTTTTATTATGCCATCGTGTTTGGTGGGGCAGACTGGGTATTTAGGGCGGCATTGTCCCCCCCCATGCCCATGCCTAGATCCGCCCCTGGTCTAAAGCACGAACCTTGGTTGAGCAACAAGAAAGCAAAGTTGTGATTTAAACAGCATGTGTTGATGTGGTTAACCCTCGCCTGGCCGTGTCTCCTCACACATAACGAGGTGAATGTTATTATGCAGATTAGCTTTAGCTGTTAATTATAAGATCCATACGGTTTGTAGGAATACCTTAGAGGCACAGAAGAGACTCATTAAAAAGACAAGTAGACGTTTTCTGTCTTTGCATAAATCTCATCACCATCTTTCACGGTTGTACGCGTTTGGTCGGTTTGTCTTTCTTTGCTTTTTCCCAATTAGTTTTTTTTTTTTTTACTAGTTTAAGACGAGACATGGCTGTATAACATGAGACATGTCAACACTAGTAAGCCTAACGGGTCGTGAGGACCCTTTCTTGAGGTTTTCAAGTGGATTTTCTCTGCCTGTGATGGTCTGAAAAAGTTCCCCTTCCATGACTTTTCCTAAATATGCAATTCAAGTCATCTGTACAGTATTTCTTTTCGTCTGTAGTAATTTCTAAATATGAATTTAGAAGTGATTCTACCTTCCATGACTGGTCATTGTGGGTCCTGTGGACCCGTCGTCACCCTCCTCCCCCACTAATCCTCAAAGCACTAAAAACCTGTTTTCCAACCTTTGTCCTTCCTGGTTGGAAATTCAATTGTAATGTAAATGAGCCATTAGCTGGAACAATAGAGCTGCTCTGGGCATGGAGGTGTGAACTCTTAAGGGTAGAGA
This sequence comes from Benthosema pterotum, assembly GCA_039105355.1. NCBI lineage: Eukaryota > Metazoa > Chordata > Actinopteri > Myctophiformes > Myctophidae > Benthosema > Benthosema pterotum. The sequence goes on from CM076973.1 coordinate 54,692,810, forward strand.
ATGGGTGAGGTTTTTACGGGTCTCAGAGACCCAAGAGTTAGTTTTATAGGAGTATTTGCATTCCCAGTGCTGCTTGTGTTCATCAAATGCAGGTCATTTTTTCTTGACAGAAAGCAGCTCATAATGTTTTTATGGTAGAGTTTTATTAAACAAAAACCTTTGCAGATCAAAAGGGAATAATTTGAGCTTTTCTCATAGCTGCAATGTTGGTGAGTTTAACATTCTTTAAATTTTACGTAATAGAGGCAGCTTTTCTGCCAAAAATCAAAATAGATATAGTTGTGGAGTTACTGTTATAACTGCTTAAGGTAAGTGTTTAGTTATGTAGGTAATATCAGGCGGAATTTCAAAAGAATGACCATGGGAAGCCAGATACATGTTGCCAAGCAAACTCCTCTGACACAAACAGCAACCATGCTTTAACAACAACGCTCAATAGACACCAGGGGCGGATCTAGGCATGGGGGGGGCAATGCCCCCCTAAATGCCCAGTCTGCCCCACCAAACATGATGACATACAAAACAGCCCCATGATGACGTCATAGGATGCACGGACAGACACGCGCGGACAGACACGGGCGGAAGGACGGGGTACGATTTATAGTCACCACCTTACGGTGGAGACAATTAAAGTGCTTCTATTTAAAATGATGTGAAACACTACTACTGCTAACTAACTACAGCTGTGTCACCACTAAACCAACAGCATTTCATCATTGAAAACAGAAAACTCTCTGAGTCAGACCTTTAGCTTTATGCATGCTGCGTGTCTGTTGCAACTTCAACAACAACTGATGTTATTATTGATGCTTTACTTGAATAACAAGAGTTGTGCCCCTACGGGGCACAGGTCTCCACCGTCCGGGCTCAGCAATTGATGATATTATTTTATTCTTAAAATAATTTTATTCTTAAAAAAAAATAAAAGGTTACAGTATCAAATAGATATATCATATATAGAGCAGAAATAGTCTTTTCTGAATTTGAATTTTCTATTTAAGAAAAAAAAAATCTATTTTTCTATTGATGATATTATTCTAATATATATAAAAGACTAATGTCTTTTCTGAATTTGAAATTCCATTCAAATTCTATGGAAAAATTCAAGAAAAAAAAATATTTGTCGTCAGGTTTGGACAAATGCACAATTCAAAAGTTTCTAAAAGTTTCAGAAAAGTTTCCACAAAACAAAGTACATCAACTTCTCTTATTGTTGCATTGTTTTTTAAGTCGGGTAAATGAGATAAGTAACAATGGATGTTCATCATGATAATACTTAATACACAATCTTTTCTAACAAATACGATTGGTTGTGATGTTCTTAATTGGCATTTGCGTAGTCGAATCATTTCTATCGCGCCTGACGCTTTCGTCCTCATCTCGGCAGAGACTAATTTCCCCTAGAAGCCATGAAAGTGATTTTTTTCATTTTTTACCCAAATTCACTTTTTAACATATTGATACAGTTCAGACTTTGATCTTACTATTCATCCGAACAGTTAGATGATTTGAAGAAGTTAAATGTGTTTATTTATACGCTAAAAAGTCGAGTAATTTCGCTAGTTTACCCCGCGATTGGGGGTGGAGAAGTACTTGACTTGGCGATTTGCATACACGATTCTGATTGGCCATGGATTTCATTGTCTTGAGGCATTGGAATGTCTATTATTCTATGGGTGTGAATTGGAGTGAAACTGGAGAACTGGCTGCATTGCATGAATGAGCGACGGACGGCTCGTTCCTTCGTATACTTTTAAAAAGATTGTGATGAGTGTGGAGAACGCGTTAGCAACAGGCTAACGCTCCAGTGTGCAGCAGTCGCGTCTCTGTTTTGTGAACTTTCTGCACACATCGATATTAAAGGAGGAATCCAACTCTGCCCATTTGCCTGTCTGTAAAACAACTGCCCCTGCCCAGCCCACAGCAAAATCAGCCCCATAAAACCCGTCATGTTCCCGTCCATGCGCTGACGTAGCTAGTTAGCTTAGCCTACAGACAGAGATAAGTAAACTCCGTTCACTTCATGGGGCCAGTCTAATGGAGGATTTTCTGCATACGGCAACAGCCCAGCTTTAACGGTCTTAAGTTGCTTTATTTTTAGATCGTTTTAGTAATAGTACAACATAAACACTATCGTACAGTAAAACGGCTACTGTACAATAACTGTACCATTGACATGTTGAAAACATCCATAAAACAGCTCGTATTTGTAATGCCTTCGATTAATTTCCAACTCCAGTTTGTCCCTATTTGAGCTACATGAACAGCGCTTGAGCGCTCAGTTTCTGACCCCTCAATGTCGCAACTCTACTAGATACAACTGGCTACCCATCATGCATTTCACCCGCATTACAGAAGGAGGCGAAGGCCAAAATATAATCTACCGTTCACTTCATGGGGCCAGTCTAATGGTGGAATCTGCATAGGTTTCTATTGAATGGGGACAACAAATAGGGACAACCGAAATGCATTGTCTATGGGCTTGAGTGAGAACATGAAACCACGTGACCAGGCTATTTTCCTCCCCCTCAAAGACGGGTGGTCTGGTGGTGGAAAACAATGTAGGCTATTTCCAACGTGTCCCTATCCAGGCTGAATGAACAACGCACGAGCACCCAAAAGATTTATATTATAACGTTGTTTGTCCCGATAAAGAGTAAACCTCCATGGCTTTTATAATGTGTTTAACATGACTTATTTTGATCATTGTTCTTACTGCCTGTAAATGTCTGATATAAAACCGCCATCAGCCGTTTTTCTTTTTCTTTTTTGCCCGCAAAACGATCTATACTATAATGCAGGGGTTTTCAACAGGTCCCTGCAGTGGTCCCTGAGAGGAGCCAGTGGTCCCTGAGAGTGTAAACATGAAACCAAAATCCCTTGCGGGTCCATTTGGTTTCATGTTTACACTCTCAAGAGTTAAAATATTCATCATGTGAATTATCCCAAGTCTACAAAACTAGAGAATGTAGAAGATTAATGGTCATTTTGATCTGTATGTTGAACTGTTTTGTTTTCTCTGAAGTCATCCTAGCATTGTACACAAAAGTAAAAGAAATCTTTAGCTTTGGGGTCTATTAAATAGTGGTCCGTCGCTCAAATTCTCAATAAATAGTGGGGCCCTGGTATGAAAAGGTTGAAAACCACTGATATACTGTATACAGTTAGCCTACAGTTTGTGGGGGTGGTTAGGGTATTTAAATGAGGCATTATGGGTGGAGTGGAAGACCGTTGTCACCTCCCATTGTTAACACCCACTTCTACTCTGCTGTAGGTGTGAACCTTTCTCAAACTTAAAATGCCTTTTTCTCAGTTTTCCTATTTTGGGACACCCAGATTTAAATGCTCACAACTCCTACAAAAATGCTCCAATTTCCTTGAGTGATGCATCAAATGAAAGCTTACATTGTATACTTTAATAATCTGTAAAAAACAGAAAATTGACCTAGGCCTCCTTGAGGCACAAAGCGTCAGATGCTGTCACATTTCTTTCTCTACTTTAGGGTTAGCTTTGATGTGTTTCTCGTGAAATTCGAGGAGGTAGAGCCCGTTCAAGGATGTTACTCGACTGAGAGCAACATAGACTTGTCCTGGATTGAATCTTCCTTTTTCTTGGATTGTCACTACAATCTTCTCCAAAGTTTTCCCCTGAACTTTATGAATTGTGCATCCCCATCCTAGACTGAAGGGAAATTGTTCTCGTCTTGCATGAACAGTGTTTTTGTAACCAATAGTGAATTGAGCAGTATGCCTTTGTATAGGTACTGCTTGGGGAAATTCTTTTCTGTGCTGACTTTTGGCTTTGGTAGCTTGTCCTATGCGATCACTGTCGAAATTCACTAGTATGGTTTCAACTCTTGAATCAATTTCATGAATGTGAACAACTGTACCACTTACTCCATTTGAAAGTCCGTCGGAGACGTTAATGTTGCACGTCAACATGACCCTGGCTCCAACTCCTACTATTACTCTTTCTCTTAAGCCTCCGGTTTGTGATGGGTTGCCTGGCATTGCAATGTTAAGTAATCCTGTTTGGCAGTCTTTTTGAGAATCATTTGCCTTAATGTTGAATATTCGTGTTCTCAAAGTTTTCATCATCTTTTCGTTGTGTGAATCTGCTGCAGCATTTGTTGAGAAGACGTGGAGTGCTTCTTTCGGGTATGATCCGTCATTTTCGTTGACAATTCTCGTTTTTAACAATGCAATGTCTTCTTCGGTGTGTGAGTTAGTACGTACCCTCATAAGCAGCTCTGCATATGGTTTGTCATTCTTTTGACGCACTATTTCATCAAGTTCAAATAAATTAAATTTTCTTTCCATAGCGATCCATGGAGTTTTGCATAAGCATCGGAGGGGCTCTCAAAGATTTCATTTGTCATGACCGGTGGTATTTGATATAAATCGCCAACTGCAAGAATGCTGACGTTGCCAAAACGAGAGTCTTTACTGTCTAATCCTGTAATATCTTCAAGTCTTCTGTGAATGTCATATAAGTGATCTGATCCAACCATTGAACATTCATCAATAACTAACAACTTGAGTTTTCCAATACGTGATCGTAGAGTGTTTAGTACGTTTGATTTCGGAGGTTGGTAGACATGTGATTTTCTGGGTGTTAATGCGAGGCCTGAGTGAATAGTCATTCCCTCAATGGCAAATGCTGCTGTTCCAGTATATGCAGTTAGTAGAACTGATAATTCGTCTGGATCAAATCGTTGAGAAAGTTGTTGAAGTAGCCGTATGGTTTCATAATGGAAGAGTTTGATTATGTGACTTTTTCCTACTCCTCCGGGTCCACTTAAAAATATGTGATAGCTTGGATGCGGTTCATGATTTTTCAGTGCAATAATTGTCTCTTTGCACCATTTTCTGTGGTACATCACTATTTCCATCTGCTTTGGAGTCAATGATCGCATCATCTTCAAGTATTCTTCGCGGCTCATTGTACTTTTATTTCTTTCGCAGGTGAAACGTGCTTGCAGTTCTGAAACGATAGGTGCATGTCCAACATTTAGATCTACATTTTGTAAATCTTCATGCTGTGTATCTCTTTCTAAGATGTTTCCTTCATCTTTTTCTATGGCTCTTTGGTGTTCAGTGTTGGCTGCAATTGAATCCCAAGCATGTTGTGGGTGTTCCATTTGTTCCATCATTTCTGTTGCCTTTTCCAGTTCCTCTTTGTCTATACTGAATTTGCTTTCATTCTTGATGATCTCATGTATGACGTGTTTATAATGGTCTTTGAAAGAAGAGAAATGCTTCTTTAGGTCTTTTTCTTCTACTCGCCAGGGTAAGTATAACATCAATAGGTTTCTGTATTTTTCTTCTCCTTCTTCTTTTTCTTTATGAAAACGAATGATACAATGACGTCTTCGGGCAATCATTTGTCCAAGATCCCTTTTTAAGGTTATCAAAGATGGAATTCCCTTTTCACTGTTACCTTCTTCGACTTCATTTTCGTCTTCCATCGATGCAATGTGATCACAATCATTGGAAGTTGTTTCTTTTCTCCTTGATACATATGTCGCTGCAAATTCTGCCAGACACATTTCATCTAATGAATCTGGCCGAGCTTCATATCTGTTCAGAAGTGAAGTGCAGAATATGTTTTCTTCATCATCATTCATCTCTTGTATGGTTCTATGTGGCTTAAATAGACAAACTCTTATGTGTCTGGGTGCTGTGTTGATAAATACTACCTTTCTACTTCCTCTTTTTAAGGGAATGGATAGCAATCTGAAGGCTGCTTCTTGGGCACTTACTTCTCTATTTTAAAGAAATGCTGAACCTACTCTTTGTAGTTGTGTCCTTACATGTTAGCCACCTTCTTTAATAGCTCGCTCATTGCTCTTTCTGATTTCAACATGTAGCTTGTCATGTACATGATACAGGAAAAATGCATCCGTTACAAATTGAATATCCATGTTTGCCTGCCATGTTTCTAGGATTTCGCTGTTATAGTAGTTGATCCAACGTTCTGCTGGTTTTCTCTTCAGCACAATTTTTTTCCAGACTTCATAATTGATAGTGCTCTGTGGTATTCTTCTTTTGTCACACCTGCATGTTGAAGCAAGTTTTCTAGAGAGATATCCTCTGCGTTGTCTTCACTAAACATCGATTTTGCTATTTTCTCCAATGTTATGCGGCTTTCTTTAAGGACTTCTGCATTTGTCATCTCTTCTTTTTCGGGTTCTTTAGCTATCAATGTTTCGTTACTTGGAAGATGTGGAAAATTGAATCTGCAAAATCCCTTTTTCTGCATGCTCTAGAATGTTTGTGTGTCTGTAATGATAATACTAATTCCTTTAGGGTACCCTCTTCTTCAGGAATTGCACATGTTTGATGTTTGTCAATGAAGGCGAGAACTTCTGCGTCTGTGTTTATGCCAATTTTTGGGGCATCCTTTATCCATAGTAAACAATGTGCATGCGGCGATCCTCTTTGTTGGAACTCTATACGTATGAAGAAATCTTCAAGCTTTCCAAGAGGATCAGACTTGCCTCCAAGAAATTATTTGAAATATGTATGTAAACGATAATCAAACTGACGTGCAGCTGTTACTGGATTGCGTCGTAACCAACCGCACTTTTCTTCATAACTCATATTTTCAACGTCTTTGGCCGTTAATTTTTTTCCATATTCTTGAGCAATACTTTGGATGACTTCTGGCCATTTCATGTCTGCAGCACTCAACGTTAAGAAGAAAGTTGGTATTCCTATTTGTCTCACTACTGCAAGTAAGTCATAAAGTACTTGTTCCCAATAAGCTGGTGATCCTCTTGACTTTTTCAGCAGTTTGTAAGCCTTGTCTCTGCGTACCATGTCATGCATCTTTTCTTTCGATTTCATCATTCCTGCATTAACTTTTTGGTTTTGGAATGTTTCTCCAAGACTCTTTCGTAAAGCTATTTGAATGTGGTCTTGGACGTCTTCTTCTTCTACTATGTACTGAGCTGCTAAGAGATAGTCTATGTCTTTAGCAAATCTTCCTTTGGAATGTAAAATACGTTGCTGAAAATATTTTCTGTGTGTAATTCTTTTATCTCTATGTGTTTGTAGTCCTCCACGTCCATATGGATACTTACATGGATTTGCCAATTCTTCATATTTCTCGTCATGGTAGAATGGGCGTGGTTTTTGATTTTCTGCTGGAGCAACTGAATATGTTAAATTCTCTTTTTGGAGTAAAGTGTCATATGGGATTCCTCGAGTCTTTGTAATTTCTTCAAATGCTTGTCTATCTTCTTCATCTTCATCTTCATTTTCTTCTTTGTCTTCATCAGTTTCTGATTCCTGTGCAATGTCTGATTTTATTTTCTCCTGATCTTCCATTTGATGTTTATATTCATCTCTTTGACTGTCTTCTTTCTTTTCTTGGTATTCTAAGCTTGTCATGCCTCTCCATAACTCTTCATTCCCTTGTATCCATTGATCTTCCCAATCTCTGCAGACATCAATGCTGGCATATAGAGGATTGTTTTCCTTTAGCCAAATTAATGCATCTAAGACTTTCTTTGGCCGCACATATTCATGTATATAGTGTCCCGTATATGATAACTTTCTTTTCAATTTTAGCGGAATAACTTCAAGAGACTCTGGAACTCTTGGTAATAATGTGGTCACGGTGTGTACATCTGTCGGTACATTGACCGCATTGCCATGGATTGCCTTTTGTCCTCCTCTTGGTAATGCAAACAATTTCATGAAGGGTATTCGTTGACTAATTAGTCTTTCTTCTAAAGGCCGTAAATCCTGTAGTTCTTCCGGAATATCGTCCAAAGATAATCCATTGGCCCAAGATTGTCGCGGCAAATTTCCAACCTTAACAGATTGGTGACATGTGTGGCATATCCAATTATCTTCCGTAGATGGTTTCTTCTGAAGAAGATTACTAGTTTCTGTTGAAGCTTTGTATTTTTCACATGTATATTTCACAACTGTTTCTCTGTAAAGCAATCTTTCGCAACAAAAGCATACATAATTGGGCCCACTTTCTCTAATTTTTTTTAAGAATGCAAGTCCCGACTCCTTAACGGTTTCCACCTGCATTTCCGTTTTCTTAATCTTGTTCTGTCGATGGCGTTTTATCGCTTCTCTGCCTCGTCTGCGTCTTACAGTCTTTTCTTCTTCATTCTCCATTACCTTTTTTTTCTTTTTTCTTTCTCTGTCGATCTTACGATAACTTTCTATATCTGCTACATCAGCTCTTCTTTCTTTCGTCTTAGCGCCTTTCTCTTTCGTTCACGTTGTAAATTCTTCTTTTCTTTGATGTCTGCCATCTGCTTTTCTTTCATTTCTTCCTTATTCGTCAATAGAGTCATTTTCTTTGTCTTAATCTTCTTCTGTTGATTTCGTTTTGTAGCCTCTCTTTCCCGTTTGCGTCTTAGAGTCTTTTCTTCTTCATTCTCCATTACCTTTTTTTTCTTTTTTCTTTGTCTCTCGGTCTTACGATAACTATCTATATGTGCTACATCAGTTCTTCTTTCCTTTCGTCTTAGCGCCTTTCTCTTTCGTTCACGCTCACGTCGTAAATTCTTTTCTTCTTTGGTCTCTCTCATCTCTATTTCTTTCATTCCTTCCCTATTCTTTTGTTGACGAACCTGATCAATAGTGTCATGAATCATGAATACATCCTTCTTTTCAATGTCATCGATGAGTGTCGTGCAATCTTCCCTTCAGGCAACCAGATGGTCCTCTTGAAAATTTCATGTGATACTGCATTCAAGCACCGAATCTTTATTCCATCATTTCGTGAATCAAAAACTGTGATGGAGTTTTGGGACTCAAGCTATTTGATACCAAGTTTCCGGGCAAATTCATGTAGTCAATCACTTTGTCAAAGAGTCTTGAGATTTCATCCAGTGGAAATATCCTGAAACCTACTGTTGAATCTTCCTGATTTGCATTATTCTCTTCCTTTGTCTCGTCCAATAGAATTTGTTCCATTCTTTGCCTTATTCTTATTTCTTTTAGCAGCTCCTTCTCCTTTACTTCCAGCGCCTTCTCTTTCGTTCATGCTCACGGCATAAATTCTTCTCTATCTGTATTTGTTTCATTCGGTCTCTATTCTTCTCTTGACGAACCTCATCAATACAGCCAAGAGTCATGAATCCATCCTTCTTTTGATTTACTCCAATCTCATCTATGAATCTTTTGCAATCTTCTCTTTCAGGCAACCAAATGATCTCCTTGCAGTTTTCATTTGATAGTTCAGTCAAGTACTGAACCTTTTTTCCATCGCTTCGTGAAGCCAAAATCTTGATGGGGTGTTGGGACCCCAAGTTATTTGACATCAAGTTTCTAGGCGAATTCATGCAGTCCAATACCTTCGTCAAAGGTTTTTGAGATTTATTCACCGAGATCTCCTGCCCACCTATTCTTGAATCTTCCTGAATGGAGTGTTGATATTCCAAACTATTTGACACCAACTTTTTAGGCGAATTCATGTAGTCCAACACCAACAAGTAAACAATCAATTTGATTCTAAATTGGAGATTTTTGTCTGTCTTACTTTCTAGCTTCTGTTCTCAACCTTAAATGAGGAACTTTTTTGACTCATCCTTATGTTCTTACGTCACCTGTGCACAGTCTATGGAAGATATGACATCATTTTGACGTATTTGGATGCATCAGGCTAGTGTTCCGGAAGCACAGGACATGAAATAGAGTTGTGCCCCTACAGGGTATAGGTCTCCACCGTCCGGCTCAGCTATGAGATCTATGACGTCATCATTACATCACAAACGGCACGGAATGAGTGGGTACACCGGGACGGAATTACGGGGTGCGTTCCATAGTCCCCACCTTACGGTGGAGACAACAACAATAATTATTTTGACCAATGTTTTGCCAGCTCTCTTTCCCAGTTGTGGACAAATGTGTGAAAGTTCTTAGTTTTGGGTGCAAGAGACTAAACTCAACATCACAAACTGTCAACTCAAACCCCAAATTCTGTTTTCAAACGTTAGTGGTAGCATATAGAAGAAAACCTTCCAATTCTCTCCCTCCATTTTTCATTATTCTTACCACTATTTCAAAGCTCAAACTTTCTAGGGGTCTTGAAATGGATTTTCAGTAATGGAACAATCACATGTTTGATGTGTAGATCTTGTTGAGCCGCTCATTTTGAAAGTAGCTCTCAAGTCCAGAAAGTGTGGGCACCGCTGGTCTAAGGCTTCTGGGAAGTTGAGTTCAGTGGAATCATAGGGTGGTTTTTCCCTGGGGTCCAGCGGTAATGACAGTTTCTTACTGATCACGACGATGTTGACGCCTGTTGTCATTACAGGCAGCTTGTGTAGTTTAGAATATAGAAATATGAAGCTGTTAAACCAGGGGTTTTCAACAGGTGGTCCGGGGACCACCAGTGGTCCTTGAGAGGGTTCCAGGTGGTCCCCAGCTAAGTTGGTTAACCAGATGTAACTGTTGAGACCGTAAAAATGAAACCAAATAGACCCTTGCGGGTCCATTTGGTTTCATTTTCTCTCAAGAGTTAAAATATTCATCATCTGAATTAGTCCTAATCTACACAACGAGACGATTAATGGTCATGGAAAGAAGCAAAGAAAATCTTTAGTTTGGGGGGGTCTGTGGGGCTAAAACGTCCTCAAATGGTGGTCCTCCGTGGCTCGAATGCTGAATAAATGGTGGGCCCTGGGATGAAAAAGGTTGAAAACGACTGACGCAAAGCACAAACACAAGTACAGTACAGTATCTTAGTTGGTACCATCAACCAGTCCAGCATATATTCTCTGTACTCAGGGCCAAACGCCATTCCAATTTGCTCTGGTTTTCACTTGATTCTTCTTTTTCTTTTTCTTCAAACGTAGAATCATATCAGTGTACATTCATTGCATCGACATGATAGAATCCAGTCTGCAGGGAAGCATGGATAACCCATATATACTGTATAGCAGTGGTTTTCAACCAGTGGTCCGGGGACCACCAGTGGTCCTTGAGAGGATTCCAGGTGGTCCCCAGGGTAAATGATGGAAAATTGGTTAACCAGATGTAACTCTTGAGAACGTAAAAATGAAACCAAATGGACCTGCAAGGGTCCATTTGGTTTCATTTTTATTCATCAAATATTCATCATCTGAATTAGCACTATATTTAATTAAGAAGTCTACGCTGCTTTGTTCGCAAAATCCAGCCTGGAATTGTGAACAAAACCAAAATAATTCTTTAGTTTTAGGCTTTGGGGGCTAAAATGTCATCAAATGGTGGTCCGTGGCTCAAATGCTGAATAAATGGTGGGCCCTGGTATCAAAAAGGTTGAAAAACACTCCTGTATATCCCCATCGGCAAAAAAATAAGGACTGACTGTAACCAACAGGCTGTGGAAATCAAAGGGACACAGCATAGATTTCACCCTCCATCTCCATCTCTCTCTCCAAGCACATCCAACCAGGGTCGGATTCAGCCAGCCCTACTGGGTGGGCTGGGAGAATGACAGGGTGTATGGGCATTGGGCAACTCCAACGTTTTTCATATGAAGCAGAGGGTTTCAATCTTATTTTGATACCAGGGCCCACTATTTATTCAGCGTTTGAGCTTAAAGCTAAAGGTTTACTTTGCTTTTGTCCACAATTCCAGGCTTGATTTTGGCGAAACCAAACAGTCCAACATATAGATCAAAATGACCATTAATCTTCTACATTCTCTAGTTGTGTAGACTTGGGCTAATTCACATGATGCATATTTTAACTCTTGAGAGTGTAAACATGAAACCAAATGGACCCGCAAGGGTCCATTTGGTTTCATGTTTACGATCTCAATGAGTTACCCAACTTTCCACCATTTAGCCTGGGGACCACCTGGACCTCTCTCAATCACTGAAAACCACTTATATTACCTTTCATTGGGTGGGCATACATACAGGATGCACATTTGGGTGGGCACTGCCCACCCCTGCCCCCTTCTAGATCGGGCCCCTGGATCAAACCCTGGGGTTTTGCTTTTAGTTTTCAGCCTGGTTCTCCCAGTGGCCAATTATCTCTGCAGGGTGTCTTTCAGTATTTCAGTCTTTCAGTCTTTCAGTCTTTCAGTCTTTCAGCGCTGGCCAGGCTGGGTTTGATCTGTACTGGGAGTCTAGTAGGGCTGGGATGATTCACTTACCGCACGATACCATACCATATCGTTATTTACGGTTCTGAATCGATTAATATTTTTATTATAAGAGAACATTTTAACACTTTCCCTGCTGAATCCATATATACGTTTTGGATTAATCGTGACAGGTGATGCGGAAAACGCAATGATTCAAGAAGCTCCATATCACAGAGAGAGAGAGAGAAAGACAGAGTCGTGTGTGAGATGTTCTTCAGTGTGAAAGCCACAAGCATATAATCAGTAGATTTTATTTAAAAAAATATTTATTATTTATTAAAAAATACCATGCACAATTGGCATCGCTTTGTCACACTTTTTAAAAAAAATATTGGTGACAATTTCACCGATACAATAGGCTCACCGATAGAAAGGTGCCCCCCAATACGGATCTAACTTTTTACTACTATTTGTTGTTTTATTTACTTTAGTAACATTAGTAGTTACTTTGTGCAGATTAATTCACTCATAACGTAGCTGTGTGTCTCTAGTGTGTTTTTTATGAAACAAATACATTGCAGAAAGATAGAATCCAAGATTTTCCACCCAGCCGCTGTGACATGTTGTACAGTTTGATTTAGTTTAATTATACAGCCTTGAAGACGTGACTTTTCTTCTCTGTGTGGATGCCTGCAGGCTGTCAGTGGCATATTGTGACTGTACAGTTTTCTCCACACCCTGTCATTAACGTTATTACCAGAAGGAGGCAGTCTGTGTGAGGTCAGAGAGAGTCTCTACACTGAGATCTACAATCTGTTGTTGATGCTTCTGACTGTCTCTGGGCAGTCCTCCAAGGAGCAGGGCGGATGTCGCATTTCCCAACTGGTGGGGGCGCAGGGGAAAATGGTATGGGGGCGGCTTGATGAAGCCGCACCCATACCCTTTTCAGTTCCAGGACTTTTATTAGTCAAGTATATAGCATCAATAATAACATCAGTTGTTGTTGAAGTTGAAGTTGCAACAGACACGCAGCATGCATAAAGCTAAAGGTCTGACTCAGAGAGTTTTCTGTTTTCAATGATGAAATGCTGTTGGTTTAGTGGTGACACAGCTGTAGTTAGTTAGTAGCAGTAGTAGTGGTTCACATCATTTTAAATGCCATCATATTTGGTGGGGCAGGCTGGGCATTTTGGGGGGCATTGCCCCCCCCCCCCCATTTTATGCTCAGAGTTACATCTGGTTAACCAACTGTCCATCATTTAAAGCCTGGGGACCACCTGGAATCCATGGACCAATGGTGGTCCCGGGACCACGTGTTGAAAGCCCCTGTACTATACAACACAGTTGGCATACAAACAGAAACCAGACCCACCACAGTGCATACAGGGCATAATATTTCAGACAGGTCCAGACATATAACCTTACAGATATAATATGATGCTACATGGAGTTCTTTTCCCTTCAACCACCAGTAGTCAGAACTACAGCATGTGAACTCAGGCAAGAAGGAAGCATTCGTTATGGCTGCACCTGTCAACACTGTGTGTGTGTGTGTGTGTGTGTGTGTGTGTGTGTGTGTGTGTGTGTGTGTGTGTGTGTGTGTGTGTGTGTGTGTGTGTGTGTGTGTGTGTGTGTGTGTGTGTGTGTGTGTGTGTGTGTGTGTGTGTGTGTGTGTGTGTGTGTGTGTGTGTCGATAGACAGGCTCCCATAGTAAATCCTATCTGCAGTGTATTCATCAAAAGAAAAAAAACTTTCTTAATCTCTGCTCTTTCCCCCCCAACACACACACACACACACACACACACACACACGCGCACACACGTGCACACACGCACACACGCACACACGCGCACACACACGCGCGCACACACACACACACACACACACACACACACACACACACACACACACACACACACACACACTACTTCATTAGTTTCCCCCCTCTCTCTCCTCCATGGATCTGGATGGATTTCCTGTGTTTCTCGGCGGTGTCGCCTGGTTCCACCAGAACGGTTTCCTCTAGCGTTGGCCGTCGTATAGAAGCTCCAACGCTGGAGAGAAAATGTGACAAATGGGAGGCGGAGAAACAAAATCGAAATGCTGAATAATAATAACAAATCCCTTCATGCCAACTGCGGTGCCAACAGCATCCATTTAGTGCAGGGGTTTTCAACCTTTTTGATACCAGGGACCACCATTTATTCAGCATTTGAGCCACGGATCACCATTTGATGACAATTTAGCCCCAAAGACCTAAAACTAAAGAATTCTTTTGGTTTTGTCCACAATTCCAGGCTGGATTTTGCAAACAAAACAGTGTAGACTTCTTAATTAAATAGTGCTAATTCAGATGATCAATATTTTAACTCAACTTAACCAACTTTCCATCATTTAGCCTGGGGAACACCTGGAACCCTCTCAAGGACCACTGGTGGTCCCTGGACCATCTGTTGAAAACCCCTGCTTTAGTGACTTTGTGTGTCTGCATATTTGTTAGAGTTTGTAAGGTTTTCAAAATTTAAAACTACTATGACCAAAACACCACGGTTTCCGGTTTTACCGTCTAATTAATATTAACGTGGCTTAATGCATTCACATTATAACATTTTGTCAATCAGAGACACCTATTACAGACACCCATAAGTCATTCACATTTTGGCCTGACTTGTACCTCTGTGCTTGCCGTAATGTTGTTGTCTGTTGTGAGGCCCCAGAAGTCATTGCATACATGCGTTGTGGCCTAATCCAGGGGTTTTCAATGAATTCATCAGAAAGTAGATGGCAGGTTTCTATCCTGACGTCAACACAGGTTTGTTCGAACAATATTGGTTGCGATACGCGTACCTAGCCTGGCTCAGCCCTGAATCAGCACCTTAAAAAATACTACCTTATTTTTCCCCTGTGATTCAAGGACTGGCTCCCCTGCCTTTGGGGCCGTTTGTGCGGGTTAGAAATCCAATCCCAGCACCTGATTGGCCAACAGCCTTGTGACTCACTTTGTTCACAACGTCGAATCAATCACGGTTAAGACTGCTGCTTTGATAACGCCCAAACGTTGCCCATATCAGAACCTGCTGTGGTAGAGAGGGACTTCAGTCTGAATAATGAAGTAAAACATCCTAGAAACTGCTGTGGTAGAGAGGGACTTCAGTCTGAATAATGAAGTAAAACATCCTAGAAACTGCTGTGGTAGAGAGGGACTTCAGTCTGAATAATGAAGTAAAACGAAGTGGAACGAAATGACAACTCAGACTGAGGTCAGGCTAACGCCTACCTCCTCCTCTCCTCTCCTCCTCCTCCTCTCTCCTCTCTCCTCCCCCTCCTCCTCCTCCTCCTCCTCCCCCTCCCCCTCCTCCTCTCTCCTCTCTCCTCCTCCTCCTCCTCCCCCCTCCTCCTCCTCCTCCTCCTCCTCCTCCTCCTCCTCTCTCTCTTCCTCCTCCTCCTCTCCTCTCTCCTCCTCCCCCTCCTCCCCCTCCTCCTCCTCCTCCCTCCTCCTCTCTCCTCCTCCCCCTCCTCCTCCTCCTCCTCCTCTCTCTCCTCTCCTCTCTCCTCCTCCTCTCTCCTCTCCCCTCTCTCCTCTCTCCTCCTCCTCCTCCTCTTCTCTCCTCCTCCTCCTCTCTCTCTCTCTCTCCTCCTTCTCCTCTCTCCTCTCTCCTCTCTCCTCCTTCTCCTCCTCCTCCTCCTCCTCTCTCCTCTCTCCTCCTCCTTCTCCTCCTCCTCCTCCTCTCTTCCTCCTCCTCCTCCTCCTCCTCCTCCTCCTCTCTCCTCCCTCCTCCTCCTCCTCTCCTCCTCCTCCTCCTCCTCCTCCTCCTCCTCCTCCTCCTCCACTCAGAACATGATTGCAGAATGTGATGAATCTATACCAGGGGTTTTCAACCTTTTTGACTCCAGGGACCACCAATTAAAGAATTCTTTTGGTTTTGTCCACAATTCCAGGCTGTATTTTGCCAACAAAACAGTGTAAACATATTAATTAAGTAGTGCTAATTCAGATGATGTATATTTTAACTCTTGAGAGTGTGAAAATGAAACCAAATGGACCCGCAAGGGTCCATTTGGTTTCATTTTTACACTCTCAAGAGTTACATCTGGTTAACCAACTTTCCATCATTTAGCCTGGGGACCACCTGGAACCTTCTCAAGGACCACAGGTGGTCCCCGGACCACCTGTTGAAAACCCCTGATCTATACCTCCACTCCACAACGTGATAAGCCCAGATAGAGCTTTAGGCACAGCTGGTCCTCGGAGTAGAGTTAATCCAGGCCTAAACCAGAAACAACAACAACAACAAACCATGTCTGTCTGAATTGGGGAAATGGAGACAATGGTGCAATTCTATAAGCAGTCGTGCGTACGACAAACGTGTAGCACATGCGCACATATGTCCATAGGCCGCAAATGAAGCCTGTCTAATTGTTCATTGGCTCCTTGTGCAGCGAATCCCAAACCATGTCCTTTTTTTGGGAAACGCCGTGGCTCACACAGCATATAGTCTCTCAAGATAGTTTGCTCTTGCCAAGTGTCTCAATGCATTCTGGAATACCTGAGGAATAACACGGAGGCGCCGTTTCCCGAACATTTGCGCCAAAATAATTAGACCACCAACATTGTATAAGGCCTTCATATGAATAAATGTAGACACAATCCATTCCTCATAAATACATCTACACACACACACACACACACACACACACACACACACACACACACACACACACACACACACACACACACACACACACACACACACACACACTCACACCTGTCCACATGTGGCTGTATTAAATATAAGCGGTGGGTTTAATCATTTCATTCAAATGTGACAATGTTTAATTAAATTAACTTTACTCAATATCATCCACGATTTTCACTATTATTCTTCATTTGAATATCCCCCTGACAGTCCTTTTAGGAAATTCGTAATGTTTTTTTTATGTATAATTATAATTCGGTTAATTATGGGCACAGACAGAATTATAGCAGATTCACCAGCTCACAGTGCAATTGCGTCGCATTGTAAGCTCGTAAGAGTAGGCTATTTACATTCATTTATTTGGACTGGTCTGCAGCGGACACACAAGTGAGTAGTCGTGTCAAGATTAAACTAAAATAATTTATTAAGCTACGACGACAGTGGTTTTAACCTTGTCAGGGCCTACTATTTAACCAGCATTTGAGCCAAGGACCACCATTTGAGGACATTTTCACCCCACAGACCCCAAATCTTTTTTGTTTCTGTCCACATTTCCAGGCTGCAT
The DNA here is from genome assembly GCA_039105355.1 of Benthosema pterotum. Taxonomy (NCBI): domain Eukaryota; kingdom Metazoa; phylum Chordata; class Actinopteri; order Myctophiformes; family Myctophidae; genus Benthosema; species Benthosema pterotum. The sequence continues at coordinate 54,710,117 of CM076973.1, forward strand.
GGATTCTCGCAAATGAACATTAAACTCCTACGTTCTCAATTGGGTGGCGCTAATTCAGATGATACAAATATTTTAACTCTTGAGAGCAGAAACGTGAAACCAAATATGTTATGTTGAAAAGAAATGTTCCACGTTTTCTTTTTTTGCTTTATGTAGCGAACATTTATCCCAAGTCTGTGAAATGTTATGAAGTAAATTGCAAAAAAGTCGGCAAGAACTCACATCACCATCATTTAGCCTGGAGACCACCTGGAACACTCTCAAGACCACTTGATCTCACAAAAGCCCAGTGAGAACACGCCAATGATAACCCATACGGAGCGCTTATCGCAGCTATGAATGCATCGCTGTCCGGCGCGTACGATAATACTGTCATTACAACCCTCAAGAAAACACTGGTCCGGGAGATTGACAGAGGTGGGATCTAAAAGATCCACTCATCCCGAGGAGTATTTACATCCATTTGTCGCCCGTTATAAAATCTTTCTTTTCTCACCGACCAGCGCTCCTCTGCTATGTTCTTAATAAAGCACAGGTATGATTAATAAACGTAGGCTAATTGCTATAGTCAGTTTTCTGCCCGTGTTAACCCATTAAAAAGACAGAAAAAAGCCGTTCTTCTTTTTTGCACAGGCCTATAACATTCGTCTGCGCCCCAGTGTAAAAGAGAGAAAAAAAAGAGACGCATTTTTTGGGAAGAAGGGGGAGAAGGGAAAAAAACAGACCCGGACTCATCGAGCCTGACAAGGGGGGGCTGGAAGATTGCCAGGTGGGCAACTCCAAGGTTTTTCATCGCCAAGGAACCGGAATTATCCTCATTCGATGAGATGTGTCAGAAACGTCATAAGAGAAGAGATTTGATCCCATAACCTTTGATTTGAGGAAAAGACGCACGTTTGGATGTGCACTGCCCTCCCCTGTCCCCATGTAGATCCGGCCCTGGATTTGACCAGAAACTCCGCCACTGCAGAGCCAGCGGCATGGCCGTGCGGTAACACGGGCATCGACAAGCGATGCAGCGTGAATTCCTTCGCCTAGAAGTTTTCATCGCAAATGAAATGCAAATATCCCATTGTGAAAATCCTTATGTGAGGATTAGCGTGAGGACGGCGAACTGACCGCGAATGCCCCGTCGTTCTAGGTATATTTGCTTCTAAATTAATATTTCGATCAAGATAACCGTGCCGTTTTTCTTGTGTTAAGGCACATGTTTGTTTTATTCAACGAAAGAAACAAAGTCGTGTTTTGTTGTTCAGTTTTTAAATAAGTGTTTTTTGTCTTTTATTGTTAAAAAATAACAATTCGTTTACATTTTTAATTGTGTAGATTCGAAGTATTTTGTGCTTTGTTGTTCAGTAAAAAAAAAAAAAAAAAAAAAAAGGGCTTAAAGGCTATAGGCCTATTTTTTGCCCGCGGGGGGCAACTAACGGCACATTTATTCATATTAATTTCAACTATAGAAATCCTTATGGACTGTACACGGGAGGTTTGCAATCTCAAGCGATGACAGAATCACCACTTTGAATTCAATTGTTGTAGGCTGAGTAGGCTATGGTAGAATGAAATCTTTATTTTGATAATGTGACTACTAGTGCTGTTGTGTGTTGGGATAAACAGGCGGCTGTTCTGAACATGCAATTCCACCTCTCAAATTATTCGTTGGTTTCTCACTGAACGCCATGAAGAGGAAGAGTTTGATATTGATGCAAAGACAAAACATTGCATAGTGTTGCATACTGATCCGGATTCATTTGAAGGGATTGGATGAAGGGATTGGACGATACGTTTTTTCCTTGTTACTAAAAGCGGCGCCGCCCGCTATTTTTTAATTGCAAACCCAAATGTATTTTACACATGGCAACTGCTGCCTATGGATCTATAAACTGTATAACATTGCATATGAACAACAGCAAAGTAATTTTATTTGATGTTGGATAACAATCAGATTAGGCTACAGTAGCAAATGAAAACAAATGTAAACAAATGAAATAACAAATCAACCTAATTAATTCACTTGCAAATAACAGTCAAATGGCTGTCAGAACATCCACATTATACCTTCAAGTCCTATCTATAATTATAAGCATAATTGCAATGCTATATATTTTACTGTGTAGTTTATACCTTTTTTAAAAAAAAACAAATGTATAAAGTCATGCAGGGCGAAGGCCCCAAAGCCTGTCGGCCTCATGCAGGCTTTTCGGCTGTATAGGCCTCTAATCCAAATTTAGCAGGCCCGGCCTAGAGGTAGTCTTTGCGTCACGGCAGATCCTTGCTCGGAGGTCTTTGTTTCTTCACCACTACGCATGTGCTACACGGTGTCCCTTACGCAAGACCCCGTTTAGAATACGGGCCAATGGCATTCAGGGAAAATCCATCTGTCTGTGCACAATGTGGAGAACAGAGGACACAATTCTGTTCAGGCATTAGATGCAGGTGCTGTTTGTTTGTCATACTGACCTCTTCCAAAAAACTAATTTTATAGTTCCGGCATCTCCTTTAGACACCGCTGTACCCTATACTCAAACCCTTTTCTCATACAACTAACCCTAACCCATGGTTGTGGCAACATATTTGCAAAGGGGAATTTGTTAAAGCTGCAGCCCTTATTTCAGTGGTTTTCAACATAGTGGTCCAAGGACCACCAGTGGTCCCTGAGGGGATTCCAGGCGGTCACCAGGCTAAATGATGGAATGTTGGTTAGCCAGATGTAACTCTTGACAGCTTAAACATGAAACCAAATGGACCCTTGCAGGTCCATTTGGGTTCATGTTTAAGCTGTCAAGAGTTAATTAACCCACTTAATTAAGAAGTCTACACAACTAGAGAATGTAGAAGATTAATAATGGTCATTTTGGATGTTTGACTGTTTTTGTTTGCAAAATCCATCCTGGAATTGTGGACAAAACGAAAAGAAATCTTGAGTTTTGAGGTCTGCGGAGGGTAAAATTTCATCAAATGGTGGTCCGTGGCTTAAATGCTGAATAAATAGTGGGCCCTGGTATAAAAAAAGGTTGAAAACCACTGCCCTATTTGGTACCATAGGATTCAAACCTTATTGAATGTGACAAACTGCCATATTGAGCCTCTGGGTCAGGTATGCCCATATGGAGTGTGTAAAGTGCAGTGTGGTGTGCTGCCTCCTCCTTCACATTCAGTAGATCCTGTCAACTCTGTGCTATTTACACGGGTTTGGTAGTGAATAAACCCACGACTTGCAGTCCAAAGGCGAGAGCTCTACCGATTGAGCTACCTGGACACAAATACTGGACGTTCTGGAGCAAAACATACCGGTACATGAACCACAACAGCCCTATATAATGTACATTTCGGGCCATTTGAAAACTAAAAAAATGGAACCAGTGAGACACTGCAAAGACACGCTCATACAACGCAGACATTTCTGCTTGGCTTGCATAGTAACCTTGCTCACCACACTCTTCAATTAGTACTCTCTCAACCCATGCCAGTGATGCGTCACGGTGTGTGTCACGGACGTAAGGCCTTCAGATCGCAGCTTTTAACGCTTTAGGTTAACGCAATCTGAGCTGAAAAATAATGCAAAGATTTGCACTTCATTTTCACTATTTTCTCTGATATTTTTCAATAACTAAAGCAATGTTAATGATGCTAATTAATGCAAACTAATAATAACTACTACTAATAATGCTAACTGATGCTAATAATGCTAACACGAAGTATTGTTAATAATGGTAACAATGTTATGTAATGTCTAATGCTGAGTTTTGTTGATGCTAATTGGTGCTAATATTGCTAAATAAGTAATGCTGCTAATGCTAAGTAAGTAAGGCTAATAATGCTAAGTTCAGCTAATGCTAAATATGCTATTGTTAATGCTAAGTCATGCTAATTATGCTAATAACGCCTGGAACACAGAAAGGCGTACCGGCCGGATGTGGTTTAAGCATCCGTGCTGCTGCTATATGATGCATAAAGGAGCGCCATGCATGTTCACCCTCAGGGGGAGTTCTACATCTTATCACATTCACAACACATGTTGTTGCACATGCATGTTGTTACAGTGTGCACTTATGGCAGAGAGACACAGAGACACATACAGTAAGAGCCAGTGTTGCCAACTTGCTGCAATTGCCGCTATATTTAGTGGCACAATAAAATGAAACCAAATGTTTGTCATTTTACGCTCTCAAGAGTTAAACTTGTATTTAAAGATCTGGAATTACCTACTGTAATTTTTAAGAATCTACACATTTAGAAAATGCAGGAGAATTGCTATTTTGACCAGTGTTTGACCAGTTATTTCTCATTAGTCAGAGAGACTAAACTCAACATCAAACGGTGGTCCTCTGTGGCTAAAATGCAGAATAAATAGTGGGCCTTGGTATGAAAATGATTGAAAACCACTGCTCTAGTGCATTTTGGATTCTGACAGTTGGCAACACTGTTCAGAACACATGTTGCACATGCATGTGCACTTATGGCAGGGAGATACAGAGGCACATAAGAGCTCCCTCTCTCACTCACTCTGTCTCTCACTCTGTCTCTCTCTCTCTCTCTCTCTCTCTCTCTCTCTCTCTCTCTCTCTCTCTCTCTCTCTCTCTCTCTCTCTCTCACTCACTCACTCACTCACTCTCTCTCTCACTCTCTCTCTCTCTCTCTCTCTCTCTCTCTCTCTCTCTCTCTCACTCACGCACTCACTCACTCTGTCACTCTCTCTGTCACTCTCTCTCTCTCTCTCTCACACTCTCTCTCTCTCTCTCTCTCTCACTCACTCACTCACTCACTCTGTCACTCTCTCTCTCTCTCTCTCTCTCTCTCTCTCTCTCTCTCTCCTCCTCTCTCTCTCTCTCTCTCACTCACTCACTCACTCTGTCACTCTCTCTGTCTCTCTCTCTCTCTCTCTCTCTCTCTCTATCTCTCTCTCTCTCCTCATCTCTCTCTCTCTCTCTCTCTCTCTCTCACTCACTCACTCTGTCACTCCTCTCTGTCACTCTCTCTCTCTCTTCTCTCTCTCTCTCTCTCTCTCTCCCTCTCTCTCTCCTCTCTCTCACTCACTCTGTCACTCTCTCTGTCACTCTCTCTCTCTCTCTCTCTCTCTCACTCTCTCTCTCTCTCTCTCTCCCTCTCTCTCACTCACTCTGTCACTCTCTCTGTCACTCTCTCTCTCTCTCTCTCTCTCCTCCATCTCTCTCTCTCTCTCTCTCTCTCTCTCTCTCTCTCTCTCTCTCTCTCTCTCATCCATTGTTCTTCCATCCTACAGGTTTCTTTCATTCTGGTTCTATGAATAGCATCCATCTGTCGCTGCTTTTCTTTTGATCCGACAAACCTGTAGCAAGACGGAGACCCCAGCACTGACATTAACTGGCAAAAACACTATCATTTTATTAATAATATAACATTAATTATAAAACAATTAACATAAACAATGCTATGGTGTTTCTATGGTCACTCAGACAAAGCACTAGTTGGTATACTATTCATTCATTCACGTTTTAGGTTATTAGAGAAAGTAAGAGATGGGTGTTAATTGTTTTACATTCCTAGTTTTATGGTTTTTAGCTACGGGAGGGGGCATTCCAACATGGTCCCTAAATACATATTTGTTTACAAAAGCAATTTAGCTTTTATTCTGTGTGCCTGCCAGTATGGCAGAAGCACACAGTTTGTGATTCGTCAACTTAATCCATCACTTATCTCCCTTCTATCTATCCGAAATTTCGACCGCTATGGCCGGCCGCACGGTTTGCACAACCCCCGCAATATATACATCAAAACGTGCGGCTCGGCCGGGAAAGGTGTCTTGTGCTTTTCTTTCCGATACGCGTTACCGTGCCAACGTAATTCGCATAAACGACGCAAAAAATCCCCATTCGAAATGAATGGGGGCACACCCGAAAACATCAGAAACAGAAGGGCTTATTTGGAGCCACATTACTCTGGCACACTGTGGCGTAAAACACGATTTTAACTTTAAACAGCAGACGCGGCTCTCGACTTCGTCACGGTTCAGACGGTATTCGAATATGTTGCGTTTGTCCGCTATCGCAGTTCAAAGTGTGGCATGGTTCGAGAATTTAGCGGAGCTTAGAGGCTCGCACGACCAGTGAGCGAGTGAAACAGAGTGCGAGATGCAGTGTCTCAAGGTTCCGGTCATGACCGAACAAATCGTCCTCACGGCCACAATATTCGCTTTACATGCGTGGTTTTCGGACATTTTGTAGACAAACTTCTCGCCTTTCACCAATGTGACCACTAAAGCTCAGTCAGGTACAGAACCGGTGCTACGGGCCTCAGAGCGAGATGACGTAACCTCCCGTCTCCATATTAATTACATTGTAATGTGCTGCATTTTGGCGTTTGACGTTTCTTTTGAAACGCGAATTCTTAAATCGCTCTCACGACCACGTCTTTTATCGTACCGATACCACGATCGCACACAACATAGCTTGCGAAGTCGTAACGCTCACATCGAAAAAAGTAATCGCTTACATGTTTTTAATTTCGCGTGAGAGGCCTTCGTTCCAAGAGAGTGCTACCCATTGACTCACTGTTTAAACTAATGGACCATAGTATCTGTACTGACACACTGAACACAGGTGTAACACATTAGGCCCTAATTAGATGGCTGCCACTAGCCACACGCGCGCAAGACACGCACACACATGCTCTCCTCTCCAGTCTATGCTTTGCTGCATAGTGTACTTGCTCATGGAGTTCTCCATGGGGTAAGACGTGTGTGACGCACACACACACACACACACACGCGCTGCGCGCATGCGCACACACACACACACACACACACACACACACGTGCGTGCGCACGCACGCATACGCATGCACACACACAGTCCGGGTCCTCTCTGAGGTCACCTGATGGGCCACAACTGGTTATTCATGCATGCAGCAACACACGCACACATACACACACACACACACACGCAAGCGCACATGCACACTCACGCACACACATTGGCAAGTCAGTTGGCAAAAATATCCTCTCTCTCCTGTATCATCTATTTCCTGCCATAACTCCACAATGCTATGTCATAGAGACATATGGGTGACATCATTGGACTAGGGTAATGAGTCCCTGACGTTGATTGGTGTAACTTAGCCCCGCCCCCTATTCTGATTGGTCGATACTATTTCCTGCCATAACTCCTCAATGCTATGTCATAGAGACATATGGGTGACATCATTGGACTAGGGTAATGAGTCCCTGACGTTGATTGGTGTAACTTAGCCCCGCCCCCTATTCTGATTGGTCGATACTATTTCCTGCCATAACTCCACAATGCTATGTCATAGAGACATATGGGTGGCATCATTGGACAAGGGTAATGAGTCCCTGACGTTGATTGGTGTAACTTAGCCCCGCCCCCTATTCTGATTGGTCGATACTATTTCCTGCCATAACTCCACAATGCTATGTCATAGAGACATATGGGTGGCATCATTGGACAAGGGTAATGAGTCCCTGACATTGATTGGTGTAACTTAGCCCCGCCCCCTATTCTTATGGTCGATACTATTTGGGGTTTTCTACTACGTTAGCATAGCATTTTAGCATGCTAACTCCCGCGAAAGTTTGCACACTTGGCGAGTGGCAGGCACACACTACTGCAGTCCTAATAAACCCCAGGAAATTACATCTGACATGCCTAAATATGGAGTGTGTAAAGTGCAGTGTGGTGTGCTGCCTGCATTCACATTCAGTAGATCCTGTCAACGTCCGTGGCCAGTTATCATGAAATCATGAGGACAATAATTCCCCATCATAATGTTAAGTTCTTGATGCAACCATACAGTATGAACCCGGCAAGTATTTCTTTGCCTGGTACAGTATATCTATATTTTCTTCCATCTTGTATAGGAAGTGGCGAGACAAAAATCAGACAAGCAAACAGCAGCGAGACAAATCAGTTCCCCTGATTGGAATAAGAGTGTTTTTTCTCCTGGGGTTATCCGGATATCTAGTCTTCTAGACTACGCCTATAGACCAGCTGAAACCCCTTTGGAACCCCCTGGAACATATATCAGACCTCACAGCCAGCTTGAAGTGTTTCTGCTGCTGTTTCTGGGTCACATTTTCTCTCCTCTCCAACCAGGGGCGGATTGGCACATATTTTCCCACCGGGACAATTTTGCCTTTGCTAGGCCAACCTGGGGGGGGGGGGGCAGCTGGTTAACCTGATGTAACTCTTTGAGAGCGTAAAAATGAAACCAAATGGACCCTTGCGGGTCCATTTGCTTTCATTTTTACACTCAAGAGTTAAAATATTCATCATGTGAATTAGCCCAACTTAGTCTACACAACTAGAGAATGTAGAAGATTAATGGTCATTTTGATCTGTATGTTCCAGGCGAGCATCTAGCGCATCCTAGTGCATTTTGGAAGTGCCACTAGTGCATTTTGGATCTTGTCCAGGCCACTAGGTGGCGCAGGCCACCGGGAAAACTCCCTGTACTCCAGATGGCCAATCCGCCCCTGTCTCCAACCCTTTGATGAATGTCTGAGTTTCTACAATGCAGCAGCAGCTTGATGTTTGACAGGCTGAGACAGACAGACAGACAGGGAGGGAGGTTCATATTATTATCCACCCCAGACCCTCTGTGTCACACAGACAGTCCTCTGCAATTACACATCATATACACTCGACACCCAGGCTTTCATTTTCACCAGCGTAGCACAAAAATAAATGGTAGCCTGGTTCCAGCCTCATTTGCCGTTGCAACATTCATCTCCTGAATGTTACCGGCAACTCAGTCTGGCCAGTGCCTGCTTAGCATCGATCTCCAGGCTCTCAGAGCCTGTAGTCAGTGCCCCAAAACGACTGAAATAGTCGGGACTTCCGGTTAGTTAACTTTCGCTGGAAGTTGCCATGTGGTCGCGGCGTGGTGCTCCCGAAAATGAATACCCCACGGAAACATTTTATTTCTCCCTTTGTGCTCGCAAAGCTGTTGTAAATGTTTAAAAGATGAAATCGTGTGCACTTTGCACACTTCTATAACTGCGTTGTTCGTTAGAATCGTTTTTTTTTTTCTGAAAATCAAGTCGTCAAGTCGCTAGTGAGGACTGAACAGGGTTGTTTCTCTGGGGACTGTAAATACAGTAACACTAGTGAGGACTGAACAGGGTTGTTTCTCTGGGGACAGTAAATACAGTAACACTAGTGAGGACTGAACAGGGTTGTTTCTCTGGGGACTGTAAATACAGTAACACTAGTGAGGACTGAACAGGGTTGTTTCTCTGGGGACTGTAAATACAGTAACACTAGTGAGGACTGAACAGGGTTGTTTCTCTGGGACTGTAAATACAGTAACACTAGTGAGGACTGAACAGGGTTGTTTCTCTAGGGACTGTAAATACAGTAACACTAGTGAGGACTGAACAGGGTTGTTTCTCTGGGGACTGTAAATACAGTAACACTAGTGAGGACTGAACAGGGTTGTTTCTCTGGGGACTGTAAATACAGTAACACTAGTGAGGACTGAACAGGGTTGTTTCTCTGGGGACTGTAAATACAGTAACACTAGTGAGGACTGAACAGGGTTGTTTCTCTAGGGACTGGGACTTCTGCAACTAACGTTCACAGTCTCAAGAGCGCACTGTTTTCCCAGGGTGGTGCCTAGCTAGCTCGAATTTCCCTGACGTTGCTGTTGTGTAGAACCGTTGTTTGTTTTTTTCCCCCAAACAAATCAGAAATCTCAAGCTCCTTGCCAGATGGGGGTTGCAAAGTTTAATTTCAACTTCAACGTAGAAACTTCAACGAGTCTGCTACCAGGCTACAGACATGAAAAGCCTGTAATACATTGATAGCGATGGTGGGCTAGAAGTGGGAGTTAACCTTTCAGGGTGGGCGTGGCTCCAAACCATGTGACCTATAGTAGCACAGCAGTGGAGGGGTCGGGGAAAGGGCCAGGGGATGACGACACGCTGGTGAGATCCAATCAGATCTAGCGGCCTGTCTGCGCTGGTCCCCGCCCCCTCTATAGGACAACAATGCTCTTAGCCTCGACACCCAGGCTTTCATTTTCGTCCGCATTGAGCGAAAACAGAAAGTCTGGACTAACGCGCGTTGGAAAGTGGCCTTGAGGGGCGTGTCAACCTTCCGGGGTGGGCGTCGCTCTAAATGATGTGACGTAGAACAGCAGTGGACGGGCGTGGGAGGGGCCGGAGATGACGACACGTTAGTGAGATCAAATCAGAGCGCAGCACTTCCGCCGTGTGGATCCCACGACACCCCCGCCCCCCCAAGGCCAAAAATCATTGAGGGCTAGACCAGGCAACAATGCCCTCATCTTAGACCAGGCTAGACATCATATTATACGGTTTCAGTATCACAGCACTTCTAAGACTTGTCTGCTGTTCCAAAGTAATGCATTTGTCATTTGTCCGTTCTGCTTTGTGTCATGGTGTCTGGACTCTGAAGAGAGTGTTATTTTCTGTTCTGTCATGAGTCAGAATGTTGTGATTGATATTATTAATAGACTGCTGTAGAGGAGCTTAGTTTTTTATGTTTCTGTCAGTCCAGGGCATGTGAGGAGCCGATGCGTAGGTGGGGGTTCATTAACTCATATTTGGTGGGTACGCCTTTTGGTGTTGTAAGTGTTATTAGCATAATTAGCATTACTTAGCATGATTAGCATTATTGTATCATTAACAATATTTAGCATTAGCATTCCTTAGCATTAGTAGCCTTACTTACTTAACATTAGCAATACTTAGCATTATCAGCATTAATTACTGTACTTCAGTCAATTAGCATTATTAGCATTACTTAGCATTATTAGCATTATTAATAATACTTAGCATTAGTTAGCATTACTTAGCATTATCAATACTACTTAGCATTAGCATTATTATCATTACTTAGCATCATTGGGATTCCTTTAGTTATTAAAAAATATCAGACCTACAAGCTCATAGCATGTCATGGAGTGGCGCGCTGTGAGCTTGTAGCTCTGATATTTATGAAAATGGTGAAAATGTGGCACATTATTATGTTGGATGGGGGTAATAAAGGCTATTGGCTCTTCAAGATGAACATCATCTATGTTCCCCTGCAGACAGACGTTCGCTTTGCCCTGCAGACAGTCCAGAACTCTATTGTTGTCAACAAATAATTGACGTGATTGTCAATTATAATTGTCGGGATGTAAATATTGTCATACCGGGGGTTTTGGGGGGTGACAGTAACCGCGGTAATTAAAACTCCATACCGCCCCAGTCCCCACCCCTAATATATATGTAACACCTGGGATTCGAACTCAGGTCTCCTGCGTGAAAGTCCAGCATCTTAACCACTAGACCAAAGGGACATCCTCTTGCGGAGCGGGGGCAGACACTAGACTTTGGAGGCCATCGTGACAGAGTAATTTAAGTAATTTTATTATTATCAAGAAAACCATGGACAATGAATAGTTCTTGGTTCTTGAATTAAACTCTCATGAGCTGTTTTTGTTGTTATCATTATAATTGTCCAAACAAATGTACCTTTAGTTGAGCCAGGCATTAAAATTAACAAGAAATTGAAGAAAACAAGGGTGGTCTAATAATTTTTTCCATGACTGTATAGGTCTACCACGTCATTGTCCTTCATATATATACCTTCGTGGGTTAGAGGCACATCCGTAGAGAGGTCCACGGCTCTGTTCAGATAGACGTCATAGATGGACGCTGGTGTCTAATAGGTGTTGAACAAAGAGAGGACCATGTGTCATTCTCAATGAGCAGGAGGTAGAGAGAGAGAGAAGAGAAATGGAAATGAATGTACTGAACTGAACAAACAGCAGCACAGAGAGAGAAAAATGAACAGAAATGAAGAGAGAGATGAGATGGTGAGAAATATATTTTTTTACAGGGGCTGTTGTTGGTGGTGCATAGTGTTGTTATTCTTGTTGTTTCTTTTTCCTTCCCTCCATGAGAGAAAAAAACGACGAATGAAAGCCAAAAAACACAACGGATGGAGGGAAGAAAGAGTGACAGAATGCACTCAATAATGAAGAGACAACAGGAGAGAGAGAGAAAAAAACATCCTCAGAGGATGGCGACAGGGGCGGATCTAGGCATGGGCATGGGGGGCAATGCCCCCTTAAATACCCAGTCTGCCCCCCCCCCAAACATGATGGCATGCAAAACAACCCAAGATATTTCAAATTAAAGTGCTTCTATTTAAAATGATGTGAAACACTACTACTGCTACTAACTAACTACAGCTGTGTCACCACTAAACCAACAGCATTTCATCATTGAAAACAGAAAACTCTCTGAGTCAGACCTTTAGCTTTATGCATGCTGCGTGTCTGTTGCAACTTCAACAACAAAAACTGATGTTATTATTGATGCTTAATTGCGTAATAAAAGTTTAACTGAAAATGGTATGGGTGCGACTTCGCTTCGCGCCAAAGGCGATGAAGCAGCACCCATACCATTTTCTCTTGCCCCAGTCCAACGTGTTCTCTTGCCCCCCCCCCCAAATGTGATTTTACATCCGCCCGTGGATGGCGAGGTTACGGCGGAGGAGCAGGTGCATCCTGGAATTGAACGCATCATACTGTAGTCTTTGATCCTCCTCCAGCTCTTTCCGTTGTCACCCTATAGATAATCCAGTATATACAGCTTTCCCCTCGCCGCCTCGTGTTTACTCGACGCTTCACGGCATCGCTCTCACGCTGCCATCCTGTCATCTACCTCCTCCCACACATTTTGGAGTGGTGGCACACACCGCGCTAAGACGCAGAGCTGTTTGTCTGTCTGTATGTCTGATTTATACGCGGAATGTAGTGTTGTAGTTCTCGAGACATCGTCTCGTCTCGAGACCAGTCTCAAGACAAATTTTCATTGTCTCGGTCTTGTTTTTGTCTCGCTTTGTTTTGTCTTGGTCTTGTCTCGACCTTGCGGCTCTCCACTTCATTTGTCTTGTGGTCTCGTCTTGTTCTCGTATAATTTTGTCTTGGTCTTGTCTCGACCTCGGAGCCATTGTCTCGGGTCTTGATCGCCAACAAGACCTCTCGAGACAAGACAATGCAAAGGAAAAGTTCTATTCATTGTGCGGAGCGAGGAACCATTCATAAAGACAGCTGCAGGCACAAATAGCAATATACTTTTTTCTTCTGTAAATATTGAAAAGAAAGAAGACAGACACTGGGATGTGTCTGATTAGGGATTTTTTATATTCTTGTTATCAACCATATCGCCCCAGCCCTATTATATTATTAGTAGTTTTGTTTAAAAATGTAATGGTGGACGGGGCAAAACAATCAAATTCAGTGTTACTATGATAGAAGATTGAAAATCATTAAGAACGTTATTATATGTTAAAATGGGCATGACAAGACTAGGTCTTGGCCTCGGTCTTGACCAGTCTTGGTCTTGTCTTGTTCTCGGCCCCTCTAGGTCTTGGTCTTGTCTTGTTCTCGGCCCCGCTAGGTCTTGGTCTTGTCTTGATCTCGACCCTCTAGGTGCTAGTCTCGTCTCGATCAAGTCCGTGGTTGTCTTGGTCTCGTCTTGTTCTTGACTCTGTAGGTGCTAGTCTCGTCTCGACCTCGTCTCGATCAAGTCCGTGGTTGTCTTGGTCTCGTCTTGTTCTTGACTCTGTAGGTGCTAGTCTCGTCTCGACCTCGTCTCGATCAAGTCCGTGGTTGTCTTGGTCTTGTCTTGGTCTCGATTTAAGTGGTCTCGACTACAACACTAGCGAAATGTGTGACTCGGTATAGGACGTTTGACCTCTTAACTCAGGGGTTTTCAACAGGTGGTCTGGGGACCACCAGTGGTCCCTGAGAGGGTTCCAGGTGGTCCCCAGCTAAGTTGGTTAACCAGATGTACGTAACTCTTGAGAACGTAAAAATGAATTCATGAATGAATTCATTTTTACACTCTCAAGAGTTAAAATATTCACCATCTTAGTTAGCCCAAGTCTACACAACTAGAGAATGCAGAAGATACGTCATGAGTATCAGTGGTTACATCACTGGGCTGCTCATCAACAAACAAATCAATTAGAAGGGAAATGTTTAAGGTACATGGCTACATGGCTAAAATTCTGAATAAATAGTGGGCCCTGGTATAAAAAAAGGTTGAAAACCCAGTGCTTGAAGGCATACTTGTCTTATTAGCCAAGGATCCTGATAGAAGAAGTGAGAATTGTCAGTCCAGATATTTCCCCACAGTTCTCTCTGTCTCCCCTGTAGACCGCTGCTATTGTCTGCTGGAATTGATTCTCATTTAATGTTCCTCCACGTCTCTTCACTTCTTCATCTTCTCCTACTCACCAGCTCTATTTATCCTGCTCCCTGGCCTGTCCACAACGCCCCCCCCCCCACAGCCCCCCCCCCCCCCCCCCCCACAGCCCCCCCACAGCCCCCCCTCCCCTCCCCACATCCCCCCCCCCCCCCCCCCCCCCCCCCCCTCTCTTGGCTCTATTCTTTTGCAACTTCAATCAGTGAGTCACTTCATCACGGTGTGTGTGTGTGTGTGTGTGTGTGTGTGTGTGTGTGTGCGTCGCAGTGCCGCTCAGAAACACCAGGTGTCAGCCTAGTCCTGTCGGTGATAATCCCTCGTAAATCTAATGTATACACTGTCAAGATAATCAATCGGACATCACACTGTGGGAGGTGGAATCGATGGTGTGTGTGTGTGTGTGTGTGTGTGTGTGTGTGTGTGTGTGTGTGTGTGTGTGTGTGCGCACGTGTGTGTAAATGTCCCCACAAAAAATATATTGGAGAAATATACATTGTGACGACAATTTCCCTCTTCAAGAAAAAAGGGATATTTAATGGTTAAAGCAGATTTGCAAAAAGCTCAGTTTGGAGTAGGCGACACATTTGTACTTGTTGTGGACCTGTGTGTGTGTTGCTCACCGGCCAGGAGCAGATTTACAAGCTCACAACATGTGAGCTTGTAAATTGCTGTGAACCTCTGGTGAGCTTGTATGGATTCAGATAGAGCTAAGCCTCTTCAGCAGGCAAAATCCCTCCTCTATGTCCTCACAAAGACGTGTGTGTGTGTGTGTGTGTGTGTGTGTGTGTGTGTGTGTGTGTGTGTGTGTGTGTGTGTGTGTGTGTGTGTGTGTGTGTGTGTGTGTGTGTGTGTGTGTTCCTTTGCCAGAGGTGTTACAGTAGCAGGGGCGGATGTAACATGTCCCGTTTGTGGGGGCAAGGGAACATGTTGGAGGGACAGGTATGGGTGCGGCTTAATCGCCCGTGTCGCTTCGCGCCACGGGCGATGAAGCCGGACCCATACCATTTTCTGTTACAGGACTTTTATTAGGCAAGTAAAGCATCAATAATAACATCAGTTGTTGTTGAAGTTGCAACAGACACGCAGCATGCATAAAGCTAAAGGTCTGACTCAGAGAGTTTTCTGTTTTCAATGATGAAATGCTGTTGGTTTAGTGGTGACACAGCTGTAGTTAGTTAGTAGCAGTATAGTGTTTCACAGCATTTTAAATAGAAGCACTTTAATTTGAAATATCTTGGGTTGTTTTGCATGGCATCATGTTTGGTGGGGCAGACTGGGTATTTAGTGGGGCATTGCCCCCCCCCCCCCCCCCCCCCCCCCCCATGCCCATGCCTAGATCCGCCCCTGTACAGTAGGAGGATATTGCTGTTAGATTAGACCTTGGCTTGTAATCGTTCATCTGACAACTCAACCTCCATCCTGCTCCTGCCTGATGCCTGATGCCTGCAGTCACTGTCTCACTTACAATTGAGTTGTTTTTGAAAGCTGCAGTTTGTCTATACAGAGGCTGCTCTGTCTGAGGTGAAATGGGAGGTTATTGCGGTGGTCTTCAACCCTTTTCATAGCAGGGCCCACTCTTTATTCAGAATTTGATCCACGGAGGAGCACCGTTTGATGACACACTGACCCAAAACCCGAAAGATTTCTTTTGCTTTTGTCCACAATTCCAGGCTGGATTTGGGGAAACCAAACAGTCCAACATACAGATCAAAATGACCATTAATCTTCTACATTCTCTAGTTGTGTAGACTTGGGATAATTCACATGATGAATATTTTAACTCTAACATGAACCAAAAAAAAAAAAAACATTCTATGTGTTTTAAATGTATAATACAAGTATAATGAATTCATCCATATGAGGCTTATCAGCCTCAGATCCTTTTAAAGCATGTCTGGTGGTCGCTCAACAACCCCCCCCCCCAGCAGCTGCCTAGTCTGCCTAATGGCAAAAACGCCCCTGCATGGCGAAGCCCATTGACGTGACAGTTCCGTGTTTAGATCTTCCCTGGTTGGTCTCATGGAATCTCCCATAGACTCCCACAGGTGTTAACGTGTAAACATATAGGGTACAGAAGAGTCCATAGCAACCACCGCTCAGAGCCATTCAAAGAACAACACGCTGCCAGGCAACGTTACAGCCATATTAAACGCCCCATCATGTATAATCAGCACATGTCACAAAATTAATGAATTGTGACGAGTGTAATACCTGTCTTAAAGGTGCTCCGTCAGCGCGGTGTGGGTGTTTCACATGGAGTGGGTGCAAGCCGTCTGTCTGTCTGTCTCCTGGCTTTGACACACGCATAGAAGTCTATTTCTGTTGTGCAATTAAGCCATTTTGAATTCGAGTTTCTGACACTAGATTCTATTTTCTGACACTAGATTCTAGTTAATGACACTAGATTCTATTTTCTGACACTAGATTCTAGTTAATGACACTAGATTCTATTTTCTGACACTAGATTCTAGTTTCTGACACTAGATTCTATTTTCTGACACTAGATTCTATTTTCTGACACTAGATTCTATTTTCTGACACTAGATTCTAGTTTCTGACACTAGATTCTATTTTCTGACACTAGATTCTAGTTAATGACACTAGATTCTAGTTTCTGACACTAGATTCTAGTTAATGACACTAGATTCTAGTTTCTGACACTAGATTCTATTTTCTGACACTAGATTCTAGTTTCTGACACTAGATTCTAGTTTCTGACACTAGATTCGTATTACTGATACTAGATTGTAGTTTTCTGGAAAAAAAAAAGTGAAGTTCCTGTGTCAGTGATGCTCAACATATTTCATGCCAAGGACCTCCAGAATTCTCTATATTTGGCTATGGACGCCCATCTGAAAACATGTTGTTCTAGGGATCCTCCCAGAAGCAAAGGTTTGAGTTAAAAAATGTTTGCTTCTGAAATAATATATTCAAAGATTTGTGCCACATTTTCACGATTTTTCAAAAATATCAGTAGGCCAGTAATTTTAGCTCATGTTTTACCTAAAATTGGAATAAATTGTAACATGGGATTTTTCTTCACAGATCATTTTTTTTAGGTCTCCAGAACAACATATTAAAAGTCCCGAAAAATCCCAGTTGCGCAAATATGTTTAATTTCATAAAGTAATAGAATACATAGGCTCCAATGGAGTGATAGCCCCGCCCCCTCCTATACAAACCCATTATAACTTAAAACTCCATTTTAACCATGATGGATTATTCAAAAACAACCCATCTTTTTTCTGGTGACTGATATTGTCCTCCTAATACGTGAGAGGACCGTGGAATTTCATTCACAGGTTTCAGTTATTTTTAAAATATTGTTTTGGAAAATGTAGCTGCCTCCATATCTGGCTATGCCCATCCAAATGAATATTAAAAAAATAAATAAATGAAACCTGTAAATGAAATTCCACTGCCCTCTCACATATTAGGAGGACTATATCAGTCACCAGAAAAAGGTGAGGGCAGTGGAATTTCATTTACAGGTTTCATTTATTTATTTTTTTAAATATTCATTTGGGTGGGCATAGCCAGATATGGAGGCAGCTACATTTTCCAAAACAATATTTTAAAAATAACTGAAACTTGTGAATGAAATTCCACGGTCCTCTCACGTATTAGGAGGACAATATCAGTCACCAGAAAAAAGATGGGTTGTTTTTGAATAATCCATCATGGTTAAAATGGAGTTTTAAGTTATAATGGGTTTGTATAGGAAGGGGGCGGGGCTATCACTCCATTGGAGCCTATGTATTCTATTACTTTATGAAATTAAACATATTTGCGCAACTGGGATTTTTCGGGACTTTTAATATGTTGTTCTGGAGACCTCAAAGAAATGATCTGTGAAGAAAAATCCCATGTTACAATTTATTCCACTTGAAAATTCATTTTGCCTGGACTACAGACCTACAAGCTCAAGTGGTGTGCTGTGAGCTTGTAGATCTGATATTTTTCAATAGCTAAAGGTAGTCCTTAGAACACTGCAGCGCATGCTGTATATAAAGGGTTAATTGGAGAACAATTTGCACAGATTAGCAGATCTAAATCAGATGTGACAGACCTAGTCCAGATGTTACGCCTTGGAGGATGAATTACCTTCAAAACAAAACGTTCTCTGCATTATGGCTGTATGTAATTATGAGGATGACATGTCAAGTATCAGTACTTATATTTCCTTCCACTCTACTGAATCTCAGAGGAAAATATTGCACTTTGACTTCACTCTACAATTATTTGAAAACCTTAGTCACTGTAGTTACTTTGTAGAATTTAATTATTATAATTACAAAACGTACATTAACCCACTTGAGTCGTGTTTAAACTTTGGCTCAAGGTCTTCCGGTAGCGTTTGAACTACAGCTTCTAGTCGAGCTAGCGGCTCGAAGGAACTCAGTGGCGTTTCTTAGCAATTTGGAGCCCCAGACAAGATTTTTCCTGTATCTCCTGTGAGGCACAGTAAAATGGAGGGACCTGTGGTTATGTTTTGACTCAAGGTTGGACATAGAGTTAGAGTTTGGTTAGAGTTACCTATAGGGTTAGATAGGTAGTTTGGCTAAAGCAGGACCGAATCATCTGTTTGTAACAAAAATGCCTGTCAACAGACTGGTCTGGAAAGCTCATTTGTACATCCATTTCATATTCCAAAAAAATGGGGTATGTAAGACTAAACTACCAAGACTAAGACTAAATCATTTTTTGACATTTTGTTGACTAAGACTAGACTAAAAAAATAATTTCAGAAGACTAAATGGGACTAAAAGACTAAGGGTGAGATTTTCGTTACCGCTATACCCCTTATCCCTTAACTTCTTTGCCTTTTTAAACTATTAAAAAAAACATTTCTCAGTAGTTCAAATGGCCAGTCTACTAGCTCACAACGTGTTAATAGATTGACATGTTGAAATAGTCCAAAAAAGTTTTTCAAAATAGTGAAAATGAAATAAGGGATATGGCATAAGGGGTTTAGCATGTAACGAAAATGGAGCCCTATATATGTCTTATTGAAAAGACTAAATAAAAAATATTCTCAAAAAAACAAGACTGCCATAGAGTTGTACACAAATGAGAGAAGCATTGTGTCCGTTACATCTCAAATCCACTATCCGCTACACAGAGCACTCTGATACGGAGAGATACAGATACCAAAGGATTCTATAAAAGCTCTCCATGACTTATAAAATCCTTCAGTGGTTCATCTGAGAGAGAGAGATTTTAAGAAGTCCATGACAAACAGCATTAAGCTCTGTCAGATTGAGAGAGACAGAGAGGAGGCGTTTTGGTTTGGGAGATTTCCAAGATATTAATATTCTTCTTCTTGCAAAAGCAATAAAATCTAACGCCTGAGTCGTGTATGCTGTAAAAGGTTATATCAGAGGTTTTCAACCGGTGGTCCGGGGACCACCAGTGGTCCCTGAGAGGATTCCATGTGGTCCTCAGCTAAATGATCGACAGTTGGTGACCAAATGTACCCTTAGACTGTAGGTCTGTAACTCTTGAGTTTGTAAAATGAAACCAAATGGACCCGCAAGGGTCCATTTGGTTTCATTTTACGCTCTCAAGAGTTAAATTATATTTTAAACATCTGTTTTATTTTTTTCTATATTTTATCCCACAATTTTGTAACCCATTTTTTCACCCAGTGCCAATTCCTAATGTGATCCTGGGCTCTACACATCCTCCGCCAACCTGGGGAGGCAGCGGACTGGCCTCATGCTTCCTTCAATGCATGAGGAGTCCAAGCTGCCTTCTTTTCACCTGACAGGGGGGAGTTTCCCTGGTTGGACGTAGCGTGTGGAAGGAACACGTTATTCCAACCAGTTCCTATCCCCTCCATCAGGCGCCCCGGCTGGCCAGGGGGAGGCAGTTTAGAGTCCAGGATTACAGCATGTTTTTGTGAGGGTATATCTACCCTAGGGGACACGGGGAGAACATGCAAACTCCACACAGAAAGGCCCTTTCACCAACCCCGCCTCGGGTATGGGCACTGATGACGCGGAGGAGCAGACACGCCGCCAGCACCCACAGCAGCGCCCCTAGCGGGAATCGAACCCAGGACCTTCTAGCTGTGAGGCGACAGCACTAACCACTGTGCCACCGTGCCTCTGTTAAATTATATTTTAAACATCTGAATTATTTAATTTTCAATAATCTACACAATTAGAAAATGTAGAAAAAGTGTTATTTTGACCAATGTTTTGACAATTATCTCTAATGGTGACGCGTCTATGCAGTGTGTGTCAAACAGGTGTTGTGGACACTATGTTAGAGTGTAGGTGTAGTGGGCACTATGTTAGAGTGTAGGTGTTGTGGACACTATGTTAGAGTGTAGGTGTTGTGGGCACTATGTTAGAGTGTAGGTGTTGTGGACACTATGTTAGAGTGTAGGTGTTGTGGGCACTATGTTAGAGTGTAGGTGTTGTGGACACTATGTTGGAGTGTAGGTGTTGTGGACACTATGTTGGAGTGTAGGTGTTGTGGACACTATGTTAGAGTGTAGGTGTTGTGGACACTATGTTAGAGTGTAGGTGTTGTGGACACTATGTTAGAGTGTAGGTGTTGTGGACACTATGTTAGAGTGTAGGTGTTGTGGGCACTATGTTAGAGTGTAGGTGTTGTGGACACTATGTTAGAGTGTAGGTGTTGTGGACACTATGTTAGAGTGTAGGTGTTGTGGACACTATGTTAGAGTGTAGGTGTTGTGGACACTATGTTGGAGTGTAGGTGTTGTGGACACTATGTTGGAGTGTAGGTGTTGTGGACACTATGTTAGAGTGTAGGTGTTGTGGACACTGTGTTAGAGTGTAGGTGTTGTGGACACTGTGTTAGAGTGTAGGTGTTGTGGACACTATGTTAGAGTGTAGGTGTTGTGGACACTATGTTGGAGTGTAGGTGTTGTGGACACTATGTTGGAGTGTAGGTGTTGTGGACACTATGTTAGAGTGTAGGTGTTGTGGACACTATGTTAGAGTGTAGGTGTTGTGGACACTATGTTAGAGTGTAGGTGTTGTGGACACTATGTTAGAGTGTAGGTGTTGTGGACACTATGTTAGAGTGTAGGTGTTGTGGGCACTATGTTAGAGTGTAGGTGTTGTGGACACTATGTTAGAGTGTAGGTGTTGTGGACACTATGTTAGAGTGTAGGTGTTGTGGACACTATGTTAGAGTGTAGGTGTTGTGGACACTATGTTAGAGTGTAGGTGTTGTGGACACTATGTTAGAGTGTAGGTGTTGTGGACACTATGTTAGAGTGTAGGTGTTGTGGACACTATGTTAGAGTGTAGGTGTTGTGGACACTATGTTAGAGTGTAGGTGTTGTGGGCACTATGTTAGAGTGTAGGTGTTGTGGGCACTACTATACGTTAAAGTGTAGGTTCTGCAGTAGTATGAATGGCTGCTACGGCGACAGGTTTATCTATGGAGCATGGATCGACTTCCTGTTGCTGTAGTAAAGACGATGCCGTCGCGTTGCTTAAAGACCCTACTACTGTCTGCTGCTGCTGCTACAAGCAGTTTGACTTACGGCTTGACTTTGCTGCCATCTGCTCATAGTGCAGCCACGCAGCCCGGGGTAGAGCAACAAGACCTTTCACACAGCCAGCAGAAATACTAACGCTTTTGTTACAAGCTCATGCTCTATCCCCAGGAGACGTTATCCATGCCAAATACATCCCAGTGCCTTCCCTCCCTCTTTCTGCTCCTCATACTGATTAAGAGGCTTTTTATTAATACCCGACGGTCCCCCGAGTGCTTTTGTCAAAATGAGTTCCATGCTAGTGCTTCGCTTGGCTTTCTTCCTCATTCTCCACCCTTTGATGTTCTGTGATAATGTGTGTATGAAACAGATAAAGATGAATCTTATTTTGCACGATGAGACGTTCAGTTCATTCAGTTCCCTCCCGTTTTTCAACAAGTATGTCTGGTATGTTATGGTTTAAAAATACCAGTCTGACTTCTTCTGCTAGCAGAAATAGATAACAAATCGCTCAGATAAGATGCATTTCAACGCCTTCCGGTGGAAACGGCATGAAGTACGTCCACAACTGTTAAGAATTGTCAGAAATAGATGCCGATCTTTTTGCGCTCCTACTTTTTGTGTGAAACTGTATAATGAACAGTGTTGATCAGTAACCATATTACACTGTTTCTGTAATGTCATTGTAATGTCATTACCTTTTCCAGCAAAAGTAGTGCAACTATATTACTACTCTGCCAAAACACACCAATAATACTCATTAGCATGTTGCTGCATGATGTGAAAATAGAACAGATTTACAAGCTGTCCGCAGATAACAACAGAGATGTGCAGTAGTTTGACTACACAAAAAATTGTTGCAGTTGTCACAAGTTGTCGCAAAAACAGATGTGTGTTGTACAAACAACGCTGTTAGATGTTGTAGCATCGTTGTTTCAACATCTAGATCAGTGGTTTTCAATCTTTTTGATACCAGGGCCCACACAGTCCCCAAAACTAAAGATTTATTTTGCTTTTGTCCACAATTCCAGGCTGGATTTCAGAAAGAAAACAGTGAAACCTACAGATCAAAATGACCATTAATCTTCAGATAATGTATATTTTAACTCTTGAGAGTGTAAACATGACATGTTTCTTTTTTACGCTCTCAAGAGTTACATCTGGTTAACCAACTTAGCTGGGGACCACCTGGAACAATCTCAAGGACCACTAGTGGTCCCCGGACCACTGGTTGAAAGCCACTAGTCTAGACTTCAAATAAAAACTTTCACTGTTTATACCCCATTTCTAGACGGATGTTTAGACGTCTAAAAAGCAGACTGTTGCTCAAGGGCACTGCAGTACAGAAGTCAATCTTCAGGGAATTCTCAGCGAATCATACTTTTCATACTTTTTTATTCCACTACATTCCACTACATTGACACACACAACTTTAGTTACTGTATGTGGCGATTAGTATTAGTAACCTACTTTGACTAATTTTGGGGGAGTTTTAGTAATTCTACTTTTGTGAGTAAGTCTAATTATATTTTGATGCCAACACTTAGGGGTGTTGAATGATTAAAAATTTTAATCAAATTAATCACACCTTCAAAATTAATTTAATCATGATTAATCACCATTCGGACTATGTCCAAAATATGCCATGTTTTCCTGTGTATTGTTGCGGAAATGGAAAGACAGCAACCCAAGGGGCCCGGGGGCCAGACTGCCACAGCGACTACTCTCCACCATGACATGTGTACACACACAGACACATTTTTTTTTAATGCTCCATTTATAAGAAAAGTGCAATGTGCATCTGGTCTTTCTAACATGCATCATATTTGAACCAAATCAAAATACACGTTTATAGTGCAGCTTATGAAAAAGGACTTCATATCATATCTGTTATCACAACAGCAGCAAATCACAACATCTAAGGCACACTTATTGTGCTCTCTCTTTAATTCTCAAAAGGCTCGCAACAGGGGACAGGACTAGCCTACACACAGGCAACTAATGACAGTGATGGCACATCTTTGACTGGCCAGTGGCCATACATTAGGGCCCACCATGTTCATGTCATCAAGACAGACGTACAAATATTCACTAATGCAAAGTCAAAAGCAGAAAATCATAGTGGAGGTAAACAGGGAAAGAAATAGGCTCTACCTTCTGCAGCCAACATGCACTCGACTCTTCATCATCTCAGCATCTTTGGGTGTTTTTTTTTCTTCTTGACAATAATCCATGCAACAGTGGCGTCTTTTACGTCTTTTTTATTTTGCGACAGCATTGACTTGGTTACAGAGCAAATGCGTCTGCCTGCGCTCCCTATGGAGTTTCAATTTAGCCATTATTTCTCGGTCCACTCGTTATTAAACTGGCGATTTTCTGAATCAACTTTTCTTCTCAGTTTCGATGGCGACGCGGTTAAACAAACACATCATTCATTCATTCATTCATTCACACCACAATAGTTGGGAGTAATCCGAAAGAGCTGCTGTTTGGTTTGTTTACATGATCTAACTTCACGTGCAGGAACAGGAAGTGGAGCCCCACTGATTCCCCGGTGGGAAGGGACCATAGAGTAGTGACAGACTAGCGACATTGAGGGGTCACAGAACAGAGCGTGCGCTGCTATTCAGTTAGCTGTACTCATGCTCAGTGGAAATGAAGAGCAGCCGCCATTAGACCATTCCATGGAAGTGAACGGAGATGTCAGGCCACCAGTTTAGTAGTCCTGATATACTCGCTCGAGCCCATAGACTCCAATGCATTCCGCAACTTTGTCCCTATTTGTTGTCCCCCTTTAATAGAGTCGCCAGCGAGTGGAATCACATCCGAGACAGAGCATGCGCACGCACGAGCGTGCGCGCGCACGCGCGTGCATGTGCGTTAATTGCGTTAGAAAATTTAACACAAAAATCGGGCAAATTTAACTAACGCCGTTAACGCGTTAAAAATCAACACCACTGATGCCAACACTTTGGAAAACAGGCCTTTTTAGTTTTACTGCTATGTGAGTATTTCTGCATACAGTAGTGGTACTGTACTGTATCCTACAGCTATCTTCTCTGAACATTTTTCCACCAATGAAAATAGCCGACCTATTAAACTGTGCGTTGTGTGGAGATATTTATCGGGACTTAATGAATCAAACATGAGCCAGTGTTTATGATACAAAATAGTACAGGAAATAAATCATGATCACTAACTCTCCTTATTGAATTATGTATCTGCTATTAGACAATAAATCCCTCTCAGCCTCTCTCCACTCTGCTCTCATCTCATGGGAAACTGAAGTCTGGCTAATTTGATGATTAATCTCACTTTACACAGAGCAGCTGCTTCACTCTCTTATCAAGTCTGACAAATTCATCATAGTTTATCTTGTTCTTTTTTTAAACAGACACTTTCATCTCATGCATATGGAAGTATTTTCACTTCCTCTGCTCTGATTCCAGTCTAGATTTTAACTGTGAATCTGAATAGATCATTGGGATTTTCAACCTTTTTTCATACCAGGGCCCACTATTTATTCAGAACACAGACCACCTTTTGATGACATTTTAGCCCCACAGACCCCAAAACTAAAGGTTTATTTTGCTTTTCTCCACAATTCCAGGCTGGATTTGGGAAACCAAACAGCCCAACATACAGATCAAAATGACCATATTCTCTAGTTGTGTAGACTTGGGATAATTCAAATGATGAATATTTTAACTCTTGAGAGTGTAAAGCCCTCTGGTCGCCGTTATCTGACCCCTCGTACCAGAACCAATCGGTTGGTAAACAGCCTAGCTCATTATAGCAACATGATTGACATCAACCTCTGGTTTGATTGGTATGAACCAAGCCCCTTCCTTTAAATCTCACAGACAGCGGACAATTTCAGACTCAAGCTTGAGGAAGCTGAACTCCAGCCTGATTATCAGTTACGGAGCTGTCAGTGCTGCTCCCCAACCCGCAGAGACCGATCCAGGAGATATGAGTGGTGATCCAGCCTCGTTCATTTCTGTTGTTGCTACTGTATAGGATACCCGTACAGACACAATACGAGTCAGTCGGAATGCCACTCTATTGGCTGAGCCTTTTCAACTATGGGATTTTTTTATCGAGAGTCCTCTCTAGATGAGTTCACAGTGCTTGCACGTTGCTAGTTGGACTGCTGCTGCTATTCCCACCGACTGACCCTCTCCCCCTCGGTGGAATATGATCACTATAATAATTAAATAATTAAAAGGTGCCCAGGAAGCGGCCGGACCCCTTATGGGTCCTTACATTTTGTGGTCTTGATTTTCTGGAAACACAAGCACACTGCGCAACGCATTGAGCTTGTGGATCGGCTCTTTACAAAGTGTGTGTGCCATAGTGCATCACTGACGCACGCGCGCGCGCACACACACACACACACACACACACACACACACACACACACACACACACACACACACACACACACACACACACACAACCACCAACCACAGCCAGCCACACAATCTGCCAAAAACCCCGACTTTTCGGCGTGTGCAGGTGCCGGAGGTACGCTCCAGCACCTCCCGAGTTACAAATTAAGCACTGGGCTAGACGTGTGTAGTCTTGACCAAGATGGTTGTGTAAGGATGGTTGTTGCCCCAGATAGTTGTAGGATTGGATCAGGCCTTGAACATAATGTCTAGGCCAGGGGTGGCCAACCGGTCACAGACTAAGAGCCACGTTTTTCATTGTGTTACTGCAAAGAGCCACATCAAAGAGGATTCCAGGTGGTCCCCAGGCTAAATGATGGAAAGTTGGTTAGCCAGATGTAACTCTTTGAGAGCGTAAACATGAAACCAAATGGACCCTTGCGGGTCCATTTGGTTTCGTGTTTACACCCTCAAGAGTTAAAATATTCATCATGTGAATTAGCCCAAGTCTACACAACTAGAGAATGTAGAAGATTAATGGTCATTTTGATCTGTATGTTTGACTGTTTTGTTTTCTCTGAAATCCAGCCTGGAATTGTTGACAAAAGTAAACAAAATCTTTAGCTTTGGGGTCTGTTGAGCTAAAATGTCATCAAATGGTAGTCCATGGCTCAAATTCTGAAGAAATGGTGGGCCCCGGTATATTAAAAAAAAAGGTTTTTGACAGCTTCATGTGGAAGCCCTTTAAGAGCCACATGTAACCAGCTGAAGAGCCGCATGCGGCTCGCGAGCCACGGGTTGGCCACCCCTGGTCTAGGCCAACATCAGTGTTTTGCACTGCGTGGCCATTAGTATAAAGTTGAATAACTGACTATATGACAGTCAGATAAATCGTTTAGTTCACACAAGTCTCAAGAGAGCAGATTAATGTAGGAAAAGGGCCATAATAACCGATGTCATCACATCACATAATAACATCACATACTACACAACCTGGGAGTGGAGTGATAAAAGCTTTCATGACCATTATCAGCCCTAGGGCTGATACTGCAGTCTCTGGGCCAATTAGCTGTCCAGCACCACCCCACCCCCGCCTACCCCCAGGCACTTAAACTGAGCATGTCAAAACATGACAGACACAGTTTGCTGCACTGATCAAATGCTATTATTGTCCGCTGGTTTTATTGTGACTTTAAATAAATTGTGATGGTGTTGGTTCTCTCCCTCAGTAACTGACCCTCAGGCACATGTTATATAGCTGTACAGAGGAAATACCGTATAGAGCAGTAGTTTTCAACCTTTTTCATACCACGGCCCAACATTTATTCAGCATTTGAGCCACGGAGGACCACCATTTGATGACATTTTAGCCCCACAGACCCCAAAACTAAAGATTTATTTTGCTTCCTAAAGATTTCTTTTTGAGAGCGTAAACATGAAACCAAATGGACCCACAAGGGTCCATTTGGTTTCATGTTTACGCTCTCAAAGAGTTACATTGGGTTAACCAACTTTCCGTCATTTAGCCTGGGGACCACCTGGAATCCTCTCAGGGACCAGTGGTGGTCCCTGGACCACCGGTTGAAAACCACTGCCCTAGAGGTCTTAGTCAGCTGCTCGGAGCTGACAGAAACCAAATTCAACTCATCACAAGCAACAACTTAAGAATAGTCTTGGGCGATATTGATTTTTTAATATCGGTATTGATAACGTGTTAATTAGCTCGATATTCGATATTACCGGTATTGACCACTAGATGGCAATGGCGTGCAATCAGAGTCGGACACGTTCCACCAGTCACCTAGTTCTCAGAATTGCGACATTGAGGGGTCAGAAACTGAGCGCTCTGCTGTTCAAGCAGCCTAAATAGGGAAAAACTGGAGTTGGAAATACATTGTTTCCAAAAGGACTAGCCCAAATAAGGGCTATTTTAGGCATGTGTGTAACCTGAAAATTGTTTGTATAGTTACAATTAAAAGTCTCATGTTTTCATGTTTTAATAGTATAATGTAGTATAATGTCGGTATCTAACAATATTTGATATTTTGTATAGACCCAACGATATCACTCGGTATTGATTTCCAATATCGTGATGAACGGTAATTCTGGTATATTGCCCAAGACTACTTAAGAATGTACAGTATCTGGTGCATTGTTATGTTGTTGTAACCCGTTGTTTACATTGGATGATGACATGTACAGTTGCAAGATTCCATATTGCGAGAGACAGCAAAATCAATTCTCGACTGAGACAGGCGTCAGGACTCCTTCCACGGCAATTTTACAGTAAATGTGTCTCAACAGGTGAACTGTCGCTGCAGTTTTATAACTGTTGCGGCAGTCAGTTATGAAACTGTCAACCGTTTCGGCCATTTGCCAGTTTTCCTGGTCGTGACTGTTCCCTACTAAACCTAACCCTTAACCCTAAACATAACACCAGTTAAACATTTCTAAACCTAACCCTCTATCGCTATGCCAATGGTTGTGAAACTGCCACGACAGAAATCAAACGACTGTTGTTCATAACTGTTGCGACTATTTTGGTCGCAACAACGATTGCGGTAGTTATGAATAACGGTCGTGGCATATGCCCAAAATGATGTGACTGAAGTTGAAAAATCTATCGGTTTCATGTTTACACCCTCAAGAGTTATAATCATGTGAATTATCCCAAGTCTACACAACTAGAGAATGTAGAAGATTAATGGTCATTTTGATCTGTATGTTGGACTGTTTGGTTTCCCAAATCCAGCCTGGAATTGTGGACAAAAGCAAAAAGAAATCTTTAGTTTTGGGGTCTGTGTGGAGCTAAAAGATCATCAAATGGTGGTCCTCCTCCGTGGCTCAAATTCTGAATAAATAGTGGGCCCTGGTGTGACAAAAGGTTGAAAACCGCTGGTGTAGAGTTGAACCTTTAATTTCTTACTACAGATCAGGTTTTACTGTACGGTTCTGGCCTGTTGGGTCAGAGCTGGTTGCAGTGTAATATACACACAAAAAGCTTCTGAACTATTTTTATGGCAGAGAATATTCCAGGGTGACATTTCACAGGCTGACGCTAATTAGAAAGTGACAGCAGAGAGGTCAACTTGAAACCTCATGAATATCCATGAAGAGCCCAGACAAGATTCAGCGACAGAGAGCGCACACACGCTTCAGGGGCGGATCTAGGCATGGGCATGGGGGGGCAATGCCCCCCTAAATACCCAGTCTGCCCCACCAAACACGATGGCATGCAAAACAACCCAAGATATTTCAAATTAAAGTGCTTCTATTTAAAATGATGTGAAACACTACTACTGCTACTAACTAACCACAGCTGTGTCACCACTAAACCAACAGCATTTCATCATTGAAAACAGAAAACTCTCTGAGTCAGACCTTTAGCTTTATGCATGCTGCGTGTCTGTTGCAACTTCAACAACAACTGATGTTATTATTGATGCTTTACTTGACTAATAAAAGTCCTGTAACTGAAAATGGTATAGGTGCGGCTTCATCACCCGTGGCGCTTTGCACTCCCATACTATTTTCTCTTGCCCCTCCAACATGTTCTCTTGCCCCCCCCCCCAAACGGGACATGTTATATCCGCCCCTGACACACACGCATGCATGAATGCGTGTGCAAGCCCCCCTCACACACACACACACACACACACACACAGAAACAGTGATTTTTCAGGCTATTAGTCGTATAAAATACATCTAAAAATGAGCTAGAAATGATCTGAAAATGAAAGCCTTTAGCAGGCTTGCTGCTTGGCTAGATTAGACGTTTAAGCAGACTTTGATTCGTAGTTTAGACTACTAACAAACCTTCATTTTTAAACCAATTATTACCCATTTTTATTGCTCGGTTCGATACAGAATCACATTGAGTGTATCTAGACTGATTCCATAGCATATGCAGAAACTGACAGGGAGGAGTTTCCCCGGGACAGTACGGGTCGGGACGTATAGTGTATAGTGTGATGAATGGAGTGTGTGGAATACATTATTCCAAGCAGTTCCTTTCCCCTCCATCAGGTGTCCTATACACACTGGCCAGTCGGGGGCAGTACAGTATACAGTATACACTATGTTTTCTGTCAGGGTTTACTACCGTAGCCCTACAAGACCCAGGTATATTTCTACTTAAAAAAAACTGTTTTCAACCTTACTACTAGTTTATACTACTATGAAGTTTTCAAAAAAAATGAAAACATATTTTAGTCATGGAAATTAGGATAATTATTAAAATAACTATACTAAATTAATGGTGGGTTAAGTGCAGAGCAGAACCGGGACATATGAGGGGTCCCTGGTATGTAGAAGGACCATAAGGGGATGAAACACTCTAACCACCATGATGACCTCAGGACTAGACAGCAGTATGAGATCTGCAAAGTCACAGACACACGCACGCACGCACACATGTACCGGTACTCTTGCGTACATACACAAACACACACAGATATTCATAATTGAATGCACACACACACACACACACACACACACACACACACACACACACACACACACACACACACACACACACACACACACACACACACACACACACACACACACACAGATATTCATAATTGAATGCACACACACACACACACACACACACACACACACACACACACACACACACACACACACACACACACACACACAGATATTCATAATTGAATGCACACACACACACACACACACATGCGTGTGCGCAGAGTGAACATTCTTCTACGGAGCCAAAGCGTGTCAAATCTGCCAGAAGCTCATAGTTTATTTATAGAGCATGAATTAAATGAGGCAGATGATGATTTCTGCTCCGAAAGCAGCAACAATGTGAGACTGTTGCATCTGCATGTGTCTGTCTCTCTACAATGTGAGACTGTTGCATGATGTGTCTGTCTCTCTGTTATAGTTCTTATTAATGCTGATTCTCAAACATCTTCCAGCACCTGCTGTAGATATAATCAGGGGTGTTTTTACCATTAGTCAGACTAGGTAGTTGCCTAGGGCGACTATGATGGGAGGGGGGTAACCACCAGACATGCTTTAAAAGGATCCCAGGCTAATAAGCCTCATATGGATAAATATATTATATTTGTCCTCTAGAACTAGAATTGAATATTTAAAAAGGGATGTTGAATGATTAAAAATTTTAATCAAATTAATCACAGCTTCAAAATTAATTTAATCATGATTAATCACCATTCGAACTATGTCCAAAATATGCATGTTTTCCTGTACAGGATTTCAACATTTAAAAAGGAAAAAAAAAATAACCATTTTTCTTTAAAATATTTATCAAAATAGGTGATCTACAAGCCCTCAATGCTTGTAGATCCTCCAGCTATACTCTATGGCTCCGGTTACAGGGAGACACACAGCTATATGTCTCCGTAAAACCATGCTATACCCATTTCTTTTAATGAGAAAATGTTCAGTGGGTTGAGTCAGTGTGGACATGAGTTAATTGCGTTAAAAATTTTAATCAGATTAATCAACAAAATGAATTTAATCCCATTAATTATTTTCAACAGCTTATTTAAAACACAAATAATATGTTATGTAGTTTAAAAATGGTTCATAATTTTATCCTTTGGGGGCACCCAAATGATAAAATTATGAGGATATATTTTTTTTTTCAATGAGAGAATGCTCAGTGGGTTGAGTCAGCGTGCACATGAGTTAATCGCATTAACTTGCTATTTCAACAGCCTTCATATACAGTATATATAGTGTGTGTGTGTGTGTGTGTGTGTGTGTGTGTGTGTGTGTGTGTGTGTGTGTG
Source organism: Benthosema pterotum (assembly GCA_039105355.1). NCBI lineage: Eukaryota > Metazoa > Chordata > Actinopteri > Myctophiformes > Myctophidae > Benthosema > Benthosema pterotum. The sequence continues at coordinate 54,741,997 of CM076973.1, forward strand.
TGTGTGTGTGTGTGTGTGTGTGTGTGTGTGTGTGTGTGTGTGTGCGTGCGCGTGCGCGTGTGTGCGCGCGTGCGTGCCACCTCTCCATTTCTTGTGAAACAGTATTGTTTGTGATGTGGTTGACAGGTTCAGGATCCAGCTCCCTTCCTTCACGCTCTTCCATTAGGATTCTGATTTATTTTTCAATACTTTACCGCAGAACCCAGGGGATCTAGGCATGGCATGGGGGGGGGGGGGGGGGGGGGGGGGGGGGGGCAATGCCCCCTGAATGCCCCCCTGAATGCCCTGTACTGCCCCACCAAACATGATGCCATGCAAAATAACCAGAGATATTTCAAATTAAACATTTGAAACACTACTACTGCCACTAACTAACTACAGCTGTGTCACCACTAAACCAACAGCATTTCATCATTGAAAACAGAAAACTCTCTGAGTCAGACCTTTAGCTTTATGCATGCTGCGTGTCTGTTGCAACTTCAACAACAACTGATGTTATTATTGATGCTTTACTTGTCTAATAAAAGTCTTTTAACCGAAAATGGTATGGGTGCGGCTTCATCGCCCGTGGCGCGAAGCGACACGGGCGATGAAGCCGCCCCCCATACCGTTTTCTCTTGCCTCCCCAATTGGGAAATGTTACATCCGCCCCTGGCAGAACGCACACAGCCAAACAACTAATCATTTAGGCAACTGTGTTTCTACAGGGTGAAGAATTGAAAAATAAATGACAATCTAATGGAACAACGTGATTGGCTGATATTTATTTCTACCATACAGTATATATGACCAATCTATGACCAATACAGGATTGACAACAGCCAAGGGTTTATCAAAATAACCAACACTTGTACATTCCCTAATTTCCTAGATCAGTGGTTTTCAACCTTTTTGACACCAGGGACCACTGTTTATTCAGCATTTGAGCCACAGACCACCATTTGACGACATTTTAGCCCCACAGACCCCAAAACTAAAGATTTCTTTTGTCCACAATTCCAGGCTGGATTTGGGGAAACCAAACAGTCCAACATACAGATCAAAATGACCATTAATCTTCTACATTCTCTAGTTGTGTAGACTTGGGATAATTCACATGATATGTTTATACGTTCATATGTTCATGTTTACACTCTCAAGAGTTACATCTGGTTAACCAACTTAGCTAGGGACCACCTGGAACCCTCTCAGGGACCACTGGTGAACACTTAATGAAACACCCTGCTCTATAGTATAGGGAGAATTAGCCAACAAAAAGAAGAAAAAAAATATATTTGAATTAAGTGAAATCACTGACTATACCTTTAAAGTGGGGGTGCCGTGATTTTTGTATTTTTTTCCGATTTTGTACATGTTTAAGAGGTGACAGTATGTAAATAGACCCCTTGGTGTGTTTTTTATGTGCAATGATGTCTTCCCTTTGTATTTAGGGTTTCTTCCTGGGGGCTGAACCTTTCCAGTCAAACATGCCAATGAAAAAAACTTCAATATAGTGACATCATGTGCTCAGCCCCTCCCCTAACTCCTCCCCCTTTATCATGCAACTAAAGCTGTGGGTGTGGCTTCAGTTCAGGTGGATCTCCACCCATCACCACCCACCAGGCAAACCAGGCATACTTAATGAACTGGTGGAGTGGAATCATAAAAATGACAGTTTAACAAACACTGTACACTTTTTGGGAAAAAATCTTACTTTTCATATAACATTAATACCTGATGATCATGTTCTGGGGTAGAAAAAAATCACGGCACTCCATCTTTACTAGGCCTATAGTGTATGTACTGTATGTACTGTGTATGCAGTAGCTGTGTACAGGTACAAACTGTAAGAATAAAATAGTATATTCTTGGTTTGTGTTCTTTCAGACGATGCACCATAGACGAAAACAACAACAATGTAAAAAAGAAAAAAGCTCAAGAGAATGCAAAAACAGAGCAAACAGTGAATACCATCATAATTATGTATTAGGAATGTTTGCCAAACTCTGTGAACAACAACTTGACAGTAGACTGTGCTTCATAGGCCTGTGTTTATTTACTATGGTGCAGTACAAGCATAATGCATAATAAGGACTTTAAGCAAAATAGGGGAAGTGGTTATAAATTCATGGTGTAGTACCAGCCTGGTGCACTAGGGGCCCCCAAAAGTAGCTACACTATGTGAACCTGCTGCTCTCTCCTGATTGGAGGAGAATTGTGGTGACCTGGGGAACTTTTATTAGCTCCTCTGCTAACGTGGGGGAGGGGGAAACTCCATATGTGGTTTCCACACCTTATAATAGAGCATTTTAACAGAAAAAAAAATATTTTTTGGGTGATATCTGACAAAAGTGAAATCACTTCCCCTACCTTAAGCAAAATAACGGCGAAGTCTCCACTACAACACTGCAACAGGAAGTTCATCCATAATCCATAGATGAACCTGCTTGCCGTAGCAGCTGTTCCTACTACGGCAGAATGTTCAACTAACTCCTACCTCCTCAAACCCCCCAAAACCCACCTTTGCACCATGGGTGACGGCTGGGCTTTTTGCTCAGTCGCCCCTGAACTGCGGAACGCTCTCCCCACTCACCTGAGAGCGCCCCAGTCGGTGGACTCTTTTAAAACCCAACGACCCATTGCGCTTGTCGTCTGTGTCGTGCGCGGTCCTGTCTGCCAGTAACGACGAAGGCGCAGAAAACGACGAAAGTGTAGATTTCATTATTTAATCCAACTATTAGTTCCAGAAAGATCCCGTTGCTGACTTGCATTTGGAACAGAATTGTCGCGACAACTTTTTTGTTTTCACAACTTTTTTTTGTTTGTCCCATTCGCACCCATTCAATCCAATGCATTCAAACGCCTCTCCTGAGATTCTGCCCCTGAATGTCGTGGAGCGCATGGGTAGATCAACTAGGGCTAGACGTCACTTCTTGACTTTTGACCTGGAACTTTTTGCTCAGATCGTCAGAGGACAGGTTAGTCAAGACACCAGAAATAAGCATGACGGCACCCCCTCCTGTTTAGGTGATCTGGCGTTTCAAAATAAGTTTTTTTTTTACTGATTTCACTTACTGGAGCCGTGGCCGTGGGCAGAAAAGGACGCACACGCGATCGTGGTCAGTGTGTTAAGAAAGGACTAAAGACTTTTCTTTTTAACAAAGCCTTTTTAGGCTTTGGTAAACATAGGCTGCTTGTTTTTCCTTTTATCCAGATTTTATATGTTTTTACGGTGGGATGCATTGTCTTGTTCTTGTTTTGTTTTAGATGTTTTTATGGTGTGATGCATTTATCTTGTTTTTACCCCTTGTAGCACTTTGAGATTCATTGAATGTACGGTAAAGTGCGTTATAAATAAAATCCATTATTATTATTATTATTATTACACTCTAACATAGTGTCCACAAAGCCTGTTTGACACACGCTGCATAGATGCATCGTCTTGGTAACCCGGTTTTTGACAGCTACGGTGATTGTGTCAGAGCAGTCGTACTTCCGGTACGGTCCTGAAAATGTGGCATCTTATAGAGCAAAATAATGCAAGAGTGGGACGGTGGAAAGAGGGATTTGGGGCAGCCTAGGGTGGTATGGTTTTACCTTTTGCCCTGGTTCTGCTCTGGTTCTTAGAATTTCCTTCAAGTATATTGGATTTTATTTTTATTTTTCTTCGGGGGGAAAGAAGCTTTTCTTTCTTGCAGTCTATTTCCAGTATCTTTGATACAGTGAGAAGCGTGTCATCCACTCTGATCGCTGAACATTACTCTCATTCCATCTCTGTCTGATCGTTGCTGTCTACTCACCTCCATCTGTTAAAGATGGAGTGTCATGATTTTTTCTACCCTAAAACATGATCATCAGGTATTAATGTTATATGAAAAGTAAGATTTTTTTCCCAAAAAGTGTACAGTGTTTGTCAAACTGTCATTTTTTATGATTCCACCCTACCAGTTCATTAAGTATGCCTGGTTTGCCTGGTGGGTGGTGATGGGTGGAGATCCACCTGAACTGAAGCCACGCCCACAGCTTTAGTTGCATGATAAAGGGGGAGGAGTTAGGGGAGGAGCTGAACACATGATGTCACTATATTGAAGTTTTTTTCATTGGCATGTTTGACTGGAAAGGTTCAGCCCCCAGGAAGAAACCCTAAATACAAAGGGAAGACATCATTGCATGCAAAAACACACAAAGGGGTCTATTTACGGGGTGCCGTGGGATCCACACGGCAGATCGAGCTGAACTGATTTGATCTCACGAACGTGTCGTCATCCCCGCCCCTCCCACGCCCGTCCACTGCTGTTCTACGTCACATCATTTAGATCAACGCCCACCCCGGAAGGTTGACTCCCCCCTCAAGGCCACTTCGTGTAACAGGCTAGTCCAGGCTTTCCGTTTTCGCGCAAGGCGGACGAAAATGAAAGCCTGGGTGTCGAGGCTACCTCTGTGTTAATCGTCTCCATCTAGACCTCAAAGGTATAAGGTACATACTCCAGGACAATGTCCAATTTTTCCTCATAGGTTATCATCACCTTTGTTTCTCCTATTGGCTGGCTTAAGTGATGACGCCTAAACTATACTGTGTGTGTGTGTGTGTGTGTGTGTGTGTGTGTGTGTGTGTGTGTGTGTGTGTGTGTGTGTGTGTGTGTGTGTGTGTGTGTGTGTGTGTGTGTGTGTGTGTGTGTGTGTGTGTGTGTGTGTGTGTGTGTGCGCGTGTGTGTTCCTCCCTGTCCCCATTGAGCCCCTGGCGTCAAAAAACAAACACAGTTGGTTTAGTTTGAGAGAGAAAGCCTTTCGTCCAATCAGAATGAGAGGAGCCCCCCCCACACAAACACACACTGTAGAGTGTGTGTGTGTGCACATCTTTTTACCATGCAGACCGGAGGGTTTTCCACATCATCACTGAGGGTCTACATCCATACAGTAAAACAACATTTTCTTTCATGGCAGTCCCCTTTCCCTTCCTACTATACAAACCCATACATAAGTAGACCTACTATAAGTACACTACTGATAAGTGGACACTCTCTGTCTGTCTGTCTCATCTGTCCTCTAGCCCTCAGTCTCTACCTCTTTCTCTCTGCATCTCTTTCTTTCTTTCTTTCTTCTGTCAAAAGCTGGCAATTTCTCTACCTACTCTATCATTACCTCATCGCTCTCTCTCTCTCTCTGTCTGCCTCCCCCTCTATCCTCCAGCTCTGCTCTCTCTCTCTCTCTCTGACTCTCTCTCTGTCTCTCTTCCTCTCTCTCTCTCTCTGTCTCTCTCTCTCTGTCTCTCTCTCTGTCTCTCTCTCTGTCTCTCTCTCTCTCTGTCTCTCTCTGTCTCTCTCTCTCTCTGTCTCTCTCTCTCTCTCTCTCTCTCTCTCTCTCTCTCTCTCTCTCTGTCTCTCTCTCTGTCTCTCTCTCTGTCTCTCTCTCTCTCTCTCTCTCTCTCTCTCTCTCTCTCTCTCTCTCTCTGTCTCTCTCTGTCTCTCTCTCTCTGTCTCTCTCTCTCTCTCTCCCTCCCTCCTCTCTCTCTCTCTGCCCCCCTCCTCCCTCCTCTCTCCTCCACTATCTCTTCACACGCTTGATTCATTTTACACACTACATGGGGAAAGGCAACATCCGCTCCATCGTCTCCACGCCGCTTTGCATCCAGGAGAGAGGAAGAAGACTCATTTAATTGCTTCTTCTTTTTTATTGTTTGGAATTCTTTTAATCCATTCATTCTTTCATACATACATCCACACATCCATTCACTTCTTCTCCCATCTTTCTCCACACTCTTCTCCACTTTTTCTTTTCTCCGACAACCTCCTGTGGATCTCCATCTGTTGTCCGCCGTTACCGCTAGTCCGCCGTCATCCTGCAGCCGCCAGCCGTCACCGTGGAGAGGAAACAAAGCAGCGGTCTCATTACTATGTTCTATTTCCAGCTGGTGATCATGGCGGGCACCGTGCTGCTGGCGTACTACTTCGAGTACACCGACACCTTCCCGGCTCACGTCCAGGGATTCTTCTGCTTCGACAAGGCCATGTCCAAACCCTACCCTGGACCCGAGGACGACAGCAAGGCTCCACCGGTACTGGTCTACTCTCTGGTCACCGCTATACCCACCGTCACGGTGAGTTGACCCAAAAAACCACTGTTACTACTGTTGACAAGTTATGTTTGGACATATGATACCATGTGTTAAGGCTCCAGGGGTTTTCAACCAGTGGTCTGTGCACCACCAGTGGTCCTTGAGAGAGTTCCAGGGGGTCCCCATGCAGGTTAAATGATGGAAAAGTTGGTTAACCAGATGTAACTCTTTGAGAGTTTCAAATATTCATCATGTGAATTATCCCAAGTCTACACAACTAGAGAATGTAGAAGATTAATGGTCATTTTGATCTGTATGTTGGACTGGTTTGTTTCCCCTGAAATCCAGCCTGGAATTGTTGACAAAACCAAAAGAAACCTTTTAGTTTCGGGGTCTAAAATGGGGCTAAAATGTCATAATGGTGGTCCGTGGCTCAAATTCTGAATAAATAGTGGGCCTTGGTCTCAAAAAGGTTGAAAACCCCTGTGTTAAATGGTGAGGACTTTGTCCATTGAGGAGTTTTGTTTCTGTGTGTTGTGTTGAAGTCATCATGACTTTTTTAACTAAAGCATGCAATAAGGAATCATCAGCATAGCAGTGTAACTACTGTATATGTAGATGTTATTATTACAACCTAGTGACCATCACAACCATGTGACTGTTGTCTCTAAGTTTACATCATTACTAACTCTGAGAATGTACGTATCCATTCGTACAGTCTCACGGGTAGAAAATATACCCTATATACCATTTTAACAATATTTGTTATGGCAGTCTATTGAACAAACACTGAGGTATCTTTTTTGCACTGTGAATTACTCATACACAGTCCCTAAATATAAATGTGCCTGTTCTTTGCACATTCCCCCACGCATGTATGTATGCGAGCGAGCGCGAGCGTGTGTGTGTGTGTGTGTGTGTGTGTGTGTGTGTGTGTGTGTGTGTGTGTGTGTGTGTGTGTGTGTGTGTGTGTGTGTGTGTGTGTGTGTGTGTGTGTGTGTGTGTGTGTGTGTGTGTTGCATGCACATAAACACAACAAGCACGATCAAATATTTTTTTGCTCTCTGTGCCTCAGGTGTAGCCCACGTATCATAGCATGTGCAAGCCATAGAAGGCTATAAACACAGGCGTGTGCACGGTCGGACACACACACACACACACACACACACACACACACACACACACACACACACACACACACACACACACACACACACACACACACACACACACACACACACACACACACGGTGCAGGATAAGAAGGCATAGAGCTGGAGGAGTCAGGGGAATGCGTGTGGGTGTATTGTAGATCCTCGTGGCGGTTCCATCAACGCTCGCTGCCGTTGCAACAGTTTGTGTGTACTTGTGTAGCCTTTTCATATCCATGGCAACCGTTGGCACTACATCTCTCCGTCTCTGTGTGGAGGAGTGCCGTTTACATCGCCATGGCTGAAGCTCCGGTGCGAGCAACGCACGCTGCTGCTTCTATAGTACACATGTACTGTACAATCAGGGCTGGATATAGGCATGGGCATGGGGGGAGGGCTATGCCCTCAAAAATGCCCTCACTGCCCCGCCAAACATGATGGCATGCAAAACAATCCACATTTCAAAGATATTTTTCAAATTAAAGTGACTATATTTAAAATGATGTGAAACACTACTACTGCTACTAACTAACTACAGCTGTGTCACCACTAAACCAACAGCATTTCATCATTGAAAACAGAAAAACTCTCTGAGTCAGACCTTTAGCTTTATGCATGCTGCGTGTCTGTTGCAACTTCAACAACAACTGATGTTATTATTGATGCTTATGCTTGTCCAATAAAAGTCCTGTAACAGAAAGTGGTATGGGGTGCGGCTTCATCGATGAAGTCGCACACCTCCATACCATTTTCGCCTGTTGTGAAATGTTACATCCGGACCTGTGTACATTATACCCAGGAAAATCCTCCACCCTTGTTTGTTTTGCTGACTGACTCTGAGGCCTCGTACACACATGAAGAACAAATGTATGTGCTCTGTCTGTGTTTCATGCAAGGCTTTCATGAACAGATAACTTGTGTTTGGTTGGTGTGAGGTGGTAGCCTCACATCAGTCTGAACTGTCATTTGGTTTCACTTCATCATTCAGACTGAAGTCTCTCTCTCCACCATTTCTGGGATGTGTGTTGTCAAAGCGTCAGTCTTCTTCACAGTGATTGGTTCAAGCCATGTTTGTTGTTTGACACTGTTGATTGACAGCGCTGTTGGCCAATCGGTTATAGTCTTGGGCGGTATTGATTTTTGAACAAGGGCGAAATTTTGAGTTTGACATTGGTGGGGACGGCCACAAATTGATACGATATGATGCGATCTGGTGGCAATTCAACATAATTTGAAAAAGAAAAAAAAAAGTCAAAATCCAATACATGTAAATTCAAAACAATGTATTGTTTTACTGTAGGATAGTACTTTAGCTCTAGTCTGCATCTCTAACTTTCTAACTAGAAAAAAAAAAGTAAATAAAGAGCCTGCTGAGCTCTGCTCTCTGCTGGTTATTGTGTTATTGTTGGATTAGCGTATAAATATATAATTATCATGTATTGCATAACTTAAAGTCAATTTGAGGTGTAGGCCTATAGGGTTAAGAGAGGGTTATTTTGTTCCAAGGATTAATGCTACTAGCATATACAGTAAATAGAAAAGAAACAAATAAACATGCATTTACAGATCACTGCACTCAGTATATTTGTATCTTAAACTACACGTAGATAAAACTACTGTATATGGGGGTCCCTGTCTCTCACTGACTCACTCTCAGCTAAGCCTAAGGGGTCCTTGGTTTAACCAAAAGACATTATGCAATTATTAGTTCTCAAGAATTAAAAAGAATTAAAAGATTCATCATGTGAATTAGCCTAAAGTCTACACAACTAGAGAATGTAGAAGATTAATGGTCATTTTGATCTGTATGTGTGCCTGCTATGTAGTTGGTATTGTGGACGAAAAAAATAGTTTTGGGGACTGTGGGGCTAAAATGCCATCATCAAATTATGGTCCGTGGTGGCTCAAATGCTGAATAAATAGTGGGGCCTGGTATGAAAAGGGTTGAAAACCACTGTTCTACAAGATCACAACACCTTGCATCCACACCACGCTGAGACTTACTGTAGTCTCGATTTACAGAATCATACAGGCTGCGAGGAAAGCTGCACAGTGGAACGTTCGAAACGATGATGGTTTTAAAAGCAAGCAGTAGGCTGCAGCCAGCTCTGGCGTTGTTGTTCACGTTCGGCACAGGTTTCTACTGCCTTGGGTCAGGGTAAATATGACTGTTACACCCGGAGGGTGACGTCACAGTCACCCTGTGTGTGTGTGTGTCTGTAAAACCATGCTGTTACGTCACCCACAGTGACGTAACAGCATGGTTTTACAGACACACAGTAACAGGTGCACGGACAGACGGAGTCACCACCTTACGGTGGAGACAATGAAATGGGAGACAAATGATGTGATTTTATAAAAATGACTGACTCCTAATGTCATTGAAAATCTGTTCACATCACTGCCTAACCTGGTACTTTGTATTTACCTCCACAAACACATGCAGTAACACATCCTGGTCTGGGTGCCTGATGGAGGGGAGAAGAGCTGCTTGGAATAACATGTTCCTTGCATGTGCAGGGGTTGACACTAAGGTCTCCGAGGCACTTGCCCATCGGGCAAGTGCAAGTCAGGTTCTACTTGCCCTCAGGTCATGGTCACTTGCCCCCCCAAAAATATATTGTAAATTTTGCATTTAAGTTTACATCCTACTTGGGTGCTTTAAACCAGGGGTTTTCAACAGGTGGTCCGGGGACCACCAGTGGTCCCTGAGAGGGTTCCAGGTGGTCCCCAGCCAAGTGAGTGTCAAGTCCTGAAGTGCTATGCTATGTCCAGCCAGGTGAAACAACTTTGGCCAGCCTCACTTCACACCAGTGTGATCTTTCTCTGACAGTTCCACACACAACACTTTTCAAAAAGACGTCCTTATTGGTTGGCCCAATGCACAGCCTGACGGACCGCGGACAGAATAATCCTGCTGATGGCTGGCTGCTGTAGAGTAGGGCCTTTCAACCTTTTGATTCCAGGGCCCACTATTTATTCAGTATTTGAGCCACAGACCACCAGTTGATGACATTTTCAGGTTGCATTTGGGAAACCAAACAGTCCAACATACAGATCAAAATGACCATTAATCTTCTACATTCTCTAGTTGTGTAGACTTGGGATAATTCACATGATGAATATATGTAACTTGAGGTGTAAAAATGAAACCAAATGGACCCGCAAAGAGTTACATTTAGTGTTCACCATTTAGCCTGGGGACCACCTGGAATCCTCTCAAGGACCACTGGTGACACTCAGAGAGAATTCACTCTACAGCAGGAGTTTTCAACAGGTGGTCCAGGGACCCCTGTTGTAGAGTGAATGCTCTCTGAGTGTCTCCTGTTGTTTCTAGTCCTCTAGAACACACAGATCCTTCACACTGTTGTTTCTAGTGCTCTAGAACACACAGATCCTTCACACTGTTGTTTCTAGTGCTCTAGAACACACAGATCCTTCACACTGTTGTTTCTAGTGCTCTAGAACACACAGATCCTTCACACTGTTGTTTCTAGTGCTCTAGAACACACAGATCCTTCACACTGTTGTTTCTAGTGCTCTAGAACACACAGATCCTTCACACTGTTGTTTCTAGTGCTCTAGAACACATAGATCCTTCACACTGTTGTTTCTAGTGCTCTAGAACACATAGATCCTTCACACTGTTGTTTCTAGTGCTCTAGAACACATAGATCCTTCACACTGCCACTGTTGTTTCTAGTGCTCTAGAACACACAGATCCTCTCACACTGCCACTGTTGTTTCTAGTGCTCTAGAACACACAGTTCCTTCACACTGCCAAGGCCTTCATGTTTGCATACTGAAACACAGTGAATAATGAAGCACCTTAGTGCATTCTGTATGACACTCCACACAGTGCTAATGGGACTCACACAGGGTACAAGAAAGATGACAAAAAAAGATTTTCTGGGCATATTATGAGCATTGAGAACAGCAGATGTCAAAACAATGGGTTTACGTTTTTTTTGTTCTGATTAAATGTGAAAACATTTAAGAGCAGTAGTTTTCAACCAGTGGTCACGGGGACCACCAGTGGTCCCTGAGAGGATTCCAGGTGGTCCCCAGACTAAATGATGTAAAGTTGGTTAACCAGGTGTAACTCTTTGAGAGCGTAAAAACATGCGGGTCCATTTGGTTTCTTGTTTTACGCTTCATGTTTTATGCATGAAAATGGTATGGGTCTGGCTTCATCGCGATGAAGCCAGACCCATACCGTTTTCTCCTGCCCCCCCCCCCCCCCCCCCCCCAGACAGACAGACAGACTGTCTGTCTGTCTGTCTGTCTGTCTGTCTGTCTGTCTTTCCACTAACTACCCCCCCACTCCCCTCATGTCATGCCAGTTCCATCATCTCCAGTCCTCTGGGTTGTTGTACATCCAGTTCTAGTTGGTGTTACAGCGACCCTCTCAGTGCCTCTAATCATAATCAAAGCTTTGACTTTCACTTTGATTATTTTGAATGACTTTGGAACTCCTGCCTCGAGACCAGTGGTGTTTCTAAGCATTTTGGAGCCCCAGGCAAGATTTTCACCTGTGACATCATACCTGTGACAGACACAGTAAAATGGCGCCCCTAAGGGATAAAAATATGAACAAGCTAAAGATTTTGTTTACTTTTGTCAACAATTCCAGGCTGGATTTCAGAGAAAACAAAACAGTCAAACATACAGATCAAAATGACCATTAATCTTCTCTAGTTGTGTAGACTTGGGCTAATTCACGTGATGCATATTTTAACTCTTGAGAGCATAAACATGAAACCAAATGAATGAAATCCTGCATGCAATTGTAGACAAAACCCAAAGAAACCTTTAGTTTTGGGGTCTGTGGGGCTAAAATGTCATCAAATGGTGGTCCATGGCTCAATTGCTGAATAAATGGTGGTCCCTGGTATGAAAAAGGTTGAAAACCACTAGTTTACAGGGAAACTGTTCAGTAACTGCACTGTAAACACAAGATTGTATTAACAGACAGCACATCATTACTCCATCCATCCATGCTCTGAGTAGACGCACGCACGCACGCACGCACGCACGCGCGCACGCGCGCGCACACACACACACACACACACACACACACACACAGTGCACACAGTCTTAATCATTCATTTATGTCCACATGAGAGATACAATAGAAGGACAGGTTTACAAGGTGCAGTACAAGATGCAGTCAGAAAATACATCACCTAATACACACCCCTTCTGGGGGTTGAAGTAACAGTAATCTTGGATGAAGAAGAAAGTGGAAATGTGCTTGACCATGAGGGTTCTAAATTCATCTGGGATTGTATTCCACATAGACGACGTTCGGTAGTGATGACCAAGTACACTCACAACCAGTGTTGCAAACTGCCAAAATCCAAAATGCACTAGTGGCACTTCCAAAATGCACTAGAATGCGCTAGATGGTTGTCTGGAAGGGAATATGACCATTAAATGACCATCAATCTTCTAGACTTGGTCTACCGTACTTTCCGGGTTATAAAGCGCACCTGAATATAGGCCGCATCGGCCAAATTTTGCGAAAAAATCAATTGTGTACATATACAAGACGCACTGGCCTATTAGCCGCGGGTGTTTTAATGCTTAATTACCATATGTAAGGGTTCTTCCACAGATGAGATTGTCAGCAACGAAATGCTGTTTGAAAAGCATCCTTTTTATTATTTAAACGACTACAGAACTGCACGTGCTGTATGTAATTAACGCTAGAACCATAGACCAAGGACGGATCTAGGCATAGACATGGGGGGGGGGGATGCCCTCTAGACGCCCTGACTGCCCCACCAAACATGACGGAATGCAAACAATGAAAACTTCAAAGATATTTCAAATCAAATGCTTATAGCGGTAGTTAAACATTGACTAACTACAATTATGGCACCACTAAAAAGCACTAGATTTTCGGCCAGGAGTTTTTCACTAATTTTGGCGCTAGAGGGGTCTGGAAAAAAGCTAAATATCGTGACAAATGCGCCAAGTTGGCAACAGTGCTCACAACCCCTCTATTAGGGATGTCAGGGGCGTTTTTGCCATCAGGCAGACTAGGCAGTGGCCTAGGGCGCCATAGAAGGAGGGGGGCAAGAGGGTGGGGGGGTGAACAGGATAAAAGGATAAATACATTATACATGTCCTCTATAACTAAGAATTGAGCATGTGAAACATGCTCATTTGATAAGGGGGTGCCCGTGCCCGTGCCTATAAATCCGCCCCTGGTAGTCAGCAGGCAGACCCATGCCTGTCAATCTATCTGTCTGCTGACTACAGAACAGCATTACAACATGACATAGCAACACCATCTGCTCCAGAACGCTTCACACAGCAGTTTGTACCAGAAAGCAGAGGATTCCCTCTGAGGTGAAGTGAGGAGAACTTTTGACAGGATGACACAGAGGGCGGATGTAACATTTCACAATTGCGGGGGGCAAGAGGAAATGGTATGGGGACGACTTCATCGCCCGTGGCACCTTCATCGCCCGTCGCACCCATACCCTTTTTGGTTAAAAGACTTTTATTAGTCAAGTAAAGCATCAATAATAACATCAGTTGTTGTTGAAGTCGCAACAGACACGCAGCATGCATAAAGCTAAAGGTCTGACTCAGAGAGTTTTCTGTTTTCAATGATGAAATGCTGTTGGTTTAGTGGTGACACAGCTGTAGTTAGTTAGTAGCAGTAGTAGTGTTTCACATCATTTTAATTATAAGCAATTTGAAATATCTTGGGTTGTTTTGCATGCCATTGTGTCAGGGCATTTAGGGGGGCATTGCCCCCCCTCACCCCCCAGGCCCATGCCTAGATCGGCCCCTGACTCTGACATAACACAGAGATAGAGACAGAGAAGTGTAGAGACACAGGGCCGATGGGATGACAGAACCATGCCGTCATCACTTGGCCGTGAAGTGTTCACTGTTTTGTTCCAAGCTTGTTTGCTAAGCCTTTGGTACGGCCCATACATAAATAATGAAACATGGTACGATCCGCCATGCATAAAAGATGAAACGTGAGGGGGCAAATCCCAGCATGAAGGGAGAGGAGAGCAGATACTTCACAGAAAGGTTCTGTGTTTTTGTTAGACTTCAAAACCTACCATTATTTTCAGTCTCCCTGAGTTCAAGTAAACACTGTGTTTTTATTACCGTGTGCACATGAAAAGGATGGATTTTTTTGGAGCCTAACTCAGTCCTGGCTAACGGTGCTTTTGACTTATTATATGCAAAGTGCATCCTCGCTAGGGGTGGGACGGTTCACTTATCCCGCGGTTCGGTTCGTACCTCGGTATGGGGGCCACGGTTTCGGTTTCGGTATGTTTTGCTTTTTAAAACCAAATTGAACGTATAAAAAAATAAATCAAGATTTTCAAAACATTAAACAAACTTCTTCCCTTTCATTTACAATATCTGCTTTATTAACCCACCCCCTGCTGTCCACGTGGACTCGTGATCTTCTCTGTCCGTCCCCCCCGCCAATCACGACGATCAGCCCAATCACGACGATAACCATTTCCCCCATTATACATTAGATTAAACCCTTGTGCATCCACCCTGTGGATATCAAACGTCTACATCAAAGGACAACACCACAGCAGACGATCACAGCACACCATGCACAGACAGAGTAGCCAATTGTATCTAAAAATCAACTGAAATATAACTTGCTGTGCCCACCGCATGGCAGCAGCAGCAGAGAGAGAGAGAGAGAGAGAGAGAGAGAGAGAGAGAGCAGACGGCTGCGCACACACGCACACACGCACACACGCACACACACACACACACACACACACACACACACACACACACACACCAGTAGTCCGGGGACCACCAGTGGTCCCTGAGAGCATGAGGTCCATTTGGTTTCATTTTTCTGATCTCAAGAGTTACAGACCCATAAGGGTCCGTTTGGTTACAAAGGATCCATCATTTAGCTGGATCTAACTAGCTCAAACAATCAGTGCCGCCATTACAAAAAAAAAAAAAAAAAAAAAAACAGCAACCAAGGCTTTTTTTAAACCTTACCTTGTCTCCAAATAACAGGTCAACCACCAAAGATCAGGGAAAAGATCGCTATTAGATCCAAAAGTCAATAAATCCAAGCTCCTTCAGTGTACAGATCCATAAGGCTCCCTCTACTACACTCTCTCGTCTCTCTGTTTGTTGTGTGGTTGCTATGGAAAACCCGTAGCTGACACATGTGCTCTCCTGCCACGTGGCAGGGAGAGCCACGTGGGTGAGGATGAGAACCCTGTAGACTCAACTACATGCAACACATGCTCTCTCTCTCTCTCTCTCTCTCTCTCTCTCTCTCTCTCTCTCTCTCTTCCTACAGTGTTGCCAGGTTGTCGGAGAGAAATAAGTAACCAGGTCTCAAAATAATACTACTTTACACATGAAATAGTTCAAATCCATCAGGCATTGAACATGGCAGTTCTTCAAGCTCGTTGTGATGTGTTGTGGAAGTAAATGAAAAAAAAGTTGTTTGAGGTTGGCATGATTTTATTTATAATATTATTTTGATGTATTTATATGGTTATGGGTATTGTATAGTACATTTTGGTATGGTGCCGTTCAAGTTTAGTACAGTACATCACAGTGTGTGATGTGGATGTGAGTGTGGTATATTTCCCTAACTGTGCTATATCATAAACTGATTTCTGCAAGAAAATGCAGCCACAGAACATCATCTGTGGGACTACATGAACATGCCATATCTCTAATGAAAGGTTATGATGTCCTCTTGAATACAAAAGAAAAGGCAAGGTCTAGCATGTACCATTTTGGAGTTATCAGTGATCAAAAACAGATTGATGTCACATAATTCAGTCACTATTGAGTAACAATGCTGCTTTCCAAGGCTGATATTTACATAACGGTAGATGCTATTTTATTATTTATTTTTTTAGATTCAAGCAGGCATCATGAGGTTTAATTTGATATATGGCATGGATGTGTAGCAGTAATATTACCTAATGTTAAATGCTAAATAAAACTTTGAATTGAGTTATTGAAAATGGCCTCTGGCCTGCTGCATCATCTGCCATTATAACGCACTGTATTCAATTGCTAATATCTACAAAACAGAACATGTTATCAACTCACATTTTTTTTTCCATGAAAGCAAAGAGATGGAGGATTTTTTAAGGTATTCCGTGTCTCGAACGGCCCACCATAGATTTTTCCATAATTGTCTAAAAGTCAGGTATTTCTGGCAGTGACACTTACTGTCCCCCTTCTTGCAGCAGCGGTGGGTTAATAAGGATATTATCCATACTATAATTGTCCCACCCCTAATCCTCGCTAATTATGCCTTCAATGTCTTTTTAGAGCACCTTTATCTATAGACAGACAGACATTGAGACATTGCATCTTTAATGTTGACATGGATCCACAGTGCTGCCTTTGTTTTGAGAGAGCTGTTGTTGAGGAGTTTCTAGTCGTTTTTTGGGGTTAATCCAGTTCAGATGGCAGTTGCTCAGTGCTGCCCAAAAGGTAGATCATGATCTACCAGTAGATCACATGACAGTCCACTTGGAGAAATGATTTTACAAAGGGGCGCGGTGGGGCAGTGGTTAGTGCTGTCGCCTCACAGCTAGAAGGTCCTGGGTTCGATTCCCGTAGGGGCGCTGCTGTGGGTGCTGGCCCTTAGGGTAGATACCCTCACATGTTCTCCCTGTGTCCCCTAGGGTAGATACCCTCACATGTTCTCCCCGTGTCCCCTAGGGTAGATACCCTCACATGTTCTCCCTAGGGTAGATACCCTCACATGTTCTCCCCGTGTCCCCTAGGGTAGATACCCTCACATGTTCTCCCCGTGTCCCCTAGGGTAGATACCCTCACATGTTCTCCCTGTGTCCCCTAGGGTAGATACCCTCACATGTTCTCCCTGTGTCCCCTATAGGGTAGATACCCTCACATGTTCTCCCTGTGTCCCCTATAGGGTAGATACCCTCACATGTTCTCCCCGTGTCCCCTAGGGTAGATACCCTCACATGTTCTCCCCGTGTCCCCTAGGGTAGATACCCTCACATGTTCTCCCCGTGTCCCCTAGGGTAGATACCCTCACATGTTCTCCCCGTGTCCCCTAGGGTAGATACCCTCACATGTTCTCCCTGTGTTCCCTAGGGTAGATACCCTCACATGTTCTCCCCGTGTCCCCTAGGGTAGATACCCTCACATGTTCTCCCCCCGTGTCCCCTAGGGTAGATACCCTCACATGTTCTCCCTGTGTCCCCTAGGGTAGATACCCTCACATGTTCTCCCTGTGTCCCCTAGGGTAGATACCCTCACATGTTCTCCCTGTGTCCCCTAGGGTAGATACCCTCACATGTTCTCCCTGTGTCCCCTAGGGTAGATACCCTCACATGTTCTCCCCGTGTCCCCTAGGGTAGATACCCTCACATGTTCTCCCCGTGTCCCCTAGGGTAGATACCCTCACATGTTCTCCCCATGTCCCCTAGGGTAGATACCCTCACATGTTCTCCCCGTGTCCCCTAGGGTAGATACCCTTACATGTTCTCCCCGTGTCCCCTAGGGTAGATACCCTTACATGTTCTCCCCGTGTCCCCTAGGGTAGATACCCTCACATGTTCTCCCCGTGTCCCCTAGGGTAGATACCCTCACATGTTCTCCCCGTGTCCCCTAGGGTAGATACCCTCACATGTTCTCCCCGTGTCCCCTAGGGTAGATACCCTCACATGTTCTCCCCGTGTCCCCTAGGGTAGATACCCTCACATGTTCTCCCTGTGTCCCCTAGGGTAGATACCCTCACATGTTCTCCCCGTGTCCCCTAGGGTAGATACCCTCACATGTTCTCCCTGTGTCCCCTAGGGTAGATACCCTCACATGTTCTCCCCGTGTCCCCTAGGGTAGATACCCTCACATGTTCTCCCCGTGTCCCCTAGGGTAGATACCCTCACATGTTCTCGACTCGTTCTAGACTGCCTCCCCCTGGCCAGCCGGGGCGCCTGATGGAGGGAGGGGACTGGAACTGGTGGAATAATGTGTTCCTTCCACGCTTTACTCCTCATGCGTTGAAGGAAGCATGAGGCCAGTCCACTGCCTCCCCAGGTTGGCGGAGGATGTGTAGAGCCCAGGATCACATTAGGAATTGGCACTGGGCGAAAAAATGGGGTGCAAAATTGTGGGATAAAATATATAAAAAAAGAAATGATTTTACTTCATGAAATTCAGCCTCTTACCAGATGAATTAGAGATGTGTGTCCGTCTATAGCGGTTGTTAAACTTCCACTTCCCAACCCTTTAGTGCATCAGGGACCACTTGATTGATGCAGGAATGGGACTGGGGTGGTCCCTGCTCAGTCAGAGGTTCAAAGGACCGGGATGGTCCCTGCTAAACCAGATTTAGGACGGCCGTCTGGCTGGTTCTCCTATTACAGCTCTGAGACACTTTCAAAGAAATTACAGAAACAGTTTGATGGCAAATGACTGTACAGCACTGCTTTCTAATGAGAGAGTAAAATGTCTGTTGGAAGAACCAACCATCCCCTTCCAGGGTCGGATTGACCATTGGGCGTACAGGGAGGTCTCCCGGTGGGCCACGACCCGTAGGGGGCCACTGGTATCACAGTATGATTAAAAGCACTGGTTTTCAACCTTTTGGATCCCAGGGCCCACTATTCATTCAGAATTTTGAGCCACAGACCACCATTTGATGGCATTTTAACCCCAACAGACCCCAAAACTAAAGATTTATTTTGCTTTTTGGTCCACAATTCCAGGCTGGATTTTGGGAACAAACCAGTCAAACATACAGATCAAAATGACCATTATCCTTCTACATTTTCTAATTAGACTTGGGCCAATTTAGATGAATATTTTAACTCTTGAGAGCGTAAACATGAAACCAAATGGACCCGCAAGGGTCCATTTGGTTTCATGTTTACGCTCTCAAAGAGTTACATCTGGTTAACCAACTATACCAGGTAGAACAGGTCCATCACACGCTGGTTGTGGTGGGACCGGTCTAGAACAAATCACGCTAAAAATATCCGGGACGATTTTTTTGCCCAGTCCACCACTGTCCCCTTCTCTAGTAGCCTGGATCCAGACCTCAATCGCCACCTAAGAAAATACTAAGAAAATACCTTATTCTTTTCTTCCTCTGCGATTCATGGACTGGTGTCCCTTCCTCTGGTGTCGTTAGTATTAGTTGAAAATCCAACTACAGCAGCTGATTGGCCAACAGCGCTGTCACTCATCAGTTTCAGGTCCTCCAATGCTTCTTTAAAGAAGCGTCAGGTTTTATAAACATCATCATCCAACATATTTTACTGCTTTTGTTCACATGCTAGTACCTAACGCTCGCCGGCTGTGTTTGTTGGGTTAGCAACCAGGTTAGCGCATTAGCCACATTAATGACAACGTCTGCTTTCCCAATGTTCTTAAAGGGTTGGTATGAACCAATCACTGTGAAGACTGCCACTTTGACAGCGCCCATCCCAGAAACTGTCCACCTAGTTCACCCCGTTTGTTTTATAGTCCTTTATTTAACCAGTAGGGGTCGCCATTTACATTACAAACACAGCAGTGTATATACATAGATGTTTTATGTTGCAATGCTGGGTAATCATGGAACCAATGAAACTCATTGAGCTCTCACATTGAATCCAATGTGAGGCCTCCCCTTACAAATGAACTTCATTGGTCAGGGGGGGGGGGGGGGGGGGGGGGGGGGGTTTCAAATTGCTTAGAACCACCACTGTCTGTGAGACAACAGACTGTGTATGATAATGTGTGATGACACCTGAGCATTGCAGCCTATACATCTGGTCTCCAGGGTAAACGTCTGTCTGTCGTCTATATAATCTGTCATCAAAGACAACCAGAGAGAATACAGATGACAGCTGTAAAGCTCTGTTAACTACAGAACCTGCAGTCAGATTTCTGTACATAATATACTACCATCTGTTGGTTTCATTCATACACTGCTGAGTTCCCTATAGTGTTGATCATCATGTAAATGTGATTAAACTGAAAGCAGGACACACAAATCCGATCTAGATGTTTCTCTGATAGCAGTAGAAACATGCTCTAAAGGGGAATTCCACCCATTTTCATTTTTTTTCTGTGTACGTGCAAATGCATTTGTAATGCTTTAACTCATTTTGCCCTGGCAGTAGATTCTAGTTTCTGGCTCTACAAGTTTTTGGCACAAGGTTCTAGTTCCCGACGCTGGATTCTGGTTTCCCAACACTAGATTCTTGTCTTTCGCACTACATTCTAGTTTCTGACACCAGACTACACCTTTGACGCTCAATCCTATATTCTGACTCTAGATTCTAGTTTCTGGTGCTATATTGCAGTTTCTGACGCTAGATTCTAGTTTTTCTGGGGAAAAAAAATCTATCCTGTGTTCCTGTGTCAGTGATGCTCAACATATTTCATGCCAAGGACCCCCAAAATTATATATATATTGCTTGCGGACCCCCATCTGAAAACATGTTGTTCTAGGAGATCCCAATGCACAAGCAGCGTGTGTGTGTCTAGGGACCAGTGTTGGGCAGTAACTAATTTTAGATTACATATTACTGTAATATTATTACTTTTGCTCTAAAAAGTAAAGTAACGAGATTACTCTGCAAAAATGGGAAATAAGTAACGCATTACTTTGCAAGTAACGCCAAGTTACTTTTTTAAAATTAGCTTGTTGCACGCAAAAAATAGAACAGATTTACAAGCTATCGACAGATCCTGTAACAACAGAGATGTGCACTAGATTGTAGATCCAGTCCACACGCTGCATCCTGTGCACAGTTATGTACACTACAAATCGCTTGCTGCTATATTTTGTATTTATTTTTAAATACAAGACCTCAACTGTCTTTGAAAACAATTGTGAAAAAGTTTAAAAAGTCAAAGAGGCAAAGAGACTACTATTATTACAATACATTGGATTCAGTTCTAAAAAGAGCTCGCTAAACAGATGATGTTGTACATCTCTATTTTTTCAAATGTGGGAGTTGTGAACCTGGGAAAGTAATAACGTAATATGTAATATATTACTCTTTGATTCCAGTAATAAGTAAAGTAATGATATTACTTTGTCTAAGGGGTAATGAGTAAAGTAAAGAAGTTACTTTCCTAAGTAATATTGACCAACACTGCTAGGGACACACACACGCTGCTTCTGTTCACCTCGCCAGGTGGGATTGTGATGTTAATTAAACATCATCTTCCCTCCGTTGCTCTCTGTCTGTGAGTCTTTGTGTTTGAGGATCAGAGGACTGAGTGTCTGTCGACAACCCTAACACTCGGTACCTCTTTTTTTTTACGATTGGAATTCGATCAAGCATCAAACGCAGCAGATGGTAGCGACAGCGACGCAAACCCTCGACACTCCCGCTGGCGGCAGCGCAACGCTATGATCAAGTGGAAAAAACGAGTTTAAAAAGAATAGTTAAACTCTGGTTGGAGCGTTTCTTGCCCTGACAGCAGTGATATGCTTGTCTGTGAATCCATCCTCACATGCTATGCGTGCGTGTGCACATGCACGTGCACATGCATGTAATATGTGTGAGTGAGCGTGACAGACAGATCTGTCACTTGCGTCATCATCATCATCATCATTATATCTGCAACTCTTGCATGAGATGAGATGGAAAATGAAACAGCGTAACGGCGTGAAAACAAAACCATCCAGGGGATAATTGGGGATAACGGTCTCTGTCGATGCCATCTACTAGGAACCGAACAGTGTTGACAACTGACCGAAATCCAAAATGCACTAGTGGCACTTCCAGAACGTACTAGAATAGAATGTGGTTACAGGACTTTTATTAGTCAAGTAATGCATCAATAATAACATCAGTTGTTGTTGAAGTTGCAACAGACACGCAGCATGCATAAAGCTAAAGGTCTGACTCAGAGAGTTTTCTGTTTTCAATGATGAAATGCTGTTGGTTTAGTGGTGACACAGCTGTAGTTAGTTAGTAGCAGTAGTAGTGTTTCACATCATTTTAAATAGAAGCACTTTAATGTGAAATATCTTGGGTTGTTTTGCATGCCGTCATGTTTGTTGGGGCAGTCTGGGCATTTAGGGGAGGCATTGCCCCCCCTAAATGCCCATGCCTAGATCCACCTCTGCTTGTAACGGTACTATTGCAGTATCAGTATTTTTACTTGAATAAAAACAATGCAAATACTTCATCCACCAACCGCTTTCTAGATCAGATGTGCTGACTGAGCGATTTGCAAGCCTACGACCAGGGGTTTTCAACAGGTGGTCCGGGGACCACCAGTGGTCCTTGAGAAGGTTCCAGGTGGTCCCCAGGCTAAATGATGGAAAGTTGGTTAACCAGATGTAACTCTTGAGAGTGTAAAAATGAAACCAAATGGACCCTTGCGGGTCCATTTGGTTTCATTTTTACACTCTCAAGAGTTAAAATATTTATCATCTGAATTAGCACCACTTAAACAGTCTACACTGTTTTCTTTGCAAAATCCAGCCTGGAATTGTGGACAAAACCAAAAGAAATCTTTAATTTTAGGTCTTTGGTGTGAAAATGTCCTCAAATGGTGGTCTGTGGCTCAACTGCTGAATAAATGGTGGTCCCTGGAGTCAAAAAGGTTGAAAACCCCTGCTAAGACGCATAGATTTTCCATGTTTCTGACGCATTTCTGACTGAATCTACAAACTGTGTGAAAACAATCCCTAGACCTGATACAGTAGGAGGAGAGACGACACGACAGAACAAAACAATCCATAGACCTGATATAGCAGGAGGAGAGACGACACGACAGAACAAAACAATCCATAGACCTGATAGAGCAGGAGGAGAGACGACACGACAGAACAAAACAATCCCTAGACCTGATAGAGCAGGAGGAGAGACGAAGCGACAGAACAAAACAATCCATAGACCTGATACAGCAGGAGGAGAGACGACACGACAGAACAAAACAATCCATAGACCTGATAGAGCAGGAGGAGAGACGAAGCGACAGAACAAAACAATCCATAGACCTGATAGAGCAGGAGGAGAGACGAAGCGACAGAACAAAACAATCCATAGACCTGATATAGCAGGAGGAGAGACGAAGCGACAGAACAAAACAATCCATAGACCTGATAGAGCAGGAGGAGAGACGACACGACAGAACAAAACAATCCATAGACCTGATAGAGCAGGAGGAGAGACGACACGACAGAACAAAACAATCCATAGACCTGATAGAGCAGGAGGAGAGACAGAGGCAGAGATAAGAAAAGCACAGAGACGTGGAGAGAACACGATTAAAGGATTAAATGGATGACGAAGATACAGTGGAGAGGAGAAAATATGCAGGGAAATTTGAAGGAACATGAATAATGGGGTCATATATTACCTCCAAAACACAGTGACTTTAAAACAACCTTTTTCATACCAGGGCCCACTATTTATTCAGAATTTGAGCCACGGAGGACCACCATTTGATGACATTTTAGCCCCACAGACCCCAAAACTAAAGATTATTTTGCTTTTTGTCCACAATTCCAGGGTTCCTGGATTTGGGAGAAAACCAAACAGTCCAACATACAGATCAAAATGACCATTAATCTTCTACATTCTCTAGTTGTGTAGACTTGGGATAATTCACATGATGAATATTTTAACTCTTGAGAGTGTAAACATGAATGTCAACATGTTTACGCTCTCAAAGAGTTACATCTGGTTAACCAACTTTCCATCATTTAGCCTGGGGACCACCTGGAATCCTCTCAGGGACCACTGGTGGGCCCCGGACCACCTGTTGAAAACCCCTGCTTTAAAACCCTCGCCGCATCGAAAACCTCACATGTCCAAAACTCTTTCTTTCCACTGTTCCAATAAAAAATAGTGTCCGCGTCATCGGGCGTACTCATTCGCATCCATAAAAGTACAACTGAATTACCTAATTTTCAAGAATTTACTTTTACTTTTAATTTAGTAAATTGTTATTTTGACCAACATTTTTACATGTAAATGGTTGAAAAACACTGCTGTAGTGCATTCTAAGTGCATTTGGAAGTGCCCATTTTGGATTTTGGCAGTTGGCAACACTGAGTGATATGGTGCATTACTGCAAGTATTTAAACCGTTATTTTGGCTGTTTATTATTTTGTAGTAATCCCTTGCTGAAATGTAACAAAATATGGCAGGCCTATATGTCATGATTGTTATGAGAATATACTCCTGGTCTCATCTCACTCCCACCCACTCCTGTTGTCTCACTGAAAGATGAACTACAACAAAAATGGCTGCTGTCCCTTTTGTTGGCCGTACGATCGGCAGAAAATGATCTATAGATTGACGTCACTCCCACTCCTGCTGTTCCTGACTTTAAGTAAAACCAGTCATTATAAAATGCAATGACGTTGTTTTGAAGTAATTAAACCCCTGTGTAAACATGAAACTAAATGGACCCTTGCAGGTCCATTTGGTTTCATGTTAGAGTTAAAATATTCATCATGTGAATTATCCCAAGTCTACACAACTAGAGAATGTAGAAGATTAATGGTCATTTTGATCTGTATGTTGGACTGTTTGGTTTCCCAAAATCCAGCCTGGAATTGTGCAGAAAATAAAGCTTTAGTCTTGTGGTCTGTGGGGCTAAAATGTCATCAAATTGTGGTCTGTGGCTCAAATTCTGAATACAAAGTGGATCCTGGTATGAAAAAGGTTGAAAACCACTGATTTATAGGGAAAAAAGAGAGATGTTTGTGACCAAATTTGTTTCCAATAAAGGATCTGGGAGAGCTGCCCAGGAGGTGTACGGAAGCATGAAAGCTGCTGTAACAGGGGCGGATCTAGGCATGGGCATGGGGGGTAATGCCCCCCTAAATGCCCAGTCTGCCCCACCAAACATGATGGCATGCAAAACAACCAAGATATTTCAAATTAAAGTGCTTCTATTTAAAATGATGTGAAACACTACTACTGCTACTAACTAACTACAGCTGTGTCACCACTAAACCAACAGCATTTCATCATTGAAAACAGAAAACTCTCTGAGTCAGACCTTTAGCTTTATGCATGCTGCGTGTCTGTTGCAACTTCAACAACAACTGATGTTATTATTGATGCTTTACTTGACTAATAAAAGTCCTGGAACCGAAAATGGTATGGGTGCGACTTCATGAAGCCGCCCCCATACCATTTTCTCCTGTCCCCCCAATTGTGAAATGTTACATCCGCCCTGTGCTGTAGGAGAGAGATGGATGGAGTCAGTGTGGGTGGTGATGGAGAGGCTCAATTGTCATGGTTACCAACGTGTGTGTGTGTGTGTGTGTGTGTGTGTGTGTGTGTGTGTGTGTGTGTGTGTGTGTGTGTGTGTGTGTGTGTGTGTGTGTGTGCCCACATAGCGTCTCTATGAGTATAAAGTGTATCAGTAGGTCACTGTTAAGAAAAATGGTTGCGACGTTTGTAAAACCGTCACAATGCCCACCACAGTGGTTTTCCACCTTTTTCATACCAGGGCCCACTATTTATTCATCATTTTAGCCACAGACCACCTTTTATGTTGAGTTTAATCTCTGGGACCAAAAAGCAAGTTTTTGTCTGATAAACTTGCAAAACATTGGTCAATATAGCAATTTTCTACAGGTTTTAATTGTGTCGATTATTGAAAGTGAATTAATTCAGATGTTTAAATATAATTTAAATCTTGAGAGCGTTAAAATGAAACCAAATGGACATTGGTTTCATTTTAACGCTCTCAAAAGTTACAGATCTATTGGATGGTCAGGGGACCACTGGTGGTCCCCCGACCACCTGTTGAAAACCCCCGATGTAAACCCAACCTCTCAACCTCGCCACAATGTTTGGATTATTACCCAAATATGCATTTAACAGCAGATTCAACATATAAAACAACTCCTCAGGCAACTAGCGAACGGCAATTAAACTGATCTACAACGATTCGCCTTGTGTAAATCGTGACCTGCAGGGGAAGTGTTAATATTCTGGAGGCATGAAAAAAAAGTCAAGCGTAACTACGCGTAGGAACGAGTTGAAACAGCCGTTAATTAGACCTGCTCACATGTTGCATCAACATAAGATCAAAATGCATCTTCCCCACAGTCTTATAAATATATAAGGTTCGCATTACTCATGTATATTACATGCATATTGCATAGTTCAATATGGGTGCATGCTGTCACGATTACGTTAATGATTAATCGAGATTTAAGATTTTATAGTGTTTTTATTGAACAAGTTAGAATTTGCATTTCTGTTGATATTTTTACTTTTGGAATCACAAATTACACAGGGGCACATTTCATCAAAAAGGTCAACATGCTTTTGAAAAACAACATTCATCCTGAAAATGATGACCTATCATGCGGGAAAATAATTGCAATTAGGCTGCGTTGGTGTCATAATCGTGACAGAAAACGATCCGTTCTCCAGACAGCCACGCACGCTGCGGTGCACACTAACGTGCGCGGGCCGATCACACCTGGCAACTAGCAGACAGGATGTGTTATTGTGAAAGCGTTCTGAAGACAAGGTTCCTTCTCTCTCGTTTCTCTTCTTCTCTGATTTTTATCAGCTGACATCTCTACCTTTGATCAACATCCCTATCTTCTGGTAAACTCTGCCTGCAACGCACAAAGTCAAATTAGACACATCCAAGTGTATGCGTACAACACACGTGCACGCACACACACACACACACACACACACACACACACACACACACACACACACACACACACACACACACACACACACACACACACACACACACACACACACACACACACACACACACACACACACAACCACACACACTCGCTCACGGTTAGTTCCATTCTTTCTGCTCAATTAGCGTCTCTCCCTGCCAGAGCTCCCACTCCACATCTATGCAGTTTGAATGTGATCAGATGGTGTGACGGGTTGCCAAATCACTGTTCGCTTTGACAACTTTCAGCATAAGGAATATAAAACAGAACGATATGCTCAACCTGAGGGGAACGGTTACAGAATCCATCTGGATAAACTGGGATTTAGAAATGAACAAACGGAAACTAAAAGTATAGTATCTTCCTTTGTGTCTTCCATCTGCCAAGTCATTAAAGGGGAATTCCACCCACTTTCAACATTTTTTCTGAGAGCGTACAAATGGAACCAAATGAACCCTAACGGGTTCATTTGGTTCCATTTGTACGCTCTCAGAAAAAAGAAGCGTCTAAAGAAATCCATTAACATGATGATCAAGATGTTTCACCAGGTTAGTTGGTTTTCTTCAGACCTCCATTTCTAGGAAACACAGAATGGGGAAGACGTTTTCATCATGTCCATCCAGCACCTCTAGGGTCATCGAGATGCGCAGTGACGTCACCGCCCCGGTTCCGGAAGTCTTTTCCCCATTCATTTTTCTCATAGACTTTTCGAAAATAATTTATATCAAGACGATTACGCCGCGGCCAAAGCCAACTCAGGTCGTGACAAATCATGACAACAAACACAATATCGTCATATAATATATAATTGGGAAGAAGTAGAAAACGGCATGATACAAGACTTTTTGTTTCGTTTTTCATCTTAGAAATTATTTTATTGTCCCAAAAGTTTGTGTGTGTCATCCTTCATCATGTCCGTGGCGTAATCGTCTTGATATAAATTATTTTCGAAAAGTCTATGAGAAAAATGAATTGGGAAAAGACTTCCGGAACCGGGGCGGTGACGTCACTGCGCAGCTCTATACAAATGATATATTAGAATGTTGAAAATGGGTGGAGTTCCCCTTTAATCTCTTCTGACCCGAAACCAAATGGACCCGCAAGGGACCATTTGGTTTCATTTTTCCGCCATCAAAGAGTTACATCAGGTTAACCAACTTTCAATCTTTTACCCTGGGGACCACCTAAAATCCTGTCAAGGTCCACTGGTGGTCCTCGGACCACCTGTTGAAAGCCCCTGCTCTAGTTGCTGTGGGATGTAATAGAGCTGTTCAGTCCCGCCCCCCTCGTAACGCCGCGCTTGCTCCAGAAATGGATTCAACATTCATTTTCCTCATCTAAAATGTACTATATGAAAACAATTACGCCGCGGACAAAGCCAACTCAGGTTGTGACAAATCATTACAATAAACACAATTGGCAAGAAGAAAGAAGGTCAGGATACAAGACTTTTTGTTTCGATTTTTTTCTCCTTAGAAAGATTTTCATTGTACCAAAACGTTGTGTGTTTGTTATCATGATTTATTGAGACCTGAGCTGGTGTTGTCTGAGGCGTAATCGTCTTTATGTGGATCATTTCAAGGTTCTTTATTTGTCACTCCAGTGTATGTCAGGACATATACAGGGATGAAATAACGTTTCCATTGTTCCACAGTGCAATAAGACAATAGACAGTGCAATAAGACAATAGACAGTGCAATAAGACAATAGACAGTGCAGTAAGACAATAGACAGTGCAATAAGACAATAGACAGTGCAATAAGACAATAGACAGTGCAATAAGACAATAGACAGTGCAATAAGACAATAGACAGTGCAGTAAGACAATAGACAGTGCAATAAGACAATAGACAGTGCAATAAGACAATAGACAGTGCAATAAGAAAAGGACAAATACAAACAATACAAGAAACAGTAAGTGACGTAGTGCAACAGACTAGAGCAGTAAAGTGCAACTGTAACAGCATAAAGTGAGGTGAAGGTGCTAAGCTACAACCAGGTAGAATTATAATTATAAAGTGGCAAGTAGTGAAAGTTAAACAGACAGCTAGACAGGAACTAGACAGGACATATATATATATATAGGATATACAGTATATATACGTATATACTAACAGCTAAGCTGTTTTTGAAGTCTGCGAGGAAAATGAATGTGGAAAACATTTCTGGAGGCGGTGCAACTTCACGAGGGGGTGGGACCGCTTAGCTCTATTATCGTATGCCTGTGTGTGTGTGCGCGGGTCTGTGTGTGCATGTGCGTGCGTGTGCGCGTGCATGCGTGCGCGCGCGGAACACAGGCAGACTCGCGGCCCTTCAGGCGTTTGCTAATGGGGATTATATACTTTTAATATTGGCAAAAATACATGTCTGTCAACACATTTGCATTGTTTACCTTCAAACACACAGGCAAGGCAGAATGAATTCTCAACAGCAGCATTAAGTTGGCTGAAATCCTCTTAACGGTTTATAAGAATAATGATGAATGAATAATCTTTTTTCACAGTACATAAACATAATGTTAACACCTCCCCTGTGTTGTTACTGTATTACACAGGGGCGGATGTAACATTTCCCAATTGGGGGGGCAGGAGAAAATGTTATGGGGGCGACTTCATCGCCCGTGGCGCGAAGCGCCACGGGCGATGAAGTCGCCCCCATACCATTTTCAGTTCCAGGACTTTTATTAGTCAAGTAAAGCAGTAGCAGCAGTAGTAGTGTTTCACATCATTTTAAATAGAAGCAATTTAATGTGAAATATCTTGGGTTGTTTTGCATGCCATCGTGTTTGGTGCCCCCCCATGCCCATGCCTAGATCCGCCCCTGGTATTCCAGAGGTTTTCACTTGAATCCATCCTTATAGGCGTCACATGATGGTTTTCAGCCAATAGCTATTTGTACTATTACACTAGAAACAAGCAGAACAACCTGTCCATGGGAAGTGGATTGTACTTACGTAAGAATTCTTGTAATAATAAATACTGTATGTTCTAAAAACAAGGTTGATAATCTTATACAACTTGCTCTTGGTTAAGTTCAAGGTTTTTTATTTGTCACTCCAGTGTATGTCAGGACATATACAGGGATGAAACAGCGTTTCCATTTTCCACAGTGCAATAAGACAATAATCAAGACAATAGACAGTGCAATAAGACAATAATCAAGACAATAGACAGTGCAATAAGACAATAGTCAAGACAATAGACAGTGCAATAAGACAATAGTCAGGACAATAGACAGTGCAATAAGACAATAGTCAGGACAATAGACAGTGCAATAAGACAATAGTCAGGACAATAGACAGTGCAATAAGACAATAGTCAAGACAATATATAGACGAGACAAACAATAGTGCAGCAGACCAGTAAAGTGCAAACTGTACACCTAACTTGAGGTGAAGGTGCTATATACTTCTTAAAACAAGAGCAATCATACTTAAAGTCTAGATTTAGGATTACAAGATTTGCTTAGTTCAGAGCATGCGCCTCATTTCCATTTCTGTCTGCTAGATTACCTGTATGACTCATCTCCTTATTGAGAGGGATTTTTTTCCCTACAATTAATTGATTTTTATGTAAGCGAACCCTAGGGAGTCACTGTGTTCTGTATATTTATCAATCTGTGATAGAATCTGGTGCTTTGGTCCTCATGTCTCCCAAGGCCGTTTTCCTTTTAGAGCCATCTAAACTTTTTTAATTACCGGTCTATTAAAAAAAGTAGGAACTTTGATCTTACTACTAAAAACGATTTTAGCCAAAAAAAAAAAAAAAAAAAATACCTTAGATGGCTGTAAAAGGAAAACGGCCTTGGGAGACACGAGGGCCAAAGCATCAGATTCTATCACATATTAGTCGCCACCAATAAAACTGATTACCTGCCAGATTTATTACAATCCCTATTCTGCTGCTGAAACACTATAGTATACACAGTATACTCAGGGACTCTACACACCGTCGGACCATATTATATCTGTGGCATCGGGGGTGTAGTGGAGGGGGTCCGGGACGCGGGGGGACGGCGCCCCTACACTTCTCATATCTAAAATATTTTATATACAGGGGTGTAGTGGAGGGGGTCCGGGACGCGGGGGGACGGCATCCCTCCACTTCTCACATCTAAAATATTTTTGGGGCAAAAGTAGGCCTATGTTTTTTGTCTTGTCCGTGTGTGTTGCGCAGGCGCACGCAAATGCGCAGGCAAATGCGAAATGTGCATGCACGTGCCTTAAAGGGGAATTCCACTCATTTTCAATATTTTACTATGTCATTAATATACTTTAGAGATGTTGTGTGGACATGGTAAAAAAAAGTTCCCCCCATTCTGTGTTTCCTAGAAATGGAGGTCTGAAAAAAAAAAACATTAGCATGGTGAAATACATCTTGATGACATCATTTAGATGTGTTTCACCATGTTAATGAGTTTTCTTTTAGGACCCCTTTTTCTGAGAGTGTACAAATGTGAACCAAATGGACCCGCTAGGGTCCATTTGGTTCACATTTGTACACTCTCAGAAAAAAAATAAAATGGGTGGAATTCCCCTTTAAGAGGCGTCCCCCCACTTCTAAAAGTCCCACTACAACACTGTGTGGCATGAAAATTAGTGAGATGGTCAGTGGAGCTGTTTGAAGAGAGAGAGGTTAGCAGAGCAGCTTGGTTCTATTGGACTCAGCAGGCGATCCTCTAGATTACTGCTGTTTATATGGTTTATATTCCTCATCTGCCCTATGAGGATGTTGTACAGCAGTGGTTCCCAAACCTTTACATGTCATGGACCCCCCAAATGATACTAATTAGCCCACGGACCCCCATTATGTCAGCAGCTCTAGCAGTGTTTAACCAATCTGTCGAGACATTCTCGCTTTTTCCGAACAAGAACGGGTGAAGTATGGACGTCATCTGTGTTAGGAAAGTTTTGTTCAGAAAGTTAAAAAATAAAAGTGTGATCTTTCCGAACAAAAGTTGGGACGTCAGAGAGAGAGTATGAACAGGGCTTAAAACTGCTACTGCGACTACTACATTCTGACAGTGTCAGTGACCCTCGGCTGAGGTCCCCCAAATGAAATGACATTTCAAAGATCCCTGGGTCCTGGTGAATGAATAAACTGCAGAGGCTTTCGGCTCTGGCCGATTTCACCAGAGTGTAGCTCTGGTCTGTGGTTCCATTAACAGTAAGTGGCACAGCCAGCGCTGTCACTACTCTCTCCTAGTACATATACTCTACAACAGGAAATTATTTTTCCCAAGGGACCAAATGAGATACATAAAATATTGTGGAGAAGCCAAGACTAAAGGCTGGACTAAAGTCTGCGTAATATTCATTTAATTTCAAGATGAAAGTAAGAGTAAGACCAACCATTTCGACACCAGGGCCCACTATTTATTTACAGTATTTCGGCCCGGACCGCCATTTCATGACATTTTAACCCCACAGACCCCAAAACTAATGATTTCTTGTGTTTTTGTCCACAATACCAGGCTGGATTTTACAAACAAAACTACAAACGATACTACAATCTGGTGAATTGTCCAGAGCTGAAAGACTCTGCAGTTTATTCATTCACCAGCACCAGGATCTTTGACATGTCATTTCATTTCTGGGACCTCAGCAGAGAGTCACAGACACGGTCAGAATTCAGTAGTGACAGTAGCAGTTTTAAGCCCTGTTCATACTCTCTGACGTCCAAACTTTTGTTCAGAAACACTATTTGTCAGTGTTATTTTGAAGAGTAAAACTGCTACCGCGACTGCTACTAAATTCTGAGTGTCTGCTGAGGTTCCCAGAGATGAAATGACATGTGAAAGATCCTGAGTCCTGGTGAATGAATAAACCGTAGAGCCATTCAGCTATGAATGACCGCCTGACACGAACACATTCAACAGAATGTAGGGGCGGATCTAGGCATGGGTATGGGGGGGCAATGCCCCGCTAAATACCCAGTCTGCCCCCCCCCCCCCCCCCCCCCCAAACACGATGCCATGCAAATAAACCAAGATATTTCAAATTAAAATGATTTGAAACTACTACTACTGCTACTATCTAACTACAATTTTGGCACCACTAAACCAACAGCATTTCATCATTGAAAACAGAAAACTCTGAGTCAGACCTTTAGCTTTATGCATGCTGCGTGTCTGTTGCAACTTCAACAACAACTGATGTTATTATTGATGCTTTACTTCAGGGGTTTTCAACCTTTTTCATCCCAGGACCCATCATTTATTCAGCATTTGAGCCACGGAGGACCACCAATTGAGGATATTTTTAGACCCACAGACCCCAAAACTAAAGATTTGTTTTGCTTCTGTCCATGACCATTAATCTTCTAGTTGTGTAGATTTGGACTAATTTGCATGATGGATATTTTAACTAAAAATGAAACCAATGATGGATATTTTAACTAAAATTGAAACCAAATGGACCCTGGCGGGTCCATTTGGTTTCATTTTTACGCTCTCAAGAGTTACATTAGGTTAAAACAACTTACTGTGGCTGGGGACCACCTGGAACCCCTCTCAAGGACCACTGGTGGTCCCCGGACCACCAGTTGAAAACCCCTGCTTTACTTGACTAATAAAAGTCTTGGAACCGAAAATGGTATAGGTGCGGCTTCATCGCCCGTGGCGCGAAGCGACACGGGCGATGAAGCCGCCCCCATGCCATTTTCTCTTGCCCCTCCAACATATTCTCTTGCCCCCCCCCCCCAAATGGGACATGTTACATCCGCCCCTGCCAGAATGTAGTAGTTCCATTAACAGTAAAGTGGCACAGCCAGGGCTAGGAGATTTGAGCTGGATTTGCATATTGAACATATCCTCAGTCACACTCAGCCCTGAATTCTCACTTTGTTTCACTTCATTATTCAGAGCAAGAACATTGTTTTTTTAATTTCATTCAACAGTCAAATAAAGCTATTAAATGTGCCCTCATGCAGACTGAAGCCGTTATGCTTTAACCTAATGGCCCTAGCTGCAGTTTGCCAGTGACGGCCCATACATCTAAACAGAAAAACGTATTTGTATTTACAATTGGTTGTTTAAAAAAACAAACTCACCAATATCGCAGCTGTAAAATAAAACTTACATTATTATTTCTATCTGCAAAGATATAAAGAATCTTTTCCAACCATTTTTCCAACCCCACCTCGGGGAGGAGACACACCGCCAGCACCCACAGCAGCGTTCGATTCCCTAGCAGGATTAGAACCCAGGACTTTCTCGCTGTTCCACCGTGCACCAGATTCAAAGTGCGCTTTCGATCTTGTAGCCCTTCAAAAAGTAGGTGGGTCGCACAACAGGTTGCAGGTGTTGTTTATTAATTTCTGCTTACATTACATTACGTGCCGGCCTAATGCACACTGTCGTGTGCAACTGTGCATCTACTGCAAAGTACAAAGAAATGTAAGCAGAAATTAATAAACAACAACACTTCTGCAACCTGTTGTGCGACCCACCTACTTTTTGATGTGATGCAACATTTGTTTGGATAACGCAGCAGCCAACGTTGTGACGCGGTGGTTATAGAAGAATTTGTTGATCTTGTAGCCCTGCCACTTTTGCTATTTTTGAAGTGGATATTAAAGCTGATATTATAAACACCATCTTGGCTTAACAAATTAGTCCAGGCTTTCCGTTTTTCGCGCAACGCAGACGTAAATGAAAGCCTGGATGTGGAGGCTACGTAACAGGTGACCTCGGGGAAATGCAGGTCAGACTGATTTGCGAAGTGACATTTCAGGCGAGCGGATCGCAGCGAATCAGGGCTGGAACCAGGATAATCAGAAGATATATTCACAGTGATATATGATGTATATCAGGGATGCCCACACTTTTTTGACTTGAGAGCTACGTTCAAAATGACCGGCTCGACAAGATCTACACAAGAAAAAAAAAATCCATTTCAAGGCCCCCTAGAAAGTTGAAATAGTGGTGATGGTGTTACTGACTGTTTATAGTGTTTAAGAATAATGCACTTATAATGAAAAATAGAGGGGGAGAATTGGAAGGTTTTCCTTTTTATGCTATTAGTTCAGTTCAGTTCAGTTTGGTTTATTTCAGCACTTAAGGGCATGGTGAGCAGTACAAACATTAAATGCATAGTCTATATATGTACATAGTATGATTTTTTTTTTTTTTTTTTTTTCTTTTTTTTCTCTCTCTCTCTCTCGCATGTCCATCCCAAGCCCAGAGTCTGAAAGGGGTCAGGGGGAAGCCGTTTGGCTTGTCGAGCCCTACCCAAGAGTCCATTCAGTCACATATTAACAAATGCATATACATACATGCCCATATCCATATTCACACACACACGCACCTATGCATACATACTATGTTTATTTGTGTGCGTGTGCGTGCGCATGCACACGCACAGGTACATGCACATGCATGCACACGCACGCGCACACACCCATGTTGTTGCATTGACTTTTGTTGTTTGTTGCATTGACTTTTCCCAGTGGTGATGGAGTGCATTCACTGCACTCCATCACCATCTGGTCTATTCTAATGACGTAGATGGCAAAGAGCAATTCACAGTTTACAGCAATGGGCAATATCTGATGATAAATACTCCTATGTAGTAAGTTGTGGTATGGTGGGTGTAGGTTACAGTATGTTATGTAGTTGATGACAATTATGTGTATATCTACATACATACACAAATACATATACACACACATATACGTACACGTGCACATATACATATACACACATACATATACACATATACATATATATATATATATATATATATACATACACACATACACATACACATACATACACATACATGGATACACATTCCTATACATGTAATTTAATATAATACAATAAGATCTACCTAGTAAGGTATAGCAAGTTTTATTCTATTATTTAGTGTAGTATTTTTATGAGTATATACGTTTACTCAAATAATATGGTACCATTGAGCATTATATAGTAGTATGATATAGACAGTATAATAGGGTATATAGGTTAGATATTAATAGTTATTAATAAATATTTAATATAATTCGGCATTGTATAGTAGTATACTATAGACACTATAATAAGGTATATAGGTTAGATATTAATATTATGAACAGTACAACATTACTACTCTCCTTCCCTACTGTAATTGTTAAGAATTGTCTTTTTTAATTTGCTTTTAAATTGATTGATGTTGTCACAGAGTTTCAACTCATCCTCCAGCTCGTTCCAAAGAGTAGCTCCATAGGAGGAGATACTCCTTGTTTTCAAGTTTGTGCGCATAACAGGTTTTTTGAAGTTCAATGGTCCTCTCAGATTGTATCCTCCCTCCTTATCCAAGAATTTACTTCTTACATTAGGTGGTAGTTGGTTATATCGTGCTTTGTACATGATTTGCAGAATTTTGTAGTTGACCAGATCCATGAACTTCAGAAGATTGGATTGTAAGAACAGAATGTGGGTATGATCACGATATCCAGCATTGTTGATTACCCTGAGTGCTCTTTTTTGTAGTATAATTAATGGATTTATGGTAGATTTATGGGTATGTCCCCAAACCTCTGAGCAGTAGTTCATGTACGGCAGGATCATTGCACAGTACAGTGTGTGTAACGAGCTGGAGTTGAGTAGATGTTTCACTTTATTTATAATTGAAATGCTCTTTGCCATCTTTTTACAAACATATTCTATGTGGGGTTTCCAGCAGAGTCTGTGGTCCAGAATTACACCCAAGAATTTGTTTTCATATACCCTCTCTATTTGTTCATTATCTATAATCAATTGAATATCTAGTGGTATCTGTCGGTTTCCAAATACCATACATTTGGTTTTACTTAGATTTAATGATAATTTATTTTTGTCAAACCAGAGTTTATATTTATGCATTTCTGTTCTTAGGTCCATCATTAGCTGCTGGATGTCATCCCCTGCACAGAACATATTTGTGTCATCTGCAAATAATACACATTTCATTATTTTAGACACAGAACATATGTCATTTATATATAGGTTGAAGAGTTTGGGACCCAAGACAGACCCCTGAGGGACCCCACACCTTATTTCCATATTCCTTGATTTGCAATTACCAATTTGGACAATTTGTTCCCTGCCTTTTATGTAGCTTTCCAGCCAGTTAGCCGTGACACCCCTGATGCCATACTTTGCCATTTTCTTTAGGAGGATCTCATGGTTGATAGTATCAAAGGCCTTTTTTAGGTCTACAAACACTCCAACCGTGTACAACTTGTTGTCTATGTTTTTAATTATTTCTTCAGTTAAATCAAGTAAAGCCATTGCGGGAGACCTGTTGGCTCTAAAGCCGTATTGATTTTCAGATAGCAGTTTATTCTTTTCTATGAAACAGTCAAGCCTCTCCCCAAATAATTTCTCTAAAATCTTTGAGAACTGTGAGAGCAAGGAGATTGGCCTGTAGTTGGTAAAAAGTTGTTTGTTTCCTGTTTTAAAGATTGGGATGACCTTTGCTTTTTTCATTTGTGTGGGGAAGACACCATTCCTAAAGGAAAGATTACATATATAAGTAAATGGTTTTATTATGGTGTCGAATATTTTTTTTATTAATGACATGCTGAGGTCATCACAATCTGTAGAGGTCTTATTTTTACATCTACCGACTAAGTCCATTACTTCCCTCTCCTCCACAGCTCTCAAAAATAGTGAGTTTGGGTTACAAAAACCCCAATCATCAGCTGGGACGGTTGCCTCTGTGTCTAATGTAATGTCATCTGCTAGACTGGGTCCTATATTTACAAAAAAGTCATTGAAGCCATTTGCTATTTCATCTAGGTTGGATATTGTTACTCCCTTGTCAATAAAGCATCTTGGATAGTTTGTAGATAATGTTCCTTTTTTAATAATTGTATTCAGTATGCTCCATAGTCCCTTTACATTATGTTTGTGGTTTTCTAGTAAGTTATTGTAATATTCTTTTTTGCTAGCTCTAGTCATACTTATTACTTTATTTTTATATCTTTTGTATTTAGTTTCGTTATCTATAGTTCTGTATTTCAGGTATTTCTTATATAATGTATTCTTTTTATTACAGGCATTTTTTAATTTATGTGTTATCCACGGTTTTTTGGCCTCAAATTTCTTTTCTCTACATCTCAACACAGGACAGTTTTTGTCATATAAATCACCAAGTATGTTAATGAATGTATCATATGCCATATTGGTGTCCTCTATTGTATAGATATTATCCCAGTTTAGAGCCAACAGGTCTTGTCGCAAAGCTGCGATGGTGTCTTCCGTTATTTTACGTTTATATCTATATGTTGCCGCTACGTTTTCTTTTACATAGTCACACTTGTAGGTAACAAAAATTGGGAGATGATCTGTTATATCAGTGACTAGTACCCCCCTCTCAAGATTATTCCCTATTTCATTAGTGTATATATTATCAATTAGAGTTGCTGAGTCGGAGGTTATTCTGGTTGGTCTAGTTATTAACGGGTATAAGTTAAGGCTGTACATATTATCTATAAAGGTATCTATGTATTTATACTTGTGTGGGTTAAAGAGGTTTAAATTATAGTCACCACAGGCAAATACAGCTTTATGTTGACAATGGGAGAATAGATTTTCCATGTTTTTGGTGAATAGCTCAATATCAGTCCCTGGAGCTCTGTAGATACAGGAGACGATTATGTTCTTATATTTTTCTCTAGCTATTTCAATAGTGATACATTCTAAGACGTTATCGATGGTGCTGGACATGCTCTCTATGACCTTATATTTAAGGTTGATGTCCACGTACAAGGCGACTCCACCCCCTGGTTTATTTTTCCTATTTCTGTAATTTAACTCATACCCGTTGAGAGGGAAGTCAATTCCTCTGTCAGTGTTGAACCACGTCTCCGAGACAGCAATAATATTAAAGGGTTTTTTATAATCATTTAGATAATCCTTGATTTTTTCAAAATTTGCATACATACTTCTGCTATTTAAGTGTATTATTGAAATATCATTATGAGATGGTTTTGCATTTAGTTGGTTCACAGTGTAGTAACTGCAATCGTGTTCTATATCGTTAAATATGTTGTTGTCGGGATCTATACTCTGTTCATAGTTATAACTCTTGTGTTCTGTGTATTTGAATGTTTCCAAGTTCCAGTCATCTAAATAATGGGGGCTGCGATAATCTTGACTCATGCTTTCTAGCTCATCGTCAGATGTGTCTGTTTCCATTATAGGGTAATGTTGTTGTTATTTTTTATTATTATTATTTTTTTTTTAAATCATTATGAGTCAATGGCATCTCCCCTGTAGATGCTGGTAATAAAGAGACTAATGTGCACTCGTGCATGTAATATAGTGTGGTAAGTATATCAATAAAGGATATAATAATACAGTAAATAGCATGGTACATTATAATAGGGAATGGGCCCTTCGTGATATATAGTAAAGTAGTATAGTATAGGCAGATATAGTATAATATAATATAATAATATAATATAGTATCGTTTAATGTGGTATAATGGTATAGCGGCTTAGTGCCATATATAATATAGTAGTTTAATATTCTATATTGTATATTATAATAGCAAGTTATATATAGGTGTAGTATAATATATGTGATATATAGGTATGTTATATATAGGTATGTCATATATAGGCATGTTATATATAGGCGTAGTGTAATGTAGTATATAGGCCTTATCGTGTAGTTTATAGTAGTATAGCATTTTATAATTGTATTATATAGTATAATATAATGAGTATAGTATATATATATATAGTATAATATAATGTTGTATGATATATTGAGGTACTGGTCCCGTATAATATGTAGTATGATAATATAATATATAGTATAGGATAGGATATATATAGTATAATATAGAAGGATATAATATAGTATAGTTTAATATAGTATAATAACATGTTATATAAAGGTATAGTATAATATGATATATAGGCCATATAGTATTATTTATAATATAATGTTTCATACTTTTATAGTTTATAGTTATACAGTATATCCCAATATAGTGCAGTATAGTGAAGGGCGGTAAGGTAAAATCTGGTCTGGTATAATAGCTGTCGTAATAATACTGACAATAACTGGTATAGTGTAGTAGCAGCAATAATAGCAATAGCAGCAGAACTACTGGAAGCAGTTCTACTAATGGATGCGTGTACATGTAGTCGGCAGCAATGATATGTGTGTAGTGTGTGTTGTGTGTGCAGTCTCTAGTACTCATCCAGTTCTGAGAGTTCTTTGACGAGGAGGACCTTCGCTTCTTCTGGCGTTCCTTTTAGCTTGATGTAAACCTTACAGTTCGCCGTCCACGTAGACTGGATCTTCCCTTCCCTTCTCAGAATACGTGCTTGTCTTGCGATGGTCGCGGTCCTCTTTGTCAGATGTTCGTTCATGTAGACCCCCGTGTCCTCCAGTTTGCGCCACTGCTTCAGGAGTTCAACCTTGTGTTTACGGTTGGTGAAGCGCAGAATGATGGCCGGTGGCTCCTTCTTGGCTGGTGGTGAATCCTTCTTGTCCTTCCTGTCCCTTCTTGGAAGTAAGTGGCATGCCTCAATGTGGTCAGGTATGATGAGGATTTTTTTGCTTTTCATGTAGGAGATCACTTGCTGCTCCACAGATTCACGGTCCTCCTCTGTGAGGTCGTCAGGGCTCGCTGTCGAGGGGTCCGCGGCCCTGGCATAAGACCGTGGTTTGATGGTTAGACCGCTCACTATTACATTATTCATTCTAGAATATTGCTCTAAATCCTCCACCCGCCTCTCGAGTGCCTGGATCTTCTTGTCTTTTTCCAAGTTTTGTCTTTTCAGTTCATTCATTACTTTCACCATCTCCAGTATTTCTTTCTGTTGTTTTGACATAATGTCCATTTCATTAGAGATGTAGTCGAGGGACTTTTTGAGTTCCTCGATCTCTGTCTTTTGTACCTTCGGTGGCATGTCTCCCGCTTGGTTCTCACGACGCTTGTGGCGGTGGTTTGTTCTTTGTTTGTTGTAGCCTTTTAGCTTAGCTATGCCGGGTGGCGACGTCGACGACGCTTACGCGAGGTCAGCCGCACCAGGGCGGGGTAGGCGAGCAGCCCGCCCTGGATTCCAGACTCGGAATGAGCCACACAGACACCCAGCAGGCAGGCAGCGGAGTTGTTCGTAGTTGTTGCGTCTCGTTTGGTTGTGCCGGGTGGCGACGTCGACCACGCTAGTGCGGGGTCAGCCGCACCAGGACGGGGGAAGACGGGCAGCCCGCCCTGGATTCCAGACTCGGAGTGAGCCGCACAGACACCCGGTAGGATGGCAGCGGTCCCGGACCCGAAGGTCGGCCGCGCAGTACGTTGTTGTCCTCCTTGCAGTAGGTTGTTTGGTGGCTATATCACAGCAACAGGTAGCCTAGCGTAGCTCAGCGCGAGCGCGTCCAAACGCTGCCTCACTCTCACTGCAGGTCTCTCACACACAGGAAACGGTGGGTTGCCAGATCCTCAGCCTCTCCTTCATCACTGCGCTAGTTACTGATGTTTGAAAACAGAATTTGGGGTTTGAGTTGACAGTTTGTGATGTTGAGTTTAGTTTCGCGCACCCAAAACATTAAGAACCTTTTTGTCTACAATTGGGAAAGAGAACTGGCAAAATGTTGGTCAAAATAACAATTATTCTCCATTCTCTAATTGTGTGGACTCTTGAAAATTACGTAATTCAGATATCTAAATATGATTTAACTTATGTCCTATGTTCTACGTTTTAGGGGACTGTCATGTGATCTACCTGCATAGTCTGTGCGATCTACTGGTAGATCACCATCTACCTTTTGGGCAGCCCTGGTATACTGTATATACTAGTGTGGTCTGAGTCTAGGAGTGATATATGCCCTGTGTATATACTGTATAGTAGGGCCTGAGTCTAGGAGTGATGCTGTATATACTGTATAGTAGGGCCTGAGTCTAGGAGTGATGCTGTATATACTGTATAGTAGGGCCTGAGTCTAGGAGTGAACGCTGCTGTAAGTGCTGTTCTGTTGTAAACAGCAGATAATGTGATAATGGCAGCAGGCAGGCTCTGTGCCATCAGTCCAATCTACAGCTCCATACAGTAGAGGAGATGCTGCTCTACACTGGAACACTGCCATCAGTCCACCAGTCCAATCTGCAGCTCCATACAGTAGAGGAGATGCTGCTCTACACTGGAACACTGCCATCAGTCCTTCAGTCCAATCTGCAGCTCCATACAGTAGAGGAGCTACTGCTCTACACTGGAACACTGCCATCAGTCCTTCAGTCCAATCTACAGCTCCATACAGTAGAGGAGCTACTGCTCTACACTGGAACACTGCCATCAGTCCTTCAGTCCAATCTGCAGCTCCATACAGTAGAGGAGCTACTGCTCTACACTGGAACACTGCCATCAGTCCTTCAGTCCAATCTGCAGCTCCATACAGTAGAGGAGATGCTGCTCTACACTGGAACACTGCCATCAGTCCACCAGTCCAATCTGCAGCTCCATACAGTAGAGGAGATGCTGCTCTACACTGGAACACTGCCATCAGTCCACCAGTCCAATCTGCAGCTCCATACAGTAGAGGAGATGCTGCTCTACACTGGAACACTGCCAG
Source organism: Benthosema pterotum (assembly GCA_039105355.1). Taxonomy (NCBI): domain Eukaryota; kingdom Metazoa; phylum Chordata; class Actinopteri; order Myctophiformes; family Myctophidae; genus Benthosema; species Benthosema pterotum. The sequence continues at coordinate 54,784,391 of CM076973.1, forward strand.
TCCATCAGTCCAATCTGCAGCTCCATACAGTAGAGGAGATGCTGCTCTACACTGGAACACTGCCATCAGTCCACCAGTCCAATCTGCAGCTCCATACAGTAGAGGAGATGCTGCTCTACACTGGAACACTGCCATCAGTCCATCAGTCCAATCAGCTCCTACTGCCAGTATCCTCTTAATGCATTTGATCCTGGCATTGGATTCTAGTCTCAGACTCCAGATTCTATAGTCCCTGATGCTAGATTCTAGTTTCTGACACTAGACTGTATAGTTCCGGCGCAGTTTCTGGCACTAGATACTAGTTTCTGACACTAGATTCTAGTCTGACACTAGATTCTAGTTTCTGACACTACTAGTTCTGACCCTAGATTCTAGTTTCTGACACTAGATTGCTGACGCTAGATTGTAGTTTCTGACACTAGATTGTACTGACACTAGATTGTAGTTTCTGACACTAGATTGACACTAGATGTTTCTGACACTCTGACACTAGATTGTAACACTGCTGATGCATTCTAGTTTCTGACACTAGATTCAGTTTCTGACGCTAGATTCTAGTTTCTGACACTAGATTCTAGTTTCTGACGCTAGATTCTAGTTTCTGACGCTAGATTCTAGTTTCTGACACTAGATTCTAGTTTCTGACACTAGATTCTAGTTTCTGACACTAGATTCTAGATTTCTGAAAAATCTATATTCTGTGTCAGTGATGCTCAACATATTTCATGCAATGACCACCAGAATCCTATATACCTGTCTGAAAACATCTGAAAACATGTTCTAGGGATCCCAGAAGCAAAGAATTAAGCTGTTTGTTTCTGAGATTTACTTTACGCCATCCCACTACAAGCTCAAATATGAGCTTGTAGCTCTAATATTCTTCTTGTTACACAGTAGCATTAACAAGTTCCTCTGAGCCCGTACAGCAGCAGCTGCAGGTATAAAATCTAAAACCTCTACGCCTTGCCGTCACGCATTAACTGCATCTTTGTGCTGCGGCGGTGGAGATGCTTTCAGGATTGTTTTTCAGCCTGCTGGTTAGGATGAGTCATGTTCATTGTTTGACTGATGTTCAGCCTCCACTATGCTGAGATGTAATCCACCGTTCTATCTGTGGTGTGGGATGGAGAGAATGTGATGAAGTGTCAATGTAGATTTTATTAGTACAGTATGCAAAGTCTTATGTTTAATTTTATGAAGGATGTAACAGATGGCGGATATTATTGGATAACTCTATTTATTTAGACCTGCCAGCAGCGGAGGTCTATGTCGGTGGTTTTTCAACCTTTTTTCATACCAGGGCCCACTGTTTATTCAGCATTTGATGACATTTTAGCCCCACAGACCCCCAAAACTAAATATTTATTTTGCTTTTGTCCACAGTTCCAGGCTGGATTTGGGAAACCAAACAGTCCAACATACAGATCAAAATGACCATTAATCTTCTACATTCTCTAGTTGTGTAGACTTGGGATAATTCACAGGGTGAATATTTTAACTCTTGAGAGTGTAAGTATGAAGTATGTATGGTTTCATGTTTACACTCTCAGAAGAGTTACATCTGCTTAACCAACTTTCCATCATTTAGCCTGGGGACCACCTGGAATCCTCTCAGGGACCACCAGTGATCAGTGGTCACGGAGAGCCTAAAATGTGCCGACTGGAGTTGGAAATACATTGGGCTTCATTTTCCCTTATCCTAAACCCCGTATCATTTTTTACTATTTTGAAAAACGTTTTAGTTCAATGTGCCAATCTATTGACACATTGTGAGCTTGTAGACTGGCCATTTAATGTATTGAAAAATGTTATTTTTTGATAGTTTAAAAAGGCAAAGAAGTTAAGGGATAAGGGCTTTAGCGGTGACGAAAATGAGTGAAAAGAGAGTGGCGCAAATAAGAGCTATTTTACGTCATTAAAGCGTGGCTGTTGCCTGAGGTATTTCTGCCTACAGTATACTTCCCAAAAGCACCAAGTCTCAGTATGGCAGGAATATTCCGGAAGTGACATTCGCGGGATAGGCAGAATTAGATGAGCAGAAGTACTTGAATTTTTGTCAAGTTCTTGTTGGAATAGTGTGTTTGGTATGTGTGAGTTTGCCATATGTGACTTTAGTGAGGAAGTAAGGATGCTATAGACTAAGGGGTTTTCAACAGGTGGTCCGGGGACCACCAGTGGTCCCTGAGAGGGTTCCAGGTGGTCCCCAGCTAAGTTGTTTAACCAGATGTAACTCTTGAGAGTGTAAAAATGAAACCAAATGGACCCTTGCGGGTCTATTTGGTTTCATTTTTACACTCTCAAGAGTTAAATATTCACCATCTTAGTTAGCCCCAAGTCTACACAACTAGACGATCAATGCTATTTTTTTTGGTCTTTATGTTTTGCCTGTTTTGTTACCCAAATCCACCCTGGAATTGTGGACAAAAGCAAAAGAAAACTTTAGTTTTGGGGGTCTGTGGGGCTAAAAATGTCCTCAAATGGTGGCCAGTGGCTCAAATTCTGAATAAATAGTGGGCCCTGGTATCAAAAAGGTTGAAAACCCCTGCTATAGACTAAGACATAGTTATGCAACAATTCCATTCACTTCATAGGTCCAGTCCTTGCATTTCTATTGGAATGGACCAGTCAGGGCCGCAGTCTCTTCCATGTTTCATTGACACTGGCTGCTTGTTTGGTGAAATTGGATGCTTGAAGCCTGAAGTCCTCTAGTTCCGACTGGAGGGATTAAACACAAGCAGGGGGAACCAAAACAAAGTGATGCCAAAAAAGAACTATCTTGACAGAAACCGAGTTTTTTGTTTGTTTGGTTTGTTTTGCCACAACTAGACCCGTTCACACAGACCAGGCTCTCCTCCAAGGTGGAAAGTTATGACATATAGTAAAAGAATGTGGATTAGTTGGTCCACTTATTGGTTGGTCCACTTATTGGTTGGTCCACTTTACTCCCAGAGTTAAACAATACCTAACTCTTATTGTGACAAGTACAAATATATGTAGGAACATAAAAATCTCTGGGATTTAACTATAATATATTTGTATTTGGTACAATAAGAAGTAAAAGGCTTTGATTATAGAATTTTCTGTGCTCTGTCCCCCCCAACTTCTACTGATATTACGTATCTTTGAGGGGTGCAACCACTCCTATAGTCAGCTATGTGTGTGTCACTGGCTTATAACCTACTGTAGATCAATGAGTTTTCAATGTGATACCAAAAATGTGCACCCAATTTTCACTGACAAACTAAATATAAAGTATGGTAAGCTATGGTGAATAAATATTTCTTTAAAATGACAAATGACAAATGAAATGAATAAAATATTGATGATTTCATCAACATAAAAACTAGATAAAAATGTTAGTGAAGGATTAGTGAAGAACAAATCAGTTTGGTTGCACTGAGGTGTCTGAAAATAGCAGATCTACAAGCTTAGCTATTTTCAGCATTCAATAAATGCAATAAAAAATGCATTGCAGCACCATCGAGTCCCACAAAAATACATTTTAGTGATGACTAAAGTATGATTAAAACTAAATGAAGTTGTATTCAATAGCCTATGACATAATAAATGACTAAGATTTCCTTTAAGAAACAACATTCAACGTCACCTTTGCCTTCAAAGGTTTTAAAGTGGGCCTTGACCCAGTAAAGTTTGGTAAAAGTTTGTAACGTCAAACTCTAAAACCTAAAAGGTCTCCAGAAAATGAAGGACACAGTCTGGGGCAATGCTCTGGCCGTTGATTGTGTTAAATCTAGGTCAAAAACATGATAAAAAATTATAGCCTAAATACAAAAATAAACTCTGGGTTAATCCATCCATGACCTCCAGTGGAGAGAACACCTTGTTGTACAGAAGAAGTTTTGACATGCCGTTGCAGGCAGATTAAATAAGAGAAGGCAGCCGTTGTCCTTGAAGTGTCAACATGTTAACTTGCAGTTAACTGGACAGGACTTGTGTCCACGCTGGCCTGATGCAAACCCCTTAAAGGGGTATTCCACTTTCAGCTGCACCACCTCTCTTCCTATACAAACCCATTATAATTTAAAACTCTATTTAACCATGACAGATTATTGGAAAACAACCCATCTTTTTTTCTGGTGACTGATATTATCCTCCTAATACGTGAGAAGGCTGTGGAATTTCATTTACAGTTTTTATTTATTTTTAAATTTTTAATATTGTTTGGGAAAATGTAGTAGGCTCCATATTTGGACATGCCAACCCAAATGAATAAAACAATATTTAAAAAAATAAAAATAAATGAAAACTGTAAATGAAATTCCACAGAATACCCTCTCACGTATTAGGAGGACAATATCAGTCACCAGAAAAAAAAACAAACAAACATATGGGTTGTTTTTAAATAATCTGTCATGGTTGAAAAGTAGCTTTAACTTATAAACTGTCTGGTGTGTTCACAGGAGACTGAGTAGACCATAAAATGACAGTTTCTTTTCTTTTTTCTCTTTTTTTATAGTGGAATATCCCTTTAAACATTTAAACAGACCTGGACTCACTTAATGTCATTACATCCATCTGCACTTGACCGGCTGTGACAGACAGGTCAACATGTCTGTGGTGCAAATTATCTATTATTCATGTCCTTTCATGTCCAGAAACAGGAATTCATGGTAAAAGGCTTCAGGCCATGCCTGTCTGTCTGTCTGTCTGCCTGCCTGCCTGCCTGCCTGCCTGCCTGCCTGCCTGCCTGCCTGCCTGCCTGCCTGCCTGCCTGCCTGCCTGCCTGTCTGTCTGTCTGTCTGTCTGTCTGTCTGTCTGCCTGTCTGTCTGTCTGCATGCTGCTCTAAACCCTGGGCTGCTACTGCCCCCTTGTGGGTGGATGTTGTCATTACATACCTCAGGCGGTTGGTAGGAAAGCTACAGGCAAAAACATCAGGCCTTAAAGTAGTGAAAAAAACTGACCATGGAGAACCTTCTATTAGTTTGTAATCAAATTCTGTACTGTATCTTTCACTCTTGACAGTGAGACTGTAAAAATGAAAACAAATGGACCATTACAGGTCTATTCGGTTTCACTTTCTTAATACACAAGAGGTTTACACAGTTAGTGAATGCATAGAATATAATTGTTGTTTTGCCTTTTACTGTATCTCTCCAGCGTAGAATAACTACATCAATAGAATAATTATAGTGGACTAAAAAAGTAGAATATTTGCCTCTGAAATGTAGTGTAAAAGTAAATCAGAAACACTCCTGTGAGCCTAATGCCAGCCCTTATTACATGGCTTGAATGAATGCTCCCATCAGAAGCCAGCCTAGAACACTGCTAAGTCTCCCAAGAGTCCACATTAAAAACAATACATACAATTAAAAGAGTACATTTCGAGAGAAAATATATATACAGAAATTTAAAAAAAAAATAGTTGTAAACTATCATTGTGTGAATAAAGAATGAGCTTTGGGAAGGGTAAAGCGACCTTTTATTGCCTGTCTGGTGGCATATGTAATCTAAATCTGTCTTTCAATGCATTATATCTGAATAGTTTTGCTGTTTTTTTTTTCTGTACCGTAACTCGCTTTGGCGTTCTAACCATTAAGTTATACTTTAGATATTGAAAAATATCAGATCTGGCACGCTATGAGCTTGTAGGTCTGCTATTTTGCTGACCAGGGACTTTTTAGAAAATAGAATCTAGCATCAAAAACTAGATTCTAGTGCCAGAAAATAGAATGTAGCGTCTGAAACTAGAATATATCCGTCAGAAAGTTGAATCTAGTCAGAAGAAAAAAGGGTTAAAGGGGAATCCCACCATTTTCAACATTTTTTCTGAGAGCGTACAAATGCAACCAAATGAACCCTAATGGGTTAATTTGGTTCCATTTGTACGTTCATAAAAAAGAAGCGTCTAAAGAAAATCCATTAATGTGGTGAAAATACATCTCGATGAGATCATCAAGATGTTTCACCATGTTAGTGGTTTTCTTCAGACCTCCATTTCTTGGGAACACAGAATGGGGGAACTTTTTTATCATGTCCACCCAACACCTCGAAGGTACATCAATGACATAGTAAAATGTTTGGACTTGCCCTTTAAGTTATAAAACGATCCAAATTGAGAGTAACAGCGAGCATCAGCGAGTATCAAGGTTCAAGGTTCTTTATTTCTCACCCCAGTGTATGTCAGGACATATACAGGGTGAAATAACGCTGCCATTGTTCCACAGTGACCATAGAAAGAGCAGTAAAGTGCAACTGTAACAGCATAAAGTGAGGTGAAGGTGCTAAGATACAACCAGGTATAATAAAGTGGCAAATAGTGAAAGTTAAACAGACAGCTAGAGAGACAGGACATACTACAACTAGACTACATGGCTAAAACTATACTACCACTAAGCAGCTAAAGACATATACTGTATACTACAACAAAACTATTTGGTTAAATAACATAATATATCATCAGCATCAGTTCACCCAAACCAGCATTCCAAACACCGATCCTTTCATCACAGTGGAATGAATCTTTGGTTACATTAGCATCATCCCAAACACCCATCCTTTCATCACAGTGGAATGAATCTTTGGTTACATTAGCATCATCCCAAACACCCATCCTTTCATCACAGTGGAATGAATCTTTGGTTACATTAGCATCATCCTTTCATCACAGTGGAATGAATCTTTGGTTACATTAGCATCATCCCACGCAGCATGTGATGTTCCTCCTGCACCCTGGCACTGCTCCATGCATTTTACATGAGGATGTAACCCATATATCCTAACAGCCATGTGTACACTCAGCGGGGGTCCCTGTGATCAGCTAGGAGCGTGGTGGTGGGATATTAACCAACGTGTTGATGTTAATCAATTTACCACGCCGACGTTGAAAGGAAATGAGCCACAGTGTTTTCAACACGTTGTCCTGATCTTCGGGTCGCAGCGTTTTGTCTGTCGCTGCTGTAGGAGGAGGTTGTTGGGTTAAGGCCATACTGTAGGTTCACAGCAAATAAATGCTTTAGTTCTCTACTGTGACTAAACAAAAGAAAGAAAATCTGCACACCATTTGATTTATTTTAATCTACCACCCTACCCAAATTGTTTTCTTTTTTTTTTTTTCGATGTGCATGTTCCTTATCACCTTTCTTTAGTTCTCTACTGTAACACGTTTTGATGTTGTATACTTTAGCTTTTGAAAAAGCTAAAGTATACAACATCTATACAACATCTACATCAACAAGCTCATAGCGCGCCACAGAGTGGTGCGCTATGAGCTTGTTGATGTAGATGTTGTATAGATGTTGATGTAAGCTTGTAGATCTGATAATAATTTTTTGTAAGTCTTGTATTCAGAAACTAGGATATAGCATCAGAAACTATAATATAGTATCAGAAACTATAATCTAGCGTCAGAAATTAGAATACATACCGTCAGAAAATAAAATCTAGTATCACAAAATAGAATCTAGTGTCAGAAACTAGAATCTAGTGTCAGAAACTAGAATCTAGTGTCAGAAATTAGAATATATACCGTCAGAAAATAAAATCTAGTATCACAAAATAGATTCTAGCGTCAGAAACTAGAATCTAGTGTCAGAAACTATAAATCTAGCGTCAGAAACTAGAATCTAGTATCAGAAACTATAAATCTAGTGTCAGAAACTAGAATCTAGTGTCAGAAACTAGAATCTAGTGTCAGAAACTAAAATCTAGTGTCAGAAACTAAAATCTAGTATCAGAAACTAGAATGTAGTGTCAGACACTAAAATCTAGTGTTAGAAACTTTTAGAATCTATAGTGTCAGGGCGAAATGGTTTTATTGCAGGTTTCGTTGAGATGGAATGAAAATGAGTCATTGGTAAAGACTGTTTGGAACTGAAGGACAAATCATAACCACTTCAGATTTTTATGATAACAGCAGATCGACAGGTTCACTAGTCTCTATGATAACAGCAGATCGACAGGTTCACTAGTCTATGATAACAGCAGATAGACAGGTTCACTAGTCTATGATAACAGCAGATCGACAGGTTCACTAGTCTATGATAACAGCAGATCGACAGGTTCACTAGTCTCTATGATAACAGCAGATCGACAGGTTCACTAGTCTCTATGATAACAGCAGATCGACAGGTTCACTAGTCTATGATAACAGCAGATCGACAGGTTCACTAGTCTTTATGATAACAGCAGATCGACAGGTTCACTAGTCTTTATGATAACAGCAGATCGACAGGTTCACTAGTCTATGATAACAGCAGATCGACAGGTTCACTAGTCTATGATAACAGCAGATCGACAGGTTCACTAGTCTATGATAACAGCAGATCGACAGGTTCACTAGTCTATGATAACAGCAGATCGACAGGTTCACTAGTCTTTATGATAACAGCAGATCGACAGGTTCACTAGTCTCTATGATAACAGCAGATCGACAGGTTCACTAGTCTATGATAACAGCAGATCGACAGGTTCACTAGTCTTTATGATAACAGCAGATCGACAGGTTCACTAGTCTATGATAACAGCAGATCGACAGGTTCACTAGTCTATGATAACAGCAGATCGACAGGTTCACTAGTCTATGATAACAGCAGATCGACAGGTTCACTAGTCTCTATGATAACAGCAGATCGACAGGTTCACTAGTCTGTATGATAACAGCAGATCGACAGGTTCACTAGTCTTTATGATAACAGCAGATCGACAGGTTCACTAGTCTCTATGATAACAGCAGATCGACAGGTTCACTAGTCTCTATGATAACAGCAGATCGACAGGTTCACTAGTCTCTATGATAACAGCAGGTCGACAGGTTCACTAGTCTTTATGATAACAGCAGATCGACAGGTTCACTAGGCTCAGTGTGTTGCATCTGCATAATATGATGAGCAGAAAATAAGCATTGGTGCGTTGAACGTAGAAACATTATTGTATTATGCTATGATTGATTGATAGTTCATTCATTCATTGACAGACAAGTATCTGATGAGGCAGCTGTGGTTGCCTAGAGCAGATCGATTGGTAGGTCGGTGGTTCGAATCCCATCTCCTCCTGTCTATGTGTTGGAAGTGTCCTTGGGCAAGACACTGAACCCCAAACTTCTCCCGATGTACTGCTTATGCCTTGAACGTGTTTTTCCCCTCTGCAATTGGTGTGTGTGTGTGTGTGTGTGTGTGTGTGTGTGTGTGTGTGTGTGTGTGTGTGTGTGTGTGTGTGTGTGTGTGTGTGTGTGTGTGTGTGTGTGTGTGTGTGTGTGTGTGTGTGTGTGTGTGTGTGGAATTTGTACGCTCTTAGAAATGTTTACGCTCAGAAAAAAGTTTGAAAATGGGTGGAATCCTTCTTGTTCTAGTATAATAAAAGCACAGTCATTTGTGGGAAAAAATGTGATATATCGATATATCAAATCGAATCGTCCTACCCCTAGTCTCAATATGAGAGGACAGAGCAGTTTTGAACAGCCTATTAAAATGAGATGAATAGTAGTTAGGTTATTCCAGTTTACCTGTTAAATTTGTTAATCTTGTTTTGATTTTAAGATAAATTTAGGTACAAAGTCTTAATTGTGTAGCCCAAATACTTTTTACAACAGTTTTTATATCTACTTGCTGTATACCATGGGTTTTCAACAGGTGGTCCGGGGACCACCAGTGGTCCTTGAGAGGGTTCCAGGTGGTCCCCAGCTAAGTTGGTTAACCAGATGTAACTCTTGAGAATGTTTTTACACTCTCAAGAGTTAAAATATTCATCATGTGAATTATCCCAAGTCTACACAACTAGAGAATGTAGAAGATTAATGGTTATTTTGATCTGTAGGTTGGACTGTTTGGTTTCCCAAATCCAGCCTGGAATTGTGGACAAAAGCAAAAAAAAATCTTTAGTTTTTGGGTCTGTGGGACTAAAATGTCACCAAATCATGGTGGTTTGTGTCTCAAATGCTAAAGGACTAGTGGTCCCTGGTTTCAAAAAGGTTGAAAACCACTGCTGTAGACCATTGTTTCGTACAGATCCTGATCAGGGAGGTGTCAGGGTTCTGACTGTAGACCAGATCCTGATCAGGAGGTGTCAGGGTTCTTATGTAGACCAGATCCTGATCAGGAGGTGTCAGGGTTCTTACTGTACAGATCCTGATCAGGGAGGTGTCAGGGTTCTTACTGTATCATTGTTTCATACAGATCCTGATCGGGGAGGTGTCAGGGTTCTTACTGTATCATTGTTTCATACAGATCCTGATCGGGGAGGTGTCAGGGTTCTTACTGTATCATTGTTTCATACAGATCCTGATCGGGGAGGTGTCAGGGTTCTTACTGTAGACCGTTGTTTCGTACAGATCCTGATCGGGGAGGTCTCAGGGTTCCTGGTGAAGTCTGAAGGAGCTCAGGAGAAAACCATCGTGACGGCAGACTGCTGCTACTTCAACCCTCTGCTGCGTAGGATCGTACGCTTCCTGGGTGAGTCGCACTGTGCAGAGAATACTTAACCCATTTTCAACATTTTAATATGTCATTAATATACCTTAGAGATGTTGTGTGGACATGGTAAAAAAGTTCCCCCAATTCTGTATTTCCTAAAAATGGACGTCTGAAAAAAAAATCATCAACATGGTGAAATACATCTGATGACATCGTCAAGATGTATTTCACCATGTTAATGATTTGGTTCCATTTGTACCCGCTAGGGTCCATTTGGTTCACATTTGTATCCTCTCAGGAAATGTTTGAAAATGGGAGGAATTCCCCTTTAAAGGAGAATTCCACACCAAAACACATTGGTCATCTATCTACATTGATTCCTGTGGCATGATACATAATGCCCTTGATTTTTGTCATAGATGTTCCATTTCACCCTGAGCTCCTCCTCCCTCCAATACAGTTTGTATTGCTGCAGGTTGTCTTTATTCTAATGTGTGTGTTTTAGCTCCAAACCTTTTTTTCACAATAAACCACACACTACAAGATAACAAGAGTTGTGCCCCTACGGGGCACAGGTCTCCACCGTCCAGGCTCAGAGATAATACTCATGATACTCATGATGGAGAGGGTATGAGATTCATGACGTCATCATGACGTCATCGTATGCATGGACATGATGGCGGACAGACACGGGCGGAAGGACGGGGTACGATTTATAGTCACCACCTTACGGTGGAGACAATTAGACCACTAAATGATTTAAAAATAAAAAACTCAGGTGGCATCCATGGGACAGGAGTTTCAACCTGAGTGATTGGAGAGGAGAGTGGCAGAAGGGAGGGATGGAGAGAAGGAGGAATAGAATAGTTCTGGGGCTACATGTAAAGTCTGCCCCAGAGTGACATAAAACTCATGAGTGAATATCAGTATGCTATTAAAATATAGTGTGTGGATTTTTTTCCCCACACATCATAATCCAAATCCAAAATCCAAAACAGTTTGGAGCTACAAAAATACCCACATTAGTATAAAGTAAGGCTGTCCGAGTTAACTAGTTAATCGCGAGTTAACTCAGCCATGAGTTAACTCGATTAATTTTTTTAGTGCGAGATTAACTCACAGTAAAACCAAAGGCCGAGTGGGTCCATTTGGTTCAATTTCGCCAAATGCAGGTGAATAATTTTTAAATATCTGCATCAGTTAAGTTATTTTAAAATAAGTCTACACAATTAGAGAATGTAGAGAACTTTCTACAAAATGTGCATGTTCGTTCCGAATGATATCGTTGACAAATTCTTTAATTTAGGTCTGGAAGTCTAAATAAATGTCATCAAATGGTGGTCTGTGGCTCAAATGCAGAATAAATAATTGACCTTGATATGAATATTCTTGAAAAACACTCATTTAAGGTATATTTAGAACTCATGAAAATATGCGATTAATTTGCGATTAATCGAAGATTAACTATGGGCCATCATGCGATTAATCGCGATTAAATATTTTAATCGACTGACAGCTCTAGTATAAAGACAACCTGCACCAATGCAAAATGTGGGAAATGCACTATATATGATGTCACAGCGATCAAGGTAGATTGATGGCCAAGAACGATAAGACATAACTTGTTTACTCCATTGATTAATGTACTTTAATCCCGGTGGTCGATGCTAACCGAATTAGCATCTTCAGCTAACATTCATTGTCTGCTCTCTTCAGCCTCTATCTATACTGACTGTTTTCACCCTTCCTTGGGCAGTGGCGTTTCTAAGCAATTTGGTGCCCTAGGCAAGATTTTCCCTGGAGCCTCCCTTACCATTTGGTAAGGGGGCTCCAGGGAAAATCTCATGTTATAGAACAGATTATTGTGTAAGCTGTAAATGTTCAATTCTAGTTATAGAGGACAAGTATAATATATTTATCCATATTAGTCTTATTAGCCTGGAATCCCCCCCCCCCCCCCCCCCCATGGCACCCTAGGCAGCTGCCTAGTCTGCCTGATGGCAAAAACGCCCCTGTCCTTGGGCCATGTTCTGTCTTGATGTAAGAGAAAAATGGCCACCGAGTTGAGGGTCAATTAATATTATCATTCCTTCCTAAGGACGTCGTTATAACCCTGCAAACCCACAGATAACACAGTAAAACCCTTTCAGGTCCATTTTAATTCCATTTATTCTTCAATCTCATTATTCTATGGTGTTCCAGCGGACGTCTCTGTCACCATGCTTCACTCTGACATGTTCCTGTTGTCACTTCATCATGTGATGAATTATCCTCCATCTATTCTACTCCATCTCTGTTCAATTATTCACTTCATACTTCATTCTCCTGTCGTTCTCATTCTCTGTGGAAAAATACTTGATCAGGAACTCGATTTGAGTTCCTGACACCAGATTATACAGTAGTTCCTGACACCAGATTATAGCTGCAGCAACATTCTAGCTTTTGACACTAGATTCTACAGTAGTTTCCGACACTAGATTCTAGTTATTGACACTAAATTATAGTTTCTGATGATAGGATCTACTTTTGACACTAGAATTTAGTTTCTGACGCTAGAATCGAGTTTTTGACACTAGATTCTATAGTCTCTGACACTAGATTCTAGTTTTTTCTGAAAAATCTGTGTTCCTGTGTCCAAGGCCAAGCCAAGGACCACCAGAATTATCCATATTTGGCTGCAGACCCCCCATCTGAAAACATGTTGTTCTAGGGATCCCCCAGATGCAAAAATTTGAGTTAAAAATGTTTGCTTCCAAAATAACATTTTCAGAGATTTGCAGCACATTTTCACAATTTTTCAAAAATAGCAGAACAACAAGCTCATGTCGCGCCACTCGGTGGCGCGACATGAGCTTGTTGATCTGCTATTTTTCAACAGATAAAACACCAAAACGCGTTCAGGACACAAAGGGTTAATATGTCATTGATGTACCTTGGAGGTGTTGGGAAGACATGATAACAAAGTTCCTCCCCATTCTGTGTTCCCAAGAAAACCACTAACATGGTGAAACATCTTGATGACATCATCAAGATGTATTTTCACCATGTTAATGGATTTCTTTAGATGCTTCTTTTTTCTGAGAGCGTACAAATGGAACCAAATGAACCCAATGGGTTCATTTGGTTGCATTTGCAGCCCATTTGCAACGCATACCATTTTCGGTTACAGGACTTTTATTAGTCAAGTAAAGCATCAATAATAACATCAGTTGTTGTTGAAGTTGCAACAGACACGCAGCATGCATAAAGCTAAAGGTCTGACCCAGAGAGTTTTCTGTTTTCAATGATGAAATGCTGTTGGTTTAGTGGTGACACAGCTGTAGTTAGTTAGTAGCAGTAGTAGGGTTTTTTAATATTAAGCACTTTCATTTGAAATATGAAATGTGGGTTGTTTTACATGCCATCATGTTTAGTGGGGCATTCCCCCCATGCCGATGCCTAGATCCAGCCCTGGTTAAAATAAATGTTTTGTTTGCTTTACCCCCCCGAAATTGAAATTAAATTAAAATCGTGTACTCCTCCCTCTCTGTTTCTAGGCGTGTACTCCTTCCTCAGGCGTGTACTCCTTCCTCTCTGTTTTTACAGGCGTGTACTCCTTCCTCTGTGTTTTTATCAGGCGTGTACTCCTTCCTCTCTGTTTTTACAGGCGTGTACTCCTTCCTCTTTGTTTTTACCAGGCGTGTACTCCTTCCTCAGGCGTGTACTCCTTCCTATGTGTTTTTACAGGCGTGTACTCCTTCGGTCTGTTTGCCACCACCATCTTCGCCAACGCGGGTCAGGTGGTGACAGGGAACCAGACGCCTCACTTCCTGACCGCCTGTAAGCCGAACTACACAGCTCTGGGATGCCACTCCCCCCTGCAGTACGTTACGGGGGAGCACCGCAGCGCCTGCACCGGGAACCCCTACCTGGTGGCGTCCGCACGCAAATCATTCCCCTCCAAGGACGCCGCGCTCAGCCTCTACTCCGCCGTCTACACCGTGGTACAGTGGTTTAATGCTTTATAATACTGTCTACACTGTGGTACAGTGGTTTAATGCTTTATAATACTGTCTACACCGTGGTACAGTGGTTTAATGCTTTATAATACAGTCTACACCGTGGTACAGTGGTTTAATACCTTTTAACACACTGGTACAGTGGTTTAATACCTTTTAATACAGTCTACACCGTGGTACAGTGGTTTAATACCTTTTAGTACCGTTACACCGTGGTACAGTGGTTTAATACCTTTTAACACACTGGTACAGTGGTTTAATACTTTATAATACTGTCTACACCGTGGTACAGTGGTTTAATGCTTTATAATACTGTCTACACCGTGGTACAGTGGTTTAATGCTTTATAATACTGTCTACACTGTGGTACAGTGGTTTAATACCTTCTAATACAGTCTACACCGTGGTACAGTGGTTTTATAACTTCTAGTACCGTTACACCGTGGTACAGTGGTTTATTAATACCTTCTAACAGCCATAGAGCCAGACACAGGCACAGGTTTGGAGATTTTTACCCCCCCCCCCCCCCCATCGCCAAGTCAGCTCGGATCTAGCAGTTATATATAAATGAGCGCCCCCCCCCCCCCCCCCCCCCCCCCCGCCCCCGACTCATGCTCATCACTGCTTTAATAGTAAAATGAAAAGGCAAATCAGTGGAGTTGAAGTTGCAGTGGTTTGTTATCATGGTGTGTGGTTTAGGCTGATACCAGAGGGACAGTTTGAATAGTAATTAATTATCCCTGTGGGCAGAAGATTGTTAATTCACAGGTCTGATTTGATCAGGGCCTTGATTTTGACATACCTACATACTGTACATGCCCACTATTTATTCAGCATTTGAGCCACAGAGGACCACTATTTGAGGACATTTTAGCCCCACAGACCCCAAAACTAAAGATTTGTTTTGCTTTTGTCCACAATTCCAGGCTGGATTACGGAGAAAACAAAACAGGCCAACATACAGATCAAAATTAACATTCTCTAGTTGTGTAGAATTCGGGTAATTTAGAGGGTGAATAATTTAACTCTTGAGAGCGTAAACATGAAACCAAATGGACCCGCAAGGGAGAAAGCATTAATGTTACTGCTATACTGCCCATTAGGTACACAAGGTACTTTTTGCTAGAAACAGAAACAGTATCCTGACCTCAGTCTGAATTGTCATTTCGTTTCACTTCATTATTGAGTCGTGGGGAGGAAAAATAAAGTGGTAATTTTGTAAGGTGGCGACTCAGGGCTGGGTCCAGGCTATTTTGGCGAGAGTTTGTTTATGTTTGTACTACCCCAATGTTTATAGTATATGGATCCATTTGAAGAGAATCTCATGTTATTCTCCATAGATTAAGTACTTCTGTCAATCACAGAATGAGTGTTTGATGTCAGGCCCATTATTTATTCAGAATTTGAGCCATGCAGATGGACAAATGTTTCAAATTGTAATCTGGCATCCTTATACCATAAAATACCTGGAACTTTCATTAGGCCAAAAGGTAAGGATGGATGGATGGATGGATGGGTGGGTGGGTGGATGGATGGATGGATGGATGGATGGATGGATGGATGGATGGATGGATGGATGGATGGATGGATGGATGGATACTGTAGATCAGGGGTTTTCAACCTTTTTGATACCAGGGCCCACCATGTATTCACCATCTGAGGACATTTTAGCCCCACAGACCCCAAAACTAAAGATTTATTTAGCTTTTGTCCATCTTCTAGTAGTGTAGACTTGGGCTAATTCAGATGATAAATATTTTAACTCTTGAGAGTGTAAAAATGAAACCAAATGGACCCGCAAGGGTCCATTTGGTTTCATTTTTACGTTCTCAAGAGTTACATCTGGTTAACCAACTTAGCTGGGGACCACCTGGAACCCTCTCGGGGACCACTGGTGGTCCCCGGACCAACTGTTGAAAACCCCTGCTATAGATAGATAGAGTAGATAGCCCTGTGTTGGAGTATGCTATGGCATTTACTGTAACTATTATTCCAAAAGTATAAAGATGATGAGGCAGTTTACAGTACAAAGACACAGTTTATTTAAGGACAGAATGTGTTCATATAGGAGCAGTGCAGTTTGCTGTCTGTGGACATCTTTCTCTTTGTACTACACCCAACACACACACATAGAACCTGACTAATGACTGCACACAACACACACTGACTCCACTTGGAAAGAAAAGTGGAGTTTTCCTGTCTTTTTATTTATTTTGTTAATATTTTTTGAGTGGTGCAACCACACTCCTGGGCCTGGCGTTGTCCCTTTACAATTTAAACAGAATGTACAAGTTAAACGCTAAAGCATGGAAATACCTGCTTTAGCGCTTTATACAGGTTTTATACATACTTTATATTGTACATGCACAGTGTTTAAAAGGATCCCTGCATAATCAGACAAATATGCCTTAAAACACTATACTTGCCTTCTATAACTAAAACATGCAGATAAAAACACCTTCAATACTTTATTTCTTTCATAAATAGAGAATCTTTCACTCAATAGGAGGTGCTCCTGTCGCAGGATGATGATGTCACAGAGCATGTTCATCCATGTATTCCGTAGAGCTAGATCACACATGGACATGTGACATCATCATCCTGCGCCAGGAGCAGTTCCTGTTGAGTGGAATATTCTCTATTTATGAAAGAAATAAGATGCCATTGGTGTTTTTATTTGTTTATTTTATAGGGAAAGTATAATGTTTTAAGCGACATTTGTCTTATTAGACAGGGATCCTTTTAAAAACATGGTCACTGGTTTATGAGGACGTCCCCACGGGCAAACGGCAAAATGGTCCTTTTCCTTCGAAAGCCAATGCCCTTTAGTAGCAGGATAAATGCAAGAACTGAAATACATTATGAAAACATTGTACTGCTTTCACTGCTTTCATAATAAAATGACAAAGTAAATCAATTAAGTTGAGAAAGTAAAACAATTAGTTGCATAGTGCAATATGAAGTACCAGAGGGCCAGTTCAGATAGTAATTAAATAAATATCATCCCTGAGCAGAAGATAATTAATTTATCAGCCTGATTTTGCCCCCAGGCCTTGAGTTTGACATGTATCTTTAAAGGTATAATAGTAGTAGAACAGTTCCTTCTGTGTGGATCCTGTAAGTATATTTTAAATGTTCATTATCGTTTCATAAAGAGGTTTAATTAATTTCAGCTTTTGTGCACAATATTAATACATACACAGGCATTCAGGTTTAAACCATATAGCTCACAGCCAACCACCCTGGTCCGATAAATCTATCTAGATCTATCCTGCTTTGTGCATGTAGAGCAGTCGTTTTTAAACTTTTTCATACTAGGACCCACCATTTGATGACATTTTAGCCCGCAGAACCCAAAACTAAAGATTTCTTTTGCTTTTGTCCACAATACCAGGCTGGATTTGGGGAAACAAAACAGTCAAACATACAGATCAAAATGACCATTAATCTTCTACATTATATAGTTTTGCTTCCCAAATTCAGCCTGGAATTGTGGACAAAAGCAAAATAATGGTATGAAAAAGTTAACTGTATTACTTAAATGATTCAGATGAAATGAAGCATGCTGTCTAAACCAGAGCACGGGGAGTACTTGAGAAAGTATTCTGATTAAAATGGTTCTTCCTAAAGCAACCCAGAGAGCCATTCACAGCCATAGTACCATTAAATTCACCCAAAGTGGTAAAACAGAGAGAGCAGCTTTATTAGAATCCACCAACAGCCATCATAGGAAAGTTTCTCTCTCTCTCTCAACATAATACACAGTGTTCATAGTTTTTATGGTAAAACTTTGCCCTTGTAAGGTGAAGAGAGTAATGCACTTCCTCCGTTGGTGAAAAAAGTAGGGGCTCACAATTCACTTTACGATGCTCCAAAAAACTTTTATTTAACGACATTTCGATTAGGGACCACCAGTGGTCCCTGAGAGGATTCCAGGCGGTCCCCAGCTAAATGGTGGACAGTTGGTAAACAAATGGATCCTTATAGGTCTGTAACTCTTGAGATCGTGAAATGATACCAAATGGATTTGGTAAATTTGGTGTCATTTTATGCTCTAAAAGTTAAAGGTCAAGGTCATATGGTGACCACTAGGGGATGCTACCAATAAATGATACAACATGATTATCATCTCAAAGATTCTAAATGTGATTTCATTACTTCACATGATTAAAAACAATGACAGAATGTATTTACAACATGATTAATAATTGTATAAAAATAAAAGAAAAAAGTAGAAAAGTTTAAAAACATCACCTGATTCTGACAAAGTAGAAAAACAGCAGTATAGTGTAACTCAATATATCGACATTCATTGTTTGTCTATGAGAGCCGCCGATTCGGGCGACAGCAGCAGAACGGACAACGTCGGCCGACGTGGGCGGGGCGACGTCGCCCGGAAAGATAAAAATTGGTGAGCTTTTTGGCCAAATCGGCCAACGTTTGGCTGGGCATAACCAATCAGAGCCAAGTGCTGCTTTTTTTGCTCTCGACCCAAAACCATTCGGTGCAGTTTGGTTCCTAGTTCCGTCCCACTTCCTCCTCCACCATACTATTTTTTTCAGTGCACCACAGCACCGTCGCTTATGGTACACACTTTGCATGCCGTTCTAAGCGAGAGTTTACGGTATTGACCGTCGGCGTCGCTCATATCGGCCGACGTTTGTCCATTGTCCGCCGTCCCCCACCGTTAAAACGTACTGTCACTGTTCTTCTGAAAACAATGAGGAAAAGTTTAAAAACATCACCTGATTCTGACAAAGTAGAAAAACAGCAGTATAGTGTAACTCATATCTTAAAGGGAAATTCCACTCATTTTAACATTGTACTATGTCATTAATATACTTAGAGATGTTGTGTGGATGTAATAAAAAAGTCCCCCCCATTCTGTGTTTCCTAGAACTGGAGGTCTGAAAAAAGATATTAACATGGTGAAATACATCTCGACATCATGCTGAACCAAAATGGTACACTCATTGTACATTCTCAGAAAAAAAAAATAGTATTCAAGATTAAACCAGAAAACAATAGAACAATAAATGTACTGTACAAACTTGATCTGGCTATATTGAAAGAAAATGCCTAATGTTGGACTCTTCATTAAGTCTTATAATTATTTTTAACAGAAGATTATCTACAGTATATCCCCTCCTCGTCTTGGATCATTCACTTTTTCTATACCTAAATATCTTAAAGAGAAGACGTTGACATGAGTAGTAGTGCATGCTCTTTGTGATTCTTGTTATTTGTTTTCTCTATGAATAAATCAACAAACAGAATCCTTACAAATAGCTGAATCATTAAAATGTGTTTCTCTGTGACACAGCGTGAGCAGATAGATTAGATTTAACCAATAGAGGCCTAACCTAAGTTTTCTGAAAAACTTTAACTTTTGATTATCTTGTACAGAATCCAAAAATGGATTTCCAGACTGAATGAGTAAAAACATGGACCAAACACCGGTCCAGGAAAAAAAAATCTATCTGTCCTGCTTTCAGAGTGCCTTGAGGCAAGGCAGCTTCCCAGCTTTGTGCATGTAGAGCAGAGGATGAACAAACACTGACATCATGGCTATGGTAGATGAGACGTCTACAGCCGTGACAGAGAGACGCAGTAATCTCATGCAAGCAACAGGAACGAGACACGCTATGGTGACTGACATCACCACCAGGCTGACCAGGATGATCCTAAAAGCTCTTCTCTTCAGGTCGTTTCCCTCTCCTTCCCTGTCCCTCTGTCCTTCTCCTGGTCCAGGCTGTTTCAGAGCTCTGAGGACCGCCAGGCAGCAGAAAGACACCACGGCCAAGCAGGCCACGCTGAAGCCCATGAAGATGTAAACACACAGTGGCTGTGACCACAGGACAACCAGGCCCAACGCAGGGCCCAGAGGCCACATAGCACAGCAACAGGCCACTTTGTAGCGCAGAGCTTTGTACCGGAGAAACAGCACGGGGTGGAGCACTGCTACGTAACGCTCCACACAGATACACACCTGGAACAACGGGACGGAGAAGAAGAAGAATGAAATGAGAGTATACACACCGACGAAAAACACAATGGCGTTTTTTGTGAAGATCCACGCGAAGTGGAAGACAGAGCCCAGGAAAGAGAGCATCAGAGAGACGATCAGGTTGAGATAGAAGAACTCGGAGGCGATGGTTCCACCGGCTCCACTCAGGATCAGCCACAGAACGTAGCTGTTGATGGGGAGACCCAGGAGCAGCCTGATCGCCTGCCTAACGGTTTCTAGATCCAGGCTGGTGCCGTTTGCTGAGGTTGGGAAGGGGATGGAGGAGTATGTGTCATTCTCCAGTGTGTCCTTCATGTTAAGACTCTGTAGTGTTTGTCCTGTGACCGGTTAGGCCTAAGGAAAAAAGACAACACACAGTGGCTGGTTCTGAGCGGAGTTGCCTGGATAATAAAAAATGTATTGTAAAGAACTCTTCTCACAATACGTTTTAACGGTGGGCGATGGACAAGCACCGTCGGCCGATCCATATTTGTCTAAGAGAGCCACCGATTCGGGCAACAGCAGTAGAACGGGCGACGTCGGCCGACGTGGGTGGGCGACGTCGGCCGGAAAGATAAAAATTGGTGAGTTTTTTGGCGAGATTGGCCAATCAGAGCCAAGTGCCGCTTTTTTTGCTCTCGACCCGAAACCATTCGGCACAGTTTGGTTCCTAGTTCCGCCCCACTTCCTCCTCCACCATACTATTTTTTTTTTCAGTGCACCACAACACCGTCGCTTATGGTACTCACTTTGCATGCCATTTTAAGCGAGAATTTACAGTAATGACTGTCGGTGTCGCTCATATCGGCCAGCGTTTGTCCATCACCCGCCGTCCCCCGCCTTTAAAACGTACTGTCACTGGTCTTCTGAAAACAACAAGGATTCTATTGAACAATGAGCACAAGGTTAAAGTGATCATCTCACGTCTATAGATGCCAGCAGGGTGTCTCAGATCTTTGAGTCGGGTGTTTTGGAGAAAATCTCTTCTTCAGACGATGATCGCTGATCTTTTGGATGAAAGCAGATTCTCATAATGCTTTAAATAAGACCTGCGTGACTCCCTGGACTACAGACAGACCAGAATGACGACCAACTTTCCTCTTTGCCTCCTCTAACTATCCCTCTCCCTCCTCCTGCTTTCTCCTGTGTTGTTTTTTGAACACCTGCACTCACTGGCATTTTCATATTGCATTTGTTTGTTCCATTGAAATGTGTAATTACCCGGACAGACAGTAGTTATGCAGTTGTTATGCTCCTGCACTCTTCCAGCAGCAACCATGTTCAAGGTTCAAGGTTCAATACTTTATTGCCATAGCTGATCAACAGAGTTGATTGGAATTTGTCTTAGTGCAAACAAAGGAGACATTACAGTATAGACATATGGACAGGCTGATAAAAGGGTAGAGAACATAAACACTGATCATGCCAAAGACCTAAAGCAGTCAAGAGTGCCGTAAGATGCTGTAAAAATGCTGTTTTTAAAATGAGAGGTATTGCACTTAACTAGGGCTGCAAACCATTATTCCAACACTGAATGAATTTTCGAAGCAAAAAAATAAAAGAATAACCGAGTTAAGAAAATTAAGGTTCGACTTTATGTATATAAAAAAATAATAGCCTAAAAATGCTGTTGGACTTGTAGAAGTCTCGCTTTACCACACGGCGGTGCCGCGTGGAAACGAGAGCAGAGTTGAAGCTAAAATGCGTTGTTCATACAACGCATGGTGAGCCTGTAGATCAGTTATATTTATCATGCGACGCTGCCTCGGCTTGCTGAGGATTTCCGAGTGAGGTACCCGGTCACGCCATGTAAGACCTAGGATGCGCTGAAGGTGCACACACACACACACACACACACACACACACACACACACACGGATTTAAAAGGGGCCTGCAGCCCCGGCTCTTTCGCATGTCTAAAACACAGAAGTGCCCTCATACAGGAGGTTGCCCCTGCCCCCTTCTGTAGCACGCTGTCTACACAGACCACAGCCAGACTTGTTCCGAGCCGAGCCCGAGCCAAAGATGAAGGGAGAACAGGCAGTTTACAGTACAAAGATAAAGTTTATTTAAGGACAAAATGTGTTATTTTGAGCACTACAGTATCCAGACTCTGTGGGCATTGTTTTCTCTATAGCACAAACATACAAACACACTGAGTACACACAACAGATAGTGACTCGAAAAGTCAGTCTTGTATTTTTTTTTTTTTTTGTATGTTATAGCCGTTACTTTAAATGTTCTCCATCGTTTCACCTGCTGTACTCCACTTGAGGAGTGATAATTTCAGCTTTTGTGCAATAAATGAAAAGATATACTTGCATTGAGCTTGACAAACATTATTCCTACTTGAAAGTAAAACGTTTTTCTCTATGAATATTTCCATAAACAAAACCAAACAAACAAAAAGGGTGAATATTAAATTCAATTCAATATAGACACAGTGTGAGTCGCTAGATTAGATCTATCCTGCATCTCCTCCTGGATCCAGTATTGAGATGATTGTAACGGACACCTCTCTTCATAGACAAAGTTTACAAACCCATTGTAACTTCATCCACCATCATAATACAACTCAAATAGTTTGATTTCACTAATCACACTATGAGTCACATTACAAGATGGACATACCAAAGGATTATTATACAAAAATATTCTACTGTAATTGCCTACCCTGCCAGGGATTTACTATTGAGTGAGTTAAAGTGGTAATCAGACCTACGAGATTCAGAACTAGGTGGGGGAGGGACCATCGACCAATACAGTATAGTCGGCCCAGGAGGCGAACCCGGGACCTCATAAATACAAGCCGCGCACGTTACCAATCACCTAAAGAGCCATGGCCCAATGGCAAGTAGTAACGCAGCCACCTACAGTATAGCCTACATTTGTGCCATATTGGGTAAGTGTGTAAATCATTGCTGTAGGTCATATGTGTCAAACTCAGGTCTGTGAATGAATTATCTTCAGCCCACAGGATATTTGATTACTATTAAAACTGGCCCTATAGATCACACACACACCCGTCGGTTAAAGATCTATCCTGCTTTCAGAGTGCCTTGAGGCAAGGCAGCTTCCCTGCTTTGTGCATGTAGAACAGAGGATGAGCGAACACTGACATACTGGCTATAGTAGATATGGCCTCTACAGTCGTGGGGGAAAGACACAGTAGTCTCAACAAAGCAGCGGGAACGAGACACGCTATGGTGACCGACATCACCACCAGGCTGACCAGGATGATCCTAAAAGCTCTTCTCTTCAGGTCGTTTCCCTCTCCTTCCCTGTCCCTCTGTCCTTCTCCTGGTCCAGGCTGTTTCAGAGCTCTGAGGACCGCCAGGCAGCAGAAAGACACCACGGCCAAGCAGGCCACGCTGAAGCCCATGAAGATGTAAACACACAGTGGCTGTGACCACAGGACAACCAGGCCCAACGCAGGGCCCAGAGGCCACATAGCACAGCAACAGGCCACTTTGTAGCGCAGAGCTTTGTACCGGAGAAACAGCACGGGGTGGAGCACTGCTACGTAACGCTCCACACAGATACACACCTGGAACAACGGGACGCAGAAGAAGAAGAATGAAATATAAGTATATAAGCTAACCATGAACAAAATTAAGTTTTTTGTGAAGATCCACGCGAAGTGGAAGACAGAGCCCAAGAAATACAGTATCAGAGAGACGATCAGGTTGAGATAGAAGAACTCGGAGGCGATGGTTCCACCGGCTCCACTCAGGATCAGCCACAGAACGTAGCTGTTGATGGGGAGACCCAGGAGGAGGTTGAAGGCGTGCTGGGCAGTCAGTATATCAGTGTGTAGATCCAGGCTGGTGTCGTTTGCTGAGGATGTGCAGGGGATGGTGGAGTCGGTGTCATTCTCCAGCATGTCGTTCATATTCAGACTCTGTAGGTTTTGTCCTGTGACCAGAAACAAGAGAGGTAACACACACAATGGATGAATTTGAGTGCAGTTGCTGGAATAATTACAGAATTGTAAGGGACTGTTCGTAATTTACCGGGGGGGGGGGGCTGGTGCGTAGGGGGGGGGGGGGGGCATGATGAAAAAAAATGAGGTGGGGGGAGGGCCATGGCAAAAACAATCGGAGTTAGGGGGGGGCCATGGGGAAAAAAGGAGACGGAGCTTTAGAGTATAGACTGAGTTACGTTTACTCATAGAGCTAGTAGACCAATGGCGATTCTTCTACATTGACTTCAACTGCAGTTTGTCCCTATTCAGGCCATTTGAACAGCGCTCAAGCGCTCAGTTTCTGACTCCTCAATGTCGTGACTCCGGGTGGACTGCCGCTTCCGTGTGCGTTAGAATATTGGGTAGGTGTGAAACGGTGATACATGAGAAACGTTCCACTTCAATGGTGTGAATATTTTCTGGGCTTACAGTAGTCTTTTTATTCACAGCTAGACATTTCAGGGGACCCCAAGTTGAAGTCCTGGGGTCCCGACCCCAGGGTTGAAAAACACAGCTATGCTCTACCAGAGACCTTTGCCATGACGTTGAAGTCTGCAGCTACTGTAGATTGCCCGCGCTGTCTTTCTTTCACTGTATTGCTAGTGCTACGGAGGAACATTGAGCATCATCGAGATGATAGAAAATGCCCGTGAACAAATACCAAACTAGCTGAGGTGAACTATATGGGCTAAACAGTTTGGGAAGTTTTGACAACGAATTGGATGGGCATTTCCAGAGGAATTTTGGAGAGGTGTTGTAGTCAACTGGTGGTCACAGCCTCTGGTAAGTCATGATTTTATTTATTGGCACCGCCGTGTGCCATCTGTGTTCAATATAGGCTACGAATGTTTTTCCACCGAAGCAACTTGTTTAAGTTGTGCTACTAGAAGTGATTTTGTTGTACCGCGTTGGATGTTGAAAAGTGCCGAGCTTCATCTGCCCCGTTGTTGAGGAATGGGTGGTAGCGGCTAGGTAGCATGTGTAGGGTCTGAACCATGTATACTTTCTGATTGATGCGCACCAGCCCCCCCACCCCCCCCCCCCCCCCCCCGGTAAATAACAGAGTTGTAAGCAACTCTTCACTGCTCTTCTGAAAACATTCTAAAACAGTGGTTTTCAATCTTTTTGATACCATGGCCGACTATTTATTCAGAATCTGAGTCACGGACCACCACTCGAGGACTTTTTAGCCTCACCGACCCCCAAACTAAAGATTTTGCTTTTTTTTTTGCTTTTGTCCACAATTCCAGGCTGGATTTGGGAAACCAAACAGTCCAACATACAGATCAAAATGACCATTAATCTTCTACATTCTCTAGTTGTGTAGACTTGGGGCTAATTCAGATGATGAATATTTTAACTCTTGAGAGTGGTTTCATTCTCACGCTCTCAAAGAGTTATATCTGAGTAACCTACTTTTCCATCATTTAGTCTGGGGACCTCCTGGAACCCTCTCAAGACTACTGGCGGACCACTTGTTGAATACCACTGTTCTAAGGGAAAATGCAACACAAAGGTTAAAGTGATCTCACCTTTTAGATGTCAACAGATGATTTGGAGATCGAAGTCCCTTCTTCAGACGATCACTGATGTTCCAGATGAGAGCTGATCCTCAACAAATAAAAGATGAGCTCCAAGAAGAGCTTGGTAACTCCTCCCTGTACCCTGGACAGCAGACAGGCCCAAATGACCACCGATTCCCCACTCTGCTTCCTAGAACTATTCCACTATTCCATCTGCCCAGGGCTGGATTTAGCCAGCCCTACTGGCTAGGGTGGGCTGGACGAATGGCAGGGCGGGCAACTCCAAAGTTTGTCATACGAAGCAGTGGTTTTCAACCTTTTTGACCCCAGTTCCCACTATTTATTCGGCATTTGGGCCACGGAGGACCACCATTTGATGACATTTTAGCCCCACAGACCCCAAAACTAAAGATTTATTTTGTTTTTGCCCACAATTCCAGGCTGGATTTGGGAAATAAAACAGTCCAACATACAGATCAAAATGACCATTAATCTTCTACATTCTCTAGTTGTGTAGACTTGCGGTCCATTTGGTTTCATTTTTACACCCCCAAGAGTTACATCTGGTTAACCAACTTTCCACCATTTTGCCTGCATG
Source organism: Benthosema pterotum (assembly GCA_039105355.1). Classification (NCBI taxonomy): domain Eukaryota; kingdom Metazoa; phylum Chordata; class Actinopteri; order Myctophiformes; family Myctophidae; genus Benthosema; species Benthosema pterotum. The sequence continues at coordinate 54,810,849 of CM076973.1, forward strand.
GGGACCGCCTGGAACCCTCTGATATTACCTTTTCATTGGGTTTGGGCCCTGCCCACCCCTGCCCCCCTCTAGATCCGGCCCTCCCTCTGCCACACTGTTGTTGTTGTTTTTTTGCACACCTGTGCTCACAAGCATTTCCCTAATGCTTGTTTCATTGAAATGTACTATTTAATCTCCCAGACAGTCGTTACAGTATGTGTGATCATATTCAGGCAACAACAACGATCAGAGCGCAGATCATTTGTTTACCACATCCATGGTAGAGTTTAATGGTCCTGGATTAAAGGGACATTTCACTTTCAGACATGGCACTGGGCTCTACTTGGGCTTTTGTGAGCATGCAGGCGCCGATAGGGCGGGAAAAGTTAGACCGTTTTAGGGGGGCCCAAAGCCAAAGCTCACATTTAAAGGAAGGGTAAGGGTATGAATTTGAAATTCATGGTGTAGTACCAGCCTGGTGCACTAGGGGTGTAGTACCAGCCTGGTGCACTAGGGGCGCCCAAGAGTAGCTACACTATGTGAACCTGCTGCTCCATCCTGATTGGAGGAGAATTCACCCTCCACCTGGGGAACTTTTATTAGCTCCTCTGCTAACGTGGGGGAGGGGGAAACTCCATATATGGTCTGCACACCTTATAATAGAGCATTTTAACAGAATATTTTGGGTGATATCTGACAAAAGTGAAATCACTTTCCCTACCTTTAACAGGCTTACAGACGGCTAGTAATAAATTGCGCTAATTCATTATTCTAATTCATCTTCAATGGGCCACCGTTTTGTACTCAGAAAACCACCTGCAATAAAGAGAGTGTTTAACGCCCGTCGTTTATTGTGCACCTCACTGATTTTTTGTGGCGTGCGTGCTCGTTTCTTGAAAGCTCAATCCAGTGAGCTTTTTAAAACGCCTGGCGTTAATCGACAATCTACGATTTTCTTTATGTCGGCACTGCAGAGAGAATCGAGAATCGCCGTGTTTATGTGGGCGTTTATCGTTGACGTCTGGAATGCCCTTAATAGGGATTTATTTGTATTTATACCACAAAGCTTCACAGTGGGGGCCTGCCCCTGAGATGAAAAAACATGTTGCTGCAACGCACCTGTTTGTGAGCACCCCAGACAGGTCTTAAAGGGAGAATAACTTAAAGTTCAACTTTTTTAAAATTAGTTTTGTGTTTTTGGTGCTCCTGTGTGTGTTTTCTATCCCCGCAAATCATCTAGTTTCAACATTCAGTCTTTCATATCATATCAGAGCTTTAATGTAAATTGCTCTCAGGAACAACTTGCTCTATTTTGGCCTCATAATGATGTCATCAATACACCCTGCTTTGTATAATTCCTCCTTCAGTTTCAAATTTGTATTTAGAATATACAACTAATAAGCGCACAACAAAAGGCAACATGGACCAATAAAATGACAAGTTTTCAAACGAGTCTTAAAAACATCATGTGTTGTGTGAATAGGTAATCTGACCCTCATGATTACTCTATAGAATATAGAATAATCAACGTATTTTAATACATCACATATAGAGTAATCAACATATTTTTAATACATCACATATAGAGTAATCAAAATATTTTTAATACATCACATATAGAGTAATCAACATATTTTTAATACATCACATATAGAGTAATCAACATATTTTTAATACATCACATATAGAGTAATCAACATATTTTTAATACATCACATATAGAGTAATCAACATATTTTTTAATACATCACAAAGAGTAATCAACATAATTTTAATACATCACATATAGAGTAATCAACATTTTTAATACATCACATCAAGCCACATACTACTAGATAATTGGACCACTAGCTGATTTTTAAAAACTCAGCCGGCACCCGTGCAGCAAGAGTTTAGACCGGAGACCGGATTGGAGAGGAGAGTGGCAAAAGGGAAGAGAGGAGGGGAGGAGAGGAGGAGGAATAGATTACCTCTGGGATTACAAGTAAAGTCTGCCCCAGAGTAACATAAAATTCAATCGTGTTCATCAATCAGTACTGTATACTCCGGGGACCACCAGTGGTCCCTGAGAGGATCCCAGGTGGTCCCCAGGCTAAATGATGGAAAGTTGGTTAACCAGATCTAACTCTTGAAAATGTAAAAATGAAACCAAATGGACCCTTGCGGGTCCATTTGGTTTCATTTTTACATTTTCAAGAGTTAAAATATTCATCATCTGAATTAGCACCGTCTTGTTTGCAAAAATCCAGCCTGGAATTGTGAACAAAACCAAAAGAATTCTTTACTTTTAGGTATTTGGTGTGAAAATGATGTAATCAACTGGTGGTCCGTGGCTCAAATGCTGAATAAATGGTGGTCCCTAGAGTGAAAAAGGTTGAAAACCCCTGCTGTATACTATTAGTGATGTGTGAAAAAAAAAAGTTTGGAGTTACAGAACTACCCGCAGTAGAATAAAGACAACCTGCAGCATGTTAACTGCACTGGTACAGCAGTAGAATAAAGACAACCTGCAGCATGTTAACTGCACCGGCGCAGCAGTAGAATAAAGACAACCTGCAGCATGTTAACTGCACCGGTGCAGCAGTAGAATAAAGACAACCTGCAGCATGTTAACTGCACCGGTGCAGCAGTAGAATAAAGACAATCTGCAGCATGTTAACTGCACTGGTACAGCAGTAGAATAAAGACAACCTGCAGCATGTTAACTGCACCGGTGCAGCAGTAGAATAAAGACAACCTGCAGCATGTTAACTGCACCGGTGCAGCAGTAGAATAAAGACAACCTGCAGCATGTTAACTGCACTGGTACAGCAGTAGAATAAAGACAACCTGCAGCATGTTAACTGCACTGGTACAGCAGTAGAATAAAGACAACCTGCAGCATGTTAACTGCACTGGTACAGCAGTAGAATAAAGACAACCTGCAGCATGTTAACTGCACTGGTACAGCAGTAGAATAAAGACAACCTGAGGCCATGTTAACTGCACTGGTACAGCAGTAGAATAAAGACAACCTGCAGCATGTTAACTGCACTGGTACAGCAGTAGAATAAAGACAACCTGAGGCCATGTTAACTGCACCGGTACAGCAGTAGAATAAAGACAACCTGCATCATGTTAACTGCACTGGTACAGCAGTAGAATAAAGACAACCTGCAGCATGTTAACTATTGGTACAGCAGTAGAATAAAGACAACCTGCAGCATGTTAACTGCACCGGTACAGCAGTAGAATAAAGACAACCTGCATCATGTTAACTGCACTGGTACAGCAGTAGAATAAAGACAACCTGCAGCATGTTAACTGCACTGGTACAGCAGTAGAATAAAGACAACCTGCAGCATGTTAACTGCACTGGTACAGCAGTAGAATAAAGACAACCTGCAGCATGTTAACTGCACTGGTACAGCAGTAGAATAAAGACAACCTGCAGCATGTTAACTGCACTGGTACAGCAGTAGAATAAAGACAACCTGCAGCATGTTAACTGCACTGGTACAGCAGTAGAATAAAGACAACCTGCAGCATGTTAACTGCACTGGTACAGCAGTAGAATAAAGACAACCTGCAGCATGTTAACTATTGGTACAGCAGTAGAATAAAGACAACCTGCAGCCATGTTAACTGCACTGGTACAGCAGTAGAATAAAGACAACCTGCATCATGTTAACTGCACTGGTACAGCAGTAGAATAAAGACAACCTGCAGCATGTTAACTGCACTGGTACAGCAGTAGAATAAAGACAACCTGCAGCATGTTAACTGCACTGGTACAGCAGTAGAATAAAGACAACCTGCAGCATGTTAACTGCACTGGTACAGCAGTAGAATAAAGACAACCTGCAGCATGTTAACTGCACTGGTACAGCAGTAGAATAAAGACAACCTGCAGCATGTTAACTGCACTGGTACAGCAGTAGAATAAAGACAACCTGCATCATGTTAACTGCACTGGTACAGCAGTAGAATAAAGACAACCTGCAGCATGTTAACTGCACTGGTACAGCAGTAGAATAAAGACAACCTGCAGCATGTTAACTGCACTGGTACAGCAGTAGAATAAAGACAACCTGCAGCATGTTAACTATTGGTACAGCAGTAGAATAAAGACAACCTGCAGCCATGTTAACTGCACTGGTACAGCAGTAGAATAAAGACAACCTGCATCATGTTAACTGCACTGGTACAGCAGTAGAATAAAGACAACCTGAGGCCATGTTAACTGCACTGGTACAGCAGTAGAATAAAGACAACCTGAGGCCATGTTAACTGCACTGGTACAGCAGTAGAATAAAGACAACCTGCAGCATGTTAACTGCACTGGTACAGCAGTAGAATAAAGACAACCTGCATCATGTTAACTGCACTGGTACAGCAGTAGAATAAAGACAACCTGAGGCCATGTTAACTGCACTGGTACAGCAGTAGAATAAAGACAACCTGAGGCCATGTTAACTGCACTGGTACAGCAGTAGAATAAAGACAACCTGCAGCATGTTAACTGCACTGGTACAGCAGTAGAATAAAGACAACCTGCAGCATGTTAACTGCACTGGTACAGCAGTAGAATAAAGACAACCTGCATCATGTTAACTGCACTGGTACAGCAGTAGAATAAAGACAACCTGCAGCCATGTTAACTGCACTGGTACAGCAGTAGAATAAAGACAACCTGAGGCCATGTTAACTGCACTGGTACAGCAGTAGAATAAAGACAACCTGCATCATGTTAACTGCACTGGTACAGCAGTAGAATAAAGACAACCTGCAGCATGTTAACTGCACTGGTACAGCAGTAGAATAAAGACAACCTGCAGCATGTTAACTGCACTGGTACAGCAGTAGAATAAAGACAACCTGCAGCATGTTAACTATTGGTACAGCAGTAGAATAAAGACAACCTGCAGCCATGTTAACTGCACTGGTACAGCAGTAGAATAAAGACAACCTGCGGCCATGTTAACTGCACTGGTACAGCAGTAGAATAAAGACAACCTGCAGCCATGTTAACTGCACTGACGCAGCAGTAGAATAAAGACAACCTGCAGCATGTTAACTGCACTGGTACAGCAGTAGAATAAAGACAACCTGCATCATGTTAACTGCACTGGTACAGCAGTAGAATAAAGACAACCTGCAGCCATGTTAACTGCACTGGTACAGCAGTAGAATAAAGACAACCTGCAGCATGTTAACTGCACTGGTACAGCAGTAGAATAAAGACAACCTGAGGCCATGTTAACTGCACTGGTACAGCAGTAGAATAAAGACAACCTGCATCATGTTAACTGCACTGGTACAGCAGTAGAATAAAGACAACCTGCAGCCATGTTAACTGCACTGGTACAGCAGTAGAATAAAGACAACCTGCATCATGTTAACTGCACTGGTACAGCAGTAGAATAAAGACAACCTGCAGCCATGTTAACTGCACTGGTACAGCAGTAGAATAAAGACAACCTGCAGCATGTTAACTGCACTGGTACAGCAGTAGAATAAAGACAACCTGAGGCCATGTTAACTGCACTGGTACAGCAGTAGAATAAAGACAACCTGCAGCCATGTTAACTGCACTGGTACAGCAGTAGAATAAAGACAACCTGCATCATGTTAACTGCACTGGTGCAGCAGTAGAATAAAGACAACCTGCAGCATGTTAACTGCACTGGTACAGCAGTAGAATAAAGACAACCTGCAGCATGTTAACTGCACTGGTACAGCAGTAGAATAAAGACAACCTGCAGCATGTTAACTGCACTGGTACAGCAGTAGAATAAAGACAACCTGCAGCATGTTAACTGCACTGGTACAGCAGTAGAATAAAGACAACCTGCAGCATGTTAACTGCACTGGTACAGCAGTAGAATAAAGACAACCTGAGGCCATGTTAACTGCACCGGTGCAGCAGTAGAATAAAGACAACCTGCAGCATGTTAACTGCACTGGTACAGCAGTAGAATAAAGACAACCTGCAGCATGTTAACTGCACTGGTACAGCAGTAGAATAAAGACAACCTGAGGCCATGTTAACTGCACTGGTACAGCAGTAGAATAAAGACAACCTGAGGCCATGTTAACTGCACTGGTACAGCAGTAGAATAAGACAACCTGCAGCATGTTAACTGCACTGGTACAGCAGTAGAATAAAGACAACCTGCAGCATGTTAACTGCACTGGTACAGCAGTAGAATAAAGACAACCTGAGGCCATGTTAACTGCACTGGTACAGCAGTAGAATAAAGACAACCTGAGGCCATGTTAACTGCACTGGTACAGCAGTAGAATAAAGACAACCTGCAGCATGTTAACTGCACTGGTACAGCAGTAGAATAAAGACAACCTGCAGCATGTTAACTGCACCGGTGCAGCAGTAGAATAAAGACAACCTGCAGCATGTTAACTGCACTGGTACAGCAGTAGAATAAAGACAACCTGCAGCATGTTAACTGCACTGGTACAGCAGTAGAATAAAGACAACCTGCAGCATGTTAACTGCACTGGTACAGCAGTAGAATAAAGACAACCTGAGGCCATGTTAACTGCACTGGTACAGCAGTAGAATAAAGACAACCTGAGGCCATGTTAACTGCACTGGTACAGCAGTAGAATAAAGACAACCTGCAGCATGTTAACTGCACTGGTACAGCAGTAGAATAAAGACAACCTGCAGCATGTTAACTGCACTGGTACAGCAGTAGAATAAAGACAACCTGAGGCCATGTTAACTGCACTGGTACAGCAGTAGAATAAAGACAACCTGAGGCCATGTTAACTGCACTGGTACAGCAGTAGAATAAAGACAACCTGCAGCATGTTAACTGCACTGTTACAGCAGTAGAATAAAGACAACCTGCATCATGTTAACTGCACTGGTACAGCAGTAGAATAAAGACAACCTGCAGCATGTTAACTGCACCGGTGCAGCAGTAGAATAAAGACAACCTGCAGCATGTTAACTGCACTGGTACAGCAGTAGAATAAAGACAACTGCAGCATGTTAACTGCACTGGTACAGCAGTAGAATAAAGACAACCTGAGGCCATGTTAACTGCACTGGTACAGCAGTAGAATAAAGACAACCTGAGGCCATGTTAACTGCACTGGTACAGCAAGTCAAGTCAAGTCAAGTCAAGTCAATTTTATTTTTAAAGCACGTTTAAAACAGCCTACGGCTGACCAAAGTGCTGTACAACAAAGAAAAGTAAAACAGAACCAACAACGCTAGGCACACCATACGATGCAACAGAAACAAAAGAGTTAAGATTGAGGTAAAAACGACTAGGCAAAAGAAAGGCAGCATGTACAAATCACAAAACAACAGGGGAAATCATAAAAGTTCATGAAGGGATTTTAAAAGGCCTGGGAGAACAGGTGAGTTTTCAGTCTGTTTTTAAAAATTTCTACAGACGGAGCAGATCTTACTGAGGATGGTAGACTGTTCCAAAGTTTTGGGGCGGCAACAGAAAAAGCTCGGTCTCCCTTGGATTTGAGCTTGGTCCGCGGAACCTTCAGGAGCCCTTGTTCAGTTGACCTGAGTGGTCTAGGGTTGCTCGGGAGCATAAGTAGTTCAGTAATATAGGGTGGGGCCAGCCCATGTTGGGCTTTATAGACAAATAATAAAATTTTAAAATTGATTCGAAATTTAACTGGGAGCCAGTGGAGGGAGGCCAGGACGGGCGTAATATGTTCCCATCTGCGTGTCCCAGTCAGGAGTCTAGCTGCAGCATTTTGCACAAGTTGCAGTCTAGACAAGGAAGCACAGGAAATTCCAGATAAAAGTGAGTTACAATAATCTAACCGGGAAGAGATGAGGGCATGTATGACCATTTCCAGATCGTGGGTGGAAAGAAAGCCTTTTATTTTACCGACTTGCCTTAATTGAAAAAAGGCACCTTTAACTACGGTGTTTATATGTTTATCAAACTTTAGGGCAGAATCAAAGACTACACCGAGGTTTTTCACATGGGGCTTAATGGTAAGTGGGGTGAAGGTGGAGTTGATATGATGAGTTAGGGGGGCGGGGCCAAAGAGTATGATTTCGGTTTTATTGTTGTTGAGCATGAGAAAGTTGTCTGACATCCAGGATTTAATGTCAGAGAGGCAGTGTAGCATGGGATCCAGAGAGTGTGTGTCGTTGGGTTTAAGGGGGACATATAACTGTGTATCATCTGCGTAAAGGTGGAACGAAATGTTATGTTTTCTCATGATGGAGCCTAGCGGGAGCATGTAGAGTGAGAAAAGGATGGGCCCAAGAATTGACCCCTGAGGGACCCCAAAGGAGAGGGGAGCAGTAGAATAAAGACAACCTGAGGCCATGTTAACTGCACTGGTACAGCAGTAGAATAAAGACAACCTGCAGCATGTTAACTGCACCGGTGCAGCAGTAGAATAAAGACAACCTGCAGCATGTTAACTGCACTGGTACAGCAGTAGAATAAAGACAACCTGCAGCATGTTAACTGCACCGGTGCAGCAACAAAAGCTGCTGCAACTGTAACTGACCTCAGGGTGAAATGTAGAAAATGGAACATCTGTGACAGAAATCAAGGACATTATGTATCATGTCACAGGAATCAGGGTAGATTGATGTCCAATTTTGGTGTGGAATTGTCCTTTAAGGACCATCACTTTTTTTGTAAACTGGTGTCCGTGTTGCTGTGCTGAAACACAGACCAGGGCACTGTCCCTTTACTTGTACCATGTTTGTATTTTGGCCCTCTGTGTATTTGTGAAACCAAATGGACCAAATGGACCTTTGCGGGTCCATTTGGTTTCATTTTCACACTCTCAAGAGTTAAAATATTCATCATCTGAATTAGCCATTTTGAAATGAATGTTTTGATTGTTTTGTTTCCCAAACCCAGACTGGAATTTTGGACAAAAGCAAATAAATCTTTAGATTTGGGGTCTGTGGGGCTGAAAACATCCTCAAATGGTGGTCCGTGGCTCCAATGCTGAATAAATGGTGGGCCCTGGGATGAAAAAGGTTGAAAACCCCTGGTTTAAAGTATCTACTGTAGCACGTTTCAACACCTGCGTGTGATATTCAAATAATGACAGTCGTAGTGCTCGGACCTGACAGGAACTAGCACCACTCATCCATGACTGTTCAATGCAAAACCTTCCCCTGGACAGCGGGATGTTTGGATTGAATTAGCCAGTCTGTTGATACTTTTCCCCCAGAGAGCTGGGTATAGAAACTACTGGTTCAGCAGCGTTGGAAAGAAACTAACACAGTGGAAGCAAACTAGATGCAAAGTTGATGTCAGATACTGTAGGTTAGAAGGCTTGGGATAGAAAACAAAAAAGATCAAACGAAGTTACTTTTACTTTGCTACTAATTCCCTCAGTAGCAAGGCAAAGGTAATGTAAATGTTTTGTGAACAGCCTCATAATTCATATTGATCTGAGACTGTGAGTGACGCAAGTCAGGCTAGTTGTGGTCTCTAGTTTTGGCCATGTAAAAAAAAAAAAAAAAAAAAAAAAAAAACGTTTTTGCCATGTATAAAAATCAGGGCCATTCAGTGTCCAGGATTTATATTTTATTTTTTCTGGCGCAGACCATGAAAATCTGGGACAATTAGGAAAATCCGGGACGTGTGGCAACACTAAAGCAGGAGGAGGTTGTTTACTATAATTTGGGCAGCTTTGCCGCTCAAGGTGTGGTGTGTGTGGGTGTGCGTGTGTGCGTGCGCGTGCGTGCGCGGTACAGACCTACAGTTGTCTGAATAATGAACTCATTTCTGATAGATCATCACCATCTGTGAACTTTAAAAACACTGCACTGAACTGTTGTATTCCAGATTGGACTCGACACTCAATCAATCAATCAATCAATGTTTATTTGATTCTAGGAAAACACACTTGAGGAGGTCATGACCCCTGACCCCTCTGTGTGCAAACAAACATTGACATCACTGGCTGAAATCCATCTACCATGTACGCTGTGACATCATATGTATTGTACTTGATTTTTTTTGTCCTAGATTCCCCCTGCTTTACATTTCACCTTTGAGGTCCACTCCCTTACAACAGTTTGCATTGTCGCAGGTTGTCTTTATGCTAATGTGGGTATTTTTATAGACTAAAATAAATACACTAAAATAGTGGGTATTTTTTTTTCCACTAATCACATTTTAATAGTATACTGAATCACACATGAGTTTTTCGTCACTCTGGGACAAGAATAGATTACCCCAGAGGTAATCTATTCCTCCTCCTCTCCTCCCCTCCCTTCTGCCACTCGCCTCTCCAATGATCAGGTTGAAACTCCTGTCACACAGATGACACCTGAGGTTTTTTTTTAAATCATGTAATGGCCCAATTATCTTGTAGTGTTTGCTTTGATGTAATGTGTGAAGAAAATAAGTTTGGTAAAATCCCCACATTAGAATAAAGACAACCTGCAGCCATGCAAACTGCAACGGAGGGAGGGGGGCCTCATGGTGAAATGTAGAAAATGGAACATCTGTGACAAAAATCAAAGACATTATGACTCAAGGTAGATTGATGACCAATGTGTTTTGGTGTGGGATTGGTGCCATGTCATTCTTCAGACCTCCCATTGTTCTGAATTTACGAGACGCAATACCCACCCGACCTTCAACCACCTCACGATCGCTGGTTTAGGCCCTTAGGGTTACGGTTGGAGAAGGGTATAGGGTTTTGCTACAAACATCCCTAAACCCTTCTCTAACCCTCATCCTCACCATAACCACATCAAGCAGGTCGCAGCTGATAGTGGATTTCATCCTCACCATAACCACATCAAGCAGGTCACAGCTGATAGTGGATTTCATCCTCACCATAACCACATCAAGCAGGTCACAGCTGATAGTGGATTTCATCCTCACCATAACCACATCAAGCAGGTCGCAGCTGATAGTGGATTTCATCCTCACCATAACCACATCAAGCAGGTCGCAGCTGATAGTGGATTCCCAACGCATGTTCGGACTAATGGGAGTTCTGATCTGGGGGAGTTCGGAACTTAGATCAGTCCCGGTGGAAATTTTCCATTTAATAAACTTTCATAAGGTTGATGTAGTTCTACGTCTCCCGTTATCATTATGAAATATAGTTACGACTGATGCCACTGCCGTTGAGCTACGCCTTTCTACGTTGCTTACCGGCGCCGGTTTGATACGATCCCCATGCTAACAGCAGCGTGCAGCGACCGCATATTCCATTGATAGACCATAATAAGGGACGGACCAACCCGGAACCGGAAGTGTGTGTCCGCCAACTAACTTGTCCGTGGGGAAACATGGACCGAAATATGAAATATGACTTTTAGATGAAAATCGCTGGCACTGGCTACCTCAAAAAATATGAAAAAGGGCTGGCACTGGGAGTGTTAATAAACGTTCATAAGGTTGATGTATGACTGTCTCTACTCCCTGTTTAGATGTATGTAACCCTGGTGTTCCGGACCAAAGGCACGCGGCTGACCAAACCCACCCTGTGTCTGTTCTCTGTGTTTAGATGTATGTAACTCTGGTGTTCCGGACCAAAGGCACGCGGCTGACCAAACCCACCCTGTGTCTGCTGGTTCTATCCCTGGCTGTTCTGGTGGGAGTGGTCCGGGTGACGGAACACAGGAACCACTGGAACGACGTTCTGGCAGGGTTCCTGACCGGAGGAGCCATCGCTGCTTTCCTGGTGAGGAGAACACAGAGGGTGTAGACTAGAGGGGCCAAAAGATACATTTTGTTTGTGTATTTATGTTTTCCTCATGGTTGTTTTGATTGTTTCAATTATTCAATTAGCTACCCAATTAATTGGCAATTGGCACCTCCTACTTCTTGTAAAGTCAGCTGTGAGCGGGGAGGGGGGGGGTTCATTCAGTACAGTTTGAGTTTGAGTTTGACAAGCTCCACAATAAAACGACATTTTGGATCCTAGATGTATTATTATTATTATTATTATCCTGTGTGTCTTCCCTCTCCTGTCCACCAGGTGACGTGTGTGATCAACAACTTCCGTCCCACCCAGCTGCCCTGCGTGCCCCTCCCCCCGCCCCCCCTGCAGCGGGGGGGCAGCGGCCCGGAGCCGTCCTTTGGACTGCCCCTCATCACCCTACCCCGTGTGGAGAGTCCACTCGAAAAGTTAAGTGGGCTCCAGGTAAGGGGGGGAGGGGTGGTGGGTGGAGGCCTATTCATAGTTTGATTTTCGGTGGCCTACAACAGGGGTTTTCAACAGGTGGTCTGGGGACCACCAGTGGTCCTTGAGAGGGTTCCTGGTGGTCCTCAGCTAAGTTGGAACTCTTGAGAACGTAAAAATGAAACCAAATTCCTTTTTACACTCTCAAGAGTTAAAATATTCATCATCTGAATTAGCCATTTTGGAATGTACTGTATGTTTTGCTTGTTTTGTTTCCCAAATCCAGTCTGGAATTGTGGACAAAAGCAAAATAAATCTTTAGATTTGGGGTCTGTGGGGCTAAAATATCCTCAAATGGTGATCCGTGGCTCAAATGCTGAATAAATGGTAGTCCCTGGAGTCAAAAAGGTTGAAAACCCCTGGCCTACAATATGACATCATACCGCCGCAACAGGGTCGGACTGGCTATAGGGAGTACCAGGAGCTCTCCCGGTGGGCCGCGGCCATAGGGGGGCGCTATGTGCTGCTTAAAAAAAGTGCCCCCCTTTTTGTCAGACCTGTATTGTAGCTGTACCAGTGAGTAACAAATCAACCCTCTTCTATCTTGGATCCTTGGATCATTCTTGTGAGCAACAAAGGGCTGTGTAGGAGGTGTCTATTAGGCTTATATCAGTGGCAGGGATTAAAGTTCTCTGGATTAAAGTTGATTGTGGTTATCTCTGCCAATGATAGTAAAGAAGCCCAACTCTCCGGTTCTGTAACTACCAGCATTAGCCAATCAGAATCACAATGGGGCGGGCCTTAACAGAATCGATCGTGACAGAGACCAGTGTTGCCAACTGCCAAAATCCAAAATGCACTAGTGGCACTTCCAAAATGCACTACATAAAATAAAATAGAAGCCGCTAGAGCAGTGGTTTTCAACCCAACTCGCCACTAAAAGGCACCAGATTTTCCACCAGGAGTTTTTCAATAAATTTGGCGCTAGGGGGGTCTGGAAAAAGGCTAAACATAGTGACAAATGCGCCAAGTTGGCAACACTAACAGAGAGACGTGTTGCCAACTCACGTGGAGAGAGTGATGATCAGCGAACCGCATTGGTGTGAGGAGTCGGGACGATGCAGTGCTTGAAGCCAGGTGAAAATACCCTCGCCATAGAAAACTAGAAGAGACTGGGCGGGATGGGAAGGCATTTAGCAGTTGGTGCAAGAAGTTAAGGGATCGAGCCAGGTGCTGGCTTCTGCACGCTGTGCTCACGGAAGCTATCATATGGTTCCAGCGGCAAAAAGACGCTTCAGTAACATGAATCCAACCGAGGTTACAGAGCAGCCGTCCGTGCCGTCCCTCACGCGACACGGTTACAGTCTACAGTGGTCCTTAACTGGCGGACCACGGACCACCAACGGACCGCCGCACAGCTCTGTCTGGACCCTGGCAAAAAGGAGGGGAAAGAGAAAGAAAAAAAAGGTGCCGCGTAATTCCTGGAATAATTGCGTACATATGTAAATTATGCATGCCTCACTTGATTTGACAATCCCCACACATTTTCGCATGAAGTTTATAAAGTTACAACAACCTCAGCCATTTGGTCACTTTGACACAGAATCGCCGTGGTGGTAAGCGCCCGTCTAAAAAGTCTCTCTCTCTCCCCAACAAAACGGCTGGGTTAAAGTTGTTATTTTGCCTGGCTGTGCTGTGGAACACATCCACACGCAGCTTATATTAGGCTACTGTCGGAGATTCGGAAGGGTTACCTACCCCAGGTAATGGCAATACTAATCAGTGCTCCGTCGAGTTTTGCAAAACTCTGTCGTTATAAAGTTGACAGCTGTTTGAAAAATACGATCTTTTCGCATTTCTAGGTCTAAAAGTGAGGTCTTGCACATTAGTCACCCCTATGTCTGGTTGACCTGATTTAGAAGCCGTTATGATACTGAAATGATTGATGAGAAATCAGTCATTTTACATGTACCGGTATCTCAATCGCAGTTTGTGCAGGACCGGATCTAGGCATGGGCATGGGGGGCAACGCCACCCTAAATGCCCAGACTGCTCCACCGAACAGGATGGCATGCAAAACAACCCAAATTTCAACGATAATTTTCCAAATTAAAGTGTTTATATTTAAAATGATTTTGAAACACTACTTCTGCTACTATACATTTTTTTTTTTTTTTTTTTTTTTTTGCTTTAATCCCTGCAGTGGTTTTCAACCTTTTTGTTCAAGGAGACACCGTTCATTCATGTACGGACAACGTTTTTATTTTACAAATCCAAAGACAGAAGTCCTTTAAACCTTGATAAATGTTTTTTAAGGTGACATCTAGTCGGCTGACTTTATAAGGGTCTTAATGTGACAGTTTAAATTCATCTCAGAGTCCAGGACTACATCTCTGGCTGTGGTTTTTGAGGCTGTAAAGCTTAGCGCTGCATTTTAATCGTTCTTTCTTGGCTCTAAAAATAACTACTACAGATTTGACTTTTTTTTCTTTTTTGGAAGAAAATGCTGCCACAGCACATCCGTGTATTTTACATGGTGCTTGTAGAATCCCCTGGTGATACGATTATACAACATTATGTTGCCTGTATAAATATGGTAATATGTTTGGTCCTATAGTACTGTGTATCTTTTAATTTTAAATAAGTGGTTAAAGGGGAAGTCCACCCATTTTCAACATTCTAATATGTCATTAGTATACCCTATAGAGGTGCTGGGTGGACATGATAGAAACGTTCCCCCATTCTGTGTTCCCAAGAAATGGAGGTCTGAAGAAAACCACTAACATGGTGAAACATCTTGATGACATCATCAAGATGTATATTCACCATGTTAATGGATTTCTTTAGAGATGCTTCTTTTTTTCTGAGAGCGTACAAATGGAACCAAATGAACCCATCAGGGTTCATTTGGTTCCATTTGTACGCTCTCAGAAAAAATGTTGAAAATGGGTGGAATTCCCCTTTAACAGAAACATGTAGCGTGTGTGCCAGTGATCCCGAAAGAGGAATCTGATGTTCTCCCCACTGAGCCTGGTAAAAATAGCAGATCTACAACATGGGGCTTTGCACCACGCTGTGAGCATGTAGATTGGCTATTTTCACTACTTAACAAAAGTAAGTGAGGGGGGATGTTTAAAGGACCACTTCACCACTTTTCAACGTATCTTCATATAATCGGTCCTCATTAATGTACATGATAAAATACCACTAAAAATAAAAAAAAATCATGAAAATGATGTCTTCCAATGATGTCTTCAATGACATCGTCATTTTGCAGATTTCTTTTCTAGATAATGTGTTTTTTATTATCGGGAGAACAATGGCTGCGATATTTGCATTAAAGATCTCAACGGGCCTGAAAATTAAGGCCCGGCCCTAACTGGGCCCTAACAGTTCAGGCCCTAACCGGGCCCTAACAGTTCTGGCCCTAACTGGGCCCTAACAGTTCAGGCCCTAACTGGGCCCTAACAGTTCAGGCCCTAACTGAGCCCTAACAGTTCAGGCCCTAACTGAGCCCTAACAGTTCAGGCCCTAACTGAGCCCTAACAGTTCAGGCCCTAACTGAGCCCTAACAGTTCAGGCCCTAACCGGCCCTAACAGTTCAGGCCCTAACTGAGCCCTAACAGTTCAGGCCCTAACTGAGCCCTAACAGTTCAGGCCCTAACCGGCCCTAACACTTCAGGCCCTAGGCCCGGACCGGCCCTACTAATTGTAATAGATTTTAGGCCCTACACGGCCCTAAACTGTCGGGTTTGGGCAAAACTTGAGAATTCGCCACAGATTAAACATGAAATGGCAGTCAGCACCATCTTCATAATAGGTAAATACAGAAAATAACTATTATTTTCACTATAGTAAAATAATTCCATATATATTATTTTTTTATGGCCCTATTGATTAGGATATATTTTCGGCTCTACCCGGCCCTAAATGTCGGGTCGGTCCTGTTAGGGTTTGGTCCTGGTCGGGTTCGGGCAGAGTTTGACAACTCTAATTTGCATTGCGACTTTTCAGGAATAGAAAGGCTGCAGCCTGCAGCCTGCAGCCTGCAGGCTGCAGGCGACTTTTCCAGGCCTGTTGAGAACTCTATTTTTTTTCCCAAGGATTTGATTTTGTGTACTACTAACTTCTCTATCCCTCTCTCCTGTCTGTCTGTCTGTCTGTCTGTCTGTCTGTCTGTCTGTCTGTCTGTCTGTCTGTCTGTCTGTCTGTCTGTCTGTCTGTCTGTCTGTCTGTCTGTCTGTCTGTCTGTCTGTCTCTCTCTTCCCGCTGTTCAGACTCAGACTTCAGGGCTACCGTACTCTGAGGTCACATGACCATCAGCCGGCCCCGCCCCCTGCCCCGCCCGACGTTCTTCTTCCCTCGCGGCGTTGCCTCACCAGCGCAGTGTAGAAGACCACGCCCCCCTGCTGCCCGGAGACCACGCCCCCCTGCTGCCCGGAGGCCCCGCCCCCTGCCCCGCCCACCCTGAAGGACGGCCCCCTCTGCGACGAGCCAGGTCCACCCAGGTGTGACGGACAGCTACAAGCCACGCCCACTGCTTCTACTGCTGAGTCACATCATCTCTAGTCTAGTCTAGTCTCTAGTCTCTGTTCTAGTCTCTAGTCTAGTCTCTAGTCTCTAGTCTCTGGTCTAGTCTCTAGTCTAGTCTCTAGTCTAGTCTCTAGTCTCTAGTCTAGTCTCTGGTCTAGTCTCTAGTCTAGTCTCTGGTCTAGACTCTAGTCTAGTCTCTAGTCTAGTCTCTAGTCCAGTCTCCAGGCCGGTGGTTCCCAAACTGGTTTAGTCTGTGACCCAAAAACCCCTCGCTTCGTTCCACATAGCTCATAGGTGGACTAATTTCATTACTTAGCAATCGTTTTTCTAATTTATGTAATTTCTTAGATTTCTCTTTAATTTATTCATGAAATGATTGTAAAAGAAAAATAATAGTGTTTAATTAATGATTATTCTTTTTTATGATTTTATGATTCATTCTTTTTTAAGTTGAATTCGTCACTACTGTTATGAAAACGGTCACGACTGTTAGGCAAAACAGTCGCGGCAGTTAGAAAACGGCCACAACGGGTGTCGGGTCGCAAATGGATTTCACCCTTAACTGGGAGTATGGGATCTTTACTAAACCACTGGGAGTATGGGATCTTTACTAAACCACTGGGAGTATGGGATCTTTACTAAACCACTACTGGGAGTATGGGATCTTTACTAAACCACAGGGAGTATGGGATCTTTACTAAACCACTGGGAGTATGGGATCTTTACTAAACCACTGGGAGTATGGGATCTTTACTAAACCACTACTGGGAGTATGGGATCTTTACTAAACCACTACTGGGAGTATGGGATCTTTACTAAACCACTGGGAGTATGGGATCTTTACTAAACCACTGGGAGTATGGGATCTTTACTAAACCACTGGGAGTATGGGATCTTTACTAAACCACTACTGGGAGTATGGGATCTTTACTAAACCACTACTGGGAGTATGGGATCTTTACTAAACCACTGGGAGTATGGGATCTTTACTAAAGCACAGGGAGTATGGGATCTTTACTAAACCACTGGGAGTATGGGATCTTTACTAAACCACTAATGGGAGTATGGGATCTTTACTAAACCACTGGGAGTATGGGATCTTTACTAAACCACTGGGAGTATGGGATCTTTACTAAACCACTGGGAGTATGGGATCTTTACTAAACCACTGGGAGTATGGGATCTTTACTAAACCACTACTGGGAGTATGGGATCTTTACTAAACCACTGGGAGTATGGGATCTTTACTAAACCACTGGGAGTATGGGATCTTTACTAAACCACTACTGGGAGTATGGGATCTTTACTAAACCACTACTGGGAGTATGGGATCTTTACTAAACCACTGGGAGTATGGGATCTTTACTAAAGCACAGGGAGTATGGGATCTTTACTAAACCACTGGGAGTATGGGATCTTTACTAAACCACTAATGGGAGTATGGGATCTTTACTAAACCACTAATGGGAGTATGGGATTTTTACTAAACCACTGGGAGTATGGGATCTTTACTAAACCACTGGGAGTATGGGATCTTTACTAAACCACTGGGAGTATGGGATCTTTACTAAACCACTACTGGGAGTATGGGATCTTTACTAAACCACTGGGAGTATGGGATCTTTACTAAACCACTACTGGGAGTATGGGATCTTTACTAAACCACAGGGAACCACTGATAGGTGGATATATATCGTCCTAACTGCTGTCCATCCTAACTTTTTGCTCGTCTCCAAATGTTGTTTTCCTTTTTGGGGTGAAACTCCCTAAAACCCAGAGCCAGCGGAAGAGGAAGAACTCACCAAAAAAAAGCCAAGACTGTTGTTGATCTGTGGAAGCAATACGTCACATATCTGTCCCTCCCTGTGTCCTCTACGCTGGCATCCTTTTTGCACTGGACAAGTTCTTTTGCACCGGACAAGATGACGGATGCAACGACACTCTACGTCAATAACATGCGCTGCGCATGGGCTCATATTAGAAGAGTTGCGACATTGAGGGGTCAGAAACTGAACGCTCCGAACATGCGCTGGAAATCCACTATCAGCTGCGACGTGCTTGCGGTTAGGTTTAGAGAAGGGTGTAGCAATGTTTGTAGCAAAACCCTAGACCCCTCCGACCGTAACCCTAATCTTAATGTTTAGGATTAGGGTTACGGTTGGAGGGGGCTAGGGTTTTGCGTCTCGTAAATTCGGAACAATGGGAGGGCGCAACAATGGCAGTTCGGAATTGTGGAATGGCACCGGGCCGGTGGATGTTACTGACGCAGAGTGTCGTTGCTACCGTCATTTTCTCCACTGCAAAAAAATGTCTCCAGTGTAGAACGTCAGCTGGTGTCCTCTACGTCCGTCGGTCTGTCTGTCTGTCTGTCCAACAGACAGCCTAGAAACTACATACAGCAGAGACTTATGCTAGGGATGAACGTATAAGTCCTACTGCTGACTGACTGTCTTCAACTCTCAGGAATAGTAATAACAATAATAACTATAACAATAAAATAGATATAAAAACGAAAAAAGAAGACGTTTTTAATAATGAAAGATGAGGAGTACGTAGTTGTAAATTGCTGTATGGTCTAATTATATTTTGTTTTTTCTCTCTGGTGAACGTGACGACAAGTGACAAGACTTTAAAGACTTCTCGAAAGAGAAGAGCACTTTTTTTTTTGTAAATTACTTTGCCGAGGAACAAGTTTATTGTTTCGGTGGACTGTTACTGTTCATTATTATGATTGTGTTGTTGTTTTGTTTTTTGTTTTATTTTTCTCTGAAGCATTTACTTGAGTTGAATATTTTGATTGTACATTGTACAAGCGTATGCTGATGTATACCAGAAAAGGATGTTTTGACCCACTCACTAATAACGCTTAGTCCCAAAACGTTCCCTCAATCCTCTCCACTCACTCTGTAGCTCTGAGATGAGCTCACATGAAAGGCTTTGATATCACCGTTCAGACACGGCGCATGGTTTACACAATACACCATTCTTACCTGTTTCTGCACATGTAATCCAAACAGTGAAGGACCCTACGAACTTTTAACTAAGTTAACATTATGAACGGCCGAGAAAATCCAACTCGTAATTTGAACAGAGCACTTAAATCGCTGCTTTTGTCAGACAGTTTGATGTTTTCGTCGCCATGTTGCCGCACATTACTGCCCCCTCTGGTCAGATTGTTCCATTGCATTGCCTTTGTCACCAATATGTTGCATGCATAGAATCTGACCAGAGGGGGCAGTAATGTGCGGCAACATGGCGACGAAAACATAAAGCTGTCTGACAAAAGCAGAGATTTAAGTGCTCTGTTCAAATTACGAGTTTGATTTTCTCAGCCCTACATAATGTTAACCTAGTTAAAAGTTCGTTCGGACCTTCACTGTTTGGATTACATGTACAGAAACAGGTAAGAGTGGTGTATTGTGTAAACCATGCACCGTGTCTGAACGGTGATATCAAAGCCTTTCATGTGAGCTCATCTCAGATCTACAGAGTGAGTGTAGAGTATTGAGGGAACGGACTGGGGCTATAATAACGCTGTGCCGGACAATGGTACTGGAAGCCTCGGCCCAAATAATACTCCAGTTACGTGGTCGCAAACTCAGTTCACTTCATATGGGACCATTCCAATGGGGGCTCTATCATCAAGTTGTGTTTCACCATGTTAATGATTTTTCTTTTAGGACCTTTTTTTCTGAGAGTGTACAAATGCGTTCATATTTGCACTCAGGAAAAGTTTGGAAATGTCCCTATTTTGTCCCTCTTTCAGGCTGCAACAGCCATCCCGAGAGCACAGCTTTCTGACCCCTCAATGTCGCAACATTTCAGCTGGTCTGAGTTTTATTTGGGCCGAGCCTTCATGTATTCCGTTGGGACATTTCATGCTGGGCAAGACACTACACTACGCTGTAGAGCGTATCAGTGGAAGTATAGCATGATTTTGTACTGCTCAATGAAATTATGTTGATGCTTTACAAAAGGTAAACAATCTGTGAAAGAACCAGGCTAGGTTGTGACCACACTTTTTTCTTCGCAGAAGATTTAAGTGACAAAGTGACATTTGCCGTCCAATAGATGGAAGGAAGAGACAGAGACTCGCTTCACAGTCTCATTCACAGCCCAACAACCTCTCCAGAACGCCGCCGCTCCCTTTATTCAAGTTACTTGGCAGGTGACTGTATCAGAAAATGTGCCTGTTGTTTTAACGCTTAAAGGGGAATTCCACCCATTTTCAAAAAGTTCCTGAGAGGATACAAATGTGAACCCTCTCAGGAAAAATGGGTCTGAAAGAAAAATCATTAACATGGTGAAATACATCTTGGTGATGTCATCAGATGTATTTCACCATGTTAATCCCTTATCCTAAATCCCTTATTTCATTTTTACTATTTTGAAAAACTTTTTGGAATATTTCAACATGTCAATCTATTAATTCTCTTGGCGCCGTCCACGCGGGGCTCGTGGACATCCCGTTAGAACCCCTCCGCCGGTCACGCGGACGGCTCGTATCACGACGAGATGTAGATTTCATTCTTTAATCCAACTATTAGTCCATGCGCATCGTCTGATGATCATCCCGTTGCTGACTTTCATTTGGGACAGAATTGGGGACAACTTTTTTTTTTCCGTCCCATTGACATGCATTCAACCCAATGCATTCAAACGGCTCTCCTCCGGTTTGCCCCCTCAATGTCACTGGCGCATGGGTTAAGCAGCCAGGGCTACACAGCTCTTCCTGACTTGTGAACCGGATGTTTTTGGGTACATCGCCAGATGATCGATTAGGCAAGACAACAGACACAGCATAACAGAAACAGCACATCCTGTTTAGGAGATCTGAGCTTCAAAATAAGGGCTTTTTTACCGATCGAACTGGTTTGAGCCGCGGCAATGGAGAGGAAACAAAGAAGATCCGATCGCGGTCAATGAGTTAACATGTGAGCTTGTAGACTGGCCATTTGAACTACTGAAAAATGTGTTTTTTAATAGTTTAAAAAGGCAAAGAAGTTAAGGGATAAGGGGTTTAGCGGGAACAAAAATGGAGCCCAAAATCTACTAACAGTGTTTAGAGTTTTGAGGAGAACCTACCAAAATCTGAGATGAACGCTGCGTTGATCTACCTACAGTATACATTATACAACCTTACAAAACAGGTCACACATTTATGGACTTTTTTTTCACCATGGAAACGATTAATGTTTATGCCCAAAAATAATCCGGAATTGTCTCAAATAATTGCTTATGGTCGATTGTGTCATAATGTTGAACCTCCTACACTAAATGCTGTGTCAGACTCCCTCTGTCGTTCTCAGAGGATTCATGCTAGACTTTTACAACAGTGGTTTTCAACCAGTGGTCCGGGGGCCACCAGTGGTCATTGGGAGGGTTCCAGGTGGTCCCCAGTTAAGTTGGTTAACCAGATGAAAGGTTAGATGTAACTCTTGATTGTAAAAATGAAACCAAAAGGACCCTTGCGGGTCCGTATTCACCATCTGAATTAGCGCAAATCAACACATCAAATCAACTAGAGAATGTACTGTAGAAAACGAATGGTCATTTTGATCTGTATGTTTGACTGTTTTGTTTCCCCCCCCCCCGAAATCCAGCTTAAGTTGGAATTGTGGACAAGATCAAAATAAATCCTTAGCTTTGGGGTTTGTGGGGCTAAAATGTCCTCAAATGGTGGTCCGTGGCTCAAATTCTGAATAAATAGCGCTGGTATGAAAAAGGTTGAAAACCACTGTTGTACAAAGAGGATGTCCTCTCTGGTCTCTTACACATAATAAACAAATGTTCTGTGCTCTCAGTGTTGCCAACTTGCTATATTTGTTGCTATTTTTCCAGACCCCCCTAGCGCCAAAATTAATGAAAAACTCCTGGCAATAAATCCAATGCTTTTTTGCTGGTGAGTTGGGGTGAAATTGGTTGCCAGACGCCAGAGATAAAACCCTTGTTTTTCACCATTTTTCCTCCTATGATAGAGCCCTCTTTCCTTCCTAGAAAGGACCATTGGTAACCAAATGGACCCTTATAGATCTGTAACTCTCTGAGAGCGTAGAATGAAACCAAATGGATTTGGTTGCATTTCACGCTTAAATTAATTCTGAAATTACCTAATTTTCAAGAATCTATACATTAAGAAAATGTTGAAGAATTGTTATTTTGACCAACAGTTATTTCTCCTAAATTAGTCCGAGAGACTAATCTCAACATCAAACGGTGGTCCTCCGTGGCTAAAATGCAGAATAAACAGTGGGCCCTCGTATGAAAATGGTTGAAAACCCTGCACTGCTCTAGCGTATTCTAGTGCATTTTGGATTTTGGCAGTTGGCAACACTGTGTGCTCTAACCTATGTTTCATGGCACCTCAATGCTTTTCCAGTGGAGTTCAGTGTGGTTTCGCCAAACTATTTGATTGGGGATCAAACACAGTGTTCACACCTCCATTAGTAAAGCACTGCGGCAGGCCATGGAAAACAGGCATAAAACAGGTATAATAAAGCCTAATAATTCTGTTGCTCAGTTTAATCCTCGCAAATGAAATGTTTTGCTGTTATAGTTTATCTTGGCGCTTGAGTGGATGTTTATTTTCTAGCCGACCGCCATGCAGCCATGCATTCTTTGAACTGTTTCTTTCAAGTGGTTTTGGAACGATCCGTTCTGCCGTGGAGCTGACGTTTTACTGGTGCTCCGTTTGTATAAAGTTCAAGCTCTTTTCTCTACCTGCTTGTTCTGTGTTTCTTTTTATATACTTTATTTAAATATCCTTCATGTTAATGTGGACCAGCTGTTTACTGTTATCCAAACTGAAGGCAGCTAGAGCATTTAGAATGTTTTTAGGAATGGCCAAACAAATTGATTTATTGAAATATCGTGACTATTAATGCCAAGACATCAATATCGAATCGCCTTGTCAGAAAGACCACCAGCTCATTGGCCTACATGTGGTTACAGTGTGCGCCTTGAGACTGGGAGGCCGGGGTTCAATTTAAAATACTTGATACTTTAAAAATGGAACTAATGCCTCCCTGCTTAGCACTCAGCATCAAGGGTTGGAATGGGGGTAAGACCCTGTGACATACTAGCGTCATGTCCAGGGGGTGTACTTGTACATCAAACTGCCTCACGCTACAGAAACAGGAGATAGGCTCCATATGGGCCTCAAAATGCTCAGCCCAAGGTTCAAGGTTCAAGGTTACTTTATTTCGTCTCGTGAGAGAAATTTGTCTTGGACAATCAGGCTTGCAGCAACATTTAAGACAATACAGGACAGTACAGTTACAGTACAATACAGTGGTCGTGACTCGTACACCACATCAAGCTTACACAACATCTCCCATGTGTAGAACTACTAGTAAAGAAGAAATATAAATATAAACACAATAGTAAACAGTCCAAGGACTAGTGCAATTCTAGCAGCATCGTAACGACATTCACAGTCTTCTCCTCCCTTAGCCAGGCCTTAGCCAGGCCTTAGCCAGGCCTTAGCCAGGCCTTAGCCAGGCCTTAGCCAGGCCTTAGCCAGGCCTCATGACCTCCTGGCCTTATACTTACTGTATCAGAAAGACTGACTAACGTTACCTGGCTGCTTTGACGTGTATGACTGAACCTCTCATGGTGCATATAGTTTAGAATTGCTTTAAAATGTTCTAGTTGGTTTAACTTCTCATGATCCATATTGTTTAGAATTGTTTTAAATATTCTGATATATTGAAAGCAAAGTAACTAAATTTGCAATAAATTGTAATATCAAATCGATTGGCACCACAATATACAGTATTTAATAAGGGAATCAGGTGGCAAATGAATCATCTCACCCCTAATACTTTTCATCTTTATAATCGTTCTCTCTTTTTAAATTCTTTCTCCAGTCATCCATCATCTCCTCACCATTCCATCCATGGTCTTGATTCCAGGTGACAACAACAACAGAGCTCCAGTATGTGCATCCATCATAGGGTAGGGTTGACACTAAGGTCTCTGAGGCACTTGCCCATCGGTCAGGTTCTACTTGCCCTCAGGTCATGGTCACTTGCCCCCCAAAAATATATTGTAAATTTTGCATTAAGTTTACTTCCTACTTGGGTGCTTTAAACCAGGGGTTTTCAACAGGTGGTCCCTGAGAGGGTTCCAGGTGGTCTCCAGTTAAGTTGGTTAACCAGATGTAACTCTTGAGAACGTAAAAATGAAACCAAATGGACCCTTGCGGGTCCATTTGGTTTCATTTTTACACTCTCAAGAGTTAAAATTCATCATTTTAATTAGCCCAGGTCTACACAACTAGAGAATGTAGAAGATTAATGGTCATTTTGATGTGTATGTTAATTTGCCTGTTTTGTTTCCCAAATCCAGCCTGGAATTGTGGATATCTAGAAAGCAGGGAAAGACACAGAGGCAGAGTGCAATGACTGCCTTCAAGACACATTTATCTTGTGTTGTGTTATAGTGCACTAAGTTGCACACTTGCTCGATCGGGCAACCAGGTAACAATATTCACTTGCCCTACCATTTTATTTACTTGCCCCGGGCAAGTGGGCAAGTGTTAGTGTCAAGCCCTGGTAAGAGTTCTGTGCTTTGTACTTTTGTACTAGTAGGACTGTATACGACACGCTGTTAGGCTGTTGTGAACAATGTCCATCCAGCTGGATATTGAGCAGGACAGTGCAATTAGTGTGACAGTGTGTGACATCCTGTTCTGACGAACATTGTGTTGTTACCTTTCATTTGTTAAGTTGTTGAGTTAAAAATATGAACATACTTTGTAGCTTATTATAGTTTCTCACAAGAATGTAACCCAATGTTACCCCATCCTTCTCAACGGACATGTACAGGTCTAGTAAGTGCGTGTGTGCGTGCGTGCACACGCGTGTGCATGCGTGTGTCTGAATCTACAGCATGGGTATATACAGTATGTTTATAATGAGCCACACATACAGCAGTACCCTAGCTGGCTGCTGTTAATTAATTATTCCATAATTTCCTGCACACAGTTACAGTGTAAGTGCACTGCACTGTCAGCTAGCTGTCAAAGGACCCCCAGAGGACCCCCAAAGACCCCCACTGAGGTGTGCCTGCCTGTCTAAACAATACCTGTCACAGCAGGAGCCCAGGGGCGGATCTAGGCAATGCCCCCCTAAATGCCCATTCTGCCCCAAGTACTGTAACACAATGGCATGAAAAACAACCCAAGATATTTCAAATCAAAGTGCTTCTATTTAAAATGTTGTGAAACACTACTACTGCTACTAACTAACTACAGCTGTGTCACCACTAAACCAACAGCATTTCATCATTGAAAACAGAAAACTCTCTGAGTCAGACCTTTAGCTTTATGCATGCTGCGTGTCTGTTGCAACTTCAACAACAACTGATGTTAATTTGATGCTTTACTTGACTAATAAAAGTCCTGTAACTGAAAATGGTATGGCTGCGGCTTCATCGCCCGTGGCGCGAAGCCACACGGGCGATGAAGCCGCCCCCAAACCATTTTCACCTGCCCCCCAATTAGGAAATGTTACATCCGCCCCTGTTGTAGCCCTGGCTGGATGAAAATACCCGTTCAGTCTCAGCAGTGTTGCCAACTGTCAAAATCCGAAATGCACTATATAGTGGAGCGGGTTAGCAAAACCATTCTGCACTTTTTGAGAAAAGCGTGAAAATTGGTACACGCATAGCCAAAGACATTTAAAAAATATTTGGATGTGGAGGTATCTTGAATTCCAAGATGGCGGCCCCAAAATCCAAGATGTCTGCCCAGAAATGTGGTTTTTCCTTCATAACTTGAAATGCATTGATTTTACGCCCCATAAATGTATTGAACGTTAATACAAAGTTGGCCATTACGGACGATTTGGTACCAAGTACGTGTCTGTATCTCCTACGGTTCTTGAGATACAGCATATAGGTACTTTCACAGATTGAGGAGAGCAACACATTTGTAACATTGATTCTTAAGTCAATCAAATGGTCATACAGACATGAAAATTGGTACACACACTCTGCAAACCCCACTATTTCTAAAAGTACTGCATGCCCTGCAAAATTCCAAGATGGCAGCCCCCAAAATCCAAGATGTCTGTCCAAAAATGTGGTTTTTCCTTCATAACTCGAAATACGAAGATCTTAAGCCCCATAGATGTATTGAACATTAATATAAAGTTGGGCATTACGGACATTTGGATACCAAGTACATGTCTCTATGTACTACGGTTCTTGAGTTACAACACATCCATATTCATGAGGCACCAAAAGTGTAACATTTTGGCACATTTCACTATTTAACTCAAAGATCCCTTAATCACTTTCAGGAATCATTTTCAGGAAATGGACCTACATGTATCTGCTATCATAAACCACTTTAAGTTTCCCAATTGATGAAACGGGTCAGGAGTTATTAAACCGATCGTAAAGGGCTGTTTCAGTGCTACATTTGCTGCGTATAGTTAGCGAACATAAGCCACCCAGAAATGTCTGTCTGTGCATCTGCCCTTCACAATAAGGGTATATGTGAAGCGGACGCAAGTGTAGCATGTGTCTAGTATAATGGTATAATATGCTAATAGGCGTAATAGTGTGATATATGCAATAGTGTAATAGGGTTAATAGTGTAATATATGCAATAGAGGTATACTGTAATATGGTAATACATGTAATAGTGTCATAGTGTAACATGTGTAATAGTGTAATAGGGTAATGTGTGTAATAGTGTCATAGAGTAAGATGTGTAATAGGGTAATATTGTAATAGTGTCATAGTGTAACATGTGTAATAGGGTAACATGTGTAATAGTGTCATAATGTAACATGTGTAATAGTTTCATGGTGTAACATGTGTAATAGTATAATAGGGTAATATGTGTACTAGTGTCATAGCGTAATATTTGTAATAGTGTCATAGGGTAACCTGTGTAATAGTGTCATAGTGTAACATGTGTAATAGTGCCATAGTGTAACATGTGTAATAGTGTCATAGTGCAACATGTGTAATAGTGTAATAGGGTGTAATAGGATAATATGTGTAATAGGGTAATAGGGTAATATGTGAAATAGTGTCATAGTGTAACATGTGTAATAGTGTAATAGGGTAATATGTGTAATAGTGTCATAGTGTAACATGTGTAATAGGGTAATGGGTTAATATGTGTAATAGTATAATATATGTGCAATAGTGTAATAGGGCAATTACACTATACAGCCATTTTGTATACCACACTCTTACCTTAATGCACATATATTACACTATTACACATATTAACCCATTACCCTATTACACATGTTACACTATGACACTATTACACATATTGCCCTATTACACATGTTGCACTATGACACTATTACACATATTACCCTATTACGCTCTTACACATGTTACACCATGACACTATTACACATAGTGCCCTATTACACTATTACATGTGTTACACTATGACACTATTACACATATTACCCTATGACACTATTACACATATTATCCTATTACACTATTACACATATTACACTATGACACTATTACATATATTACCCTATTACACTATTACACATGTTACACTATGACACTATTACCCTATTACACTATTACACATGTTACACTATGACACTATTACATATATTACCCTATTACACTATTACACATGTTACACTATGACACTATTACCCTATTACACTATTACACATGTTACACTATGACACTATTACACATATTGCCCTATTACACTATTACACATGTTACACTATGACACTATTACCCTATTACACTATTACACATGTTACACTATGACACTATTACACATATTGCCCTATTACACTATTACACATATTACCCTAATGCACTATTACACATGTTACACTATGACACTATTACATATATTACCCTATTACAGTATACCGCTATTGCATATATTACACTATTAGCCCTATTACACTATTGCATATATTACACTATTACGCCTATTAGCATATTATACCATTATACTAGGACACATGCTGCACTTGGTGCGTCCGCTTCAGATATGCACTTATTGTGAAGGGCAGATGCACAGACAGACATTTCTGGGTGGCTTATGTTCGCTAACTATACGCAGCAAATTTAGCACTGAAACAGCCCTTTACGATCGGTTTAATAACTCCTGACCCGTTTCATCAATTGAGAAACTTGAAGTGGTTTATGATAGCAGATACATGTAGGTCCATTTCCTGAAAATGATTCCTGAAAGTGATGAAGGGATCTTTGAGTTAAATAGTGAAATGTGCCAAAATGTTACACTTTTGGTGCCTCATGAATACGGATATGTTGTAACTCAAGAACCGTAGTACATAGAGACATGTACTTGGTATCAAAATGTCCGTAATGCCCAACTTTATATTAACGTTCAATACATCTATGGGGCTTAAGATCTTCGTATTTCGAGTTATGAAGGAAAAAACACATTTTTGGACAGACATCTTGGATTTTGGGGGCTGCCATCTTGGAATTTTGCAGGGCATGCAGTACTTTTAGAAATAGTGGGGTTTGCAGAGTGTGTGTACCAATTTTCATGTCTGTATGACCATTTGATTGACTTAAGAATCAATGTTACAAATGTCTTGCTCTCCTCAATCTGTGAAAGTACCTATATGCTGTATCTCAAGAACCGTAGGAGATACAGACACGTACTTGGTACCAAATCGTCCGTAATGGCCAACTTTGTATTAACGTTCAATACATTTATGGGGCGTAAAATCAATGCATTTCAAGTTATGAAGGAAAAACCACATTTCTGGGCAGACATCTTGGATTTTGGGGCCGCCATCTTGGAATTCAAGATACCTCCACATCCAAATATTTTTTAAATGTCTTTGGCTATGCGTGTACCAATTTTCACGCTTTTCTCAAAAAGTGCAGAATCTGCCCTAATAAGAGAGCTAAACCGCTCCACTAATAGTGGCACTTCACATTCTCTATGTGTGGGCTAGGGATAATTCACATGATGAATATTTTAACTATTGAGAGTGTAAACATGAAACCACGAGTTACATGTGGTTAACCAACTGTCCATGTTTAGCCTGGGGAAAAAAATCACGCATTGATACACTCATATACCGGTATATATCTGTTTTAATTGAACAAAAACCTTCTCAGGTCAATACAATTAATTGAGATGAATTACTTACAATGCTTCAAATTAATACTTCTTTTAGAGAATTTGATCATTGTTATCTCCTTCTATGCTACACTACTACTGCTGTATAAATACACTATGGAATTGTGGACAGAATTTTATCCAACTGCACTGCTGCCCCTTAGTGGGGATTATGCCTAACTGCAGTGAAGAACTGTGTGTGTGTGTGTGTGTGTGTGTGTGTGTGTGTGTGTGTGTGTGTGTGTGTGTGTGTGTGTGTGTGTGTGTGTGTGTGTGTGTGTGTGTGTGTGTGTGTGTGTGTGTGTGTGTGTGTGTGTGTGTGTGTGTGTGTGTGTGTGTGTGTGATTCCAGGTGGTCCCCAGGCTAAATGATGGAAAGATGGTTAACCAGATGTAACTCTTTGAGAGCATAAAAATGAAACCAAACACTCAAGAGTTAAAATATTCATCATGTGAATTATCCCAAGTCTACACAACTAGAGAATGTAGAAGATTAATGGTCATTTTGATCTGTATGTTGGACTGTTTGGTTTACCCAAATCCAGCCTGGAATTGTGGACAAAAGCAAAATAAATCTTTAGTTTTGGGGTCTGTGGGGCTAAAATGTCATCAAACGGTGGTCCTCCGTGGCTCAAATGCTGAATAAATAGTGGGCCCTGGTATGAAAAAGGTTGAAAAACTTTTCATTATGTCAACATAACCCACACATTGTTCAAGATCTGATTATGATTATGATACTGCATGGAAATGTATAGTTAAAGGGGAATTCCACCCATTTTCAACATTTTTTTTTCTGAGAGCGTACAAATGGAACCAAATGAACCCTAACAGGTTCATTTGGTTCCATTTGTACCCTCTCAGAAAAAAGAAGCATCTAAAGAAATCCATTATCATGGTGAAAATACATCTTGATGATGTCATCAAGATGTTTCACCATGTTAGTGGTTTTCTTCAGACCTCCATTTCTAGGAAACACAGAATGGGGAAACGTTTTTATCATGTCCACCCAACACCTCTAGGGTATACTAATGACATATTAGAATGTTGAAAATGGGTGTAGTTTCCCTTTAACTCACCTCAAACACTGGGGTGTTGCAGCAGCAAACCAACAAACCGTGACAACAAACACAATATTACCAATACAATATATAATACCATATAATACAATATATAATTAGCAAGTTTTTCTTCTTAGAAATTATTTGATTGTCCCAAAACATTGTGAGTGTCGTCATGATTTGTCACGACCCGAGTTGGCTTTGTCCACGGCATAATCATCTTTATATAGATCAATTAAAAAAATTCTATGAAGAAAATGAATGGCGAAACCATTTCTGGAACAAGGACGACGTCAGGAGGGGGAGGGACTGCGTAGCTCTAGACATAATACTAAAGGGCACATAAACATGGTACAAAGGACTGGCAGAATATTAAACCAGGATGTGAGAAATGACAGCTATGACAAATGGAGTTCTCATGAATGATCACTGATGTGTTTTAATCCACCTCTGGAGGTTGAATCTGAAGGAGAATGTCCCAGTGATGTCATCATGTTCATCAACTCACGTTTAGCGCATTTTGTCCTAGATTTGGCACTAGATTCTAGTTTACAATGCTAAATTCTAGTTTCTGATGCCAGTTTTTAATTTCTGACACAAGGTCCTGGTTTCTGACACTAGATTCTAGTTTCTGACACTAGATTCTAGTTTCTGACACTAGATTCTAGTTTCTGACACTAGATTCTAGTTTCTGACACTAGATTCTAGTTTCTGACACTAGATTCTAGTTTCTGACACTAGATTCTAGTTTCTGACACTAGATTCTAGTTTCTGACACTAGATTCTAGTTTCTGACACTAGTTTCTAGTTTCTGACACTAGATTCTAGTTTCTGACACTAGATTCTAGTTTCTGACACTAGATTCTAGTTTCTGACACTAGTTTCTAGTTTCTGGCACTAGATTCTAGTTTCTGACACTAGATTCTAGTTTCTGACACTAGATTCTAGTTTCTGACACTAGATTCTAGTTTCTGGCACTAGATTCTAGTTTCTGGCACTAGATTCTAGTTTCTGACACTAGATTCTAGTTTCTGACACTAGATTCTAGTTTCTGATACTAGATTCTAGTTTCTGACACTAGATTCTAGTTTCTGACACTAGATTCTAGTTTCTGACACTAGATTCTAGTTTCTGGCACTAGATTCTAGTTTCTGGCACTAGATTCTAGTTTCTGACACTAGATTCTAGTTTCTGACACTAGATTCTAGTTTCTGATACAGTACTAGATTCTAGTTTCTGACACTAGATTCTAGTTTCTGACACTAGATTCTAGTTTCTGACACTAGATTCTAGTTTCTGACACTAGATTCTAGTTTCTGACACAGTACTAGATTCTAGTTTCTGACACTAGATTCTAGTTTCTGACACTAGATTCTAGTTTCTGACACTAGATTCTAGTTTCTGATACAGTACTAGATTCTAGTTTCTGACACTAGATTCTAGTTTCTGACACTAGATTCTAGTTTCTGACACTAGATTCTAGTTTCTGATGCTAGATTCAGATTAGTTTCTGGCGCTAGATTATTGTTTCTGATGCTGCATTTTAGTTTCTGACCCTAGATTCTAGTTTCCGACGCTAGAGTTCAGTTTTTGACGCTACATCCTAGTTTCTCTGAAAAATCTATCTTCCTGTGTCAGTGATGCTCAACATTTATCGTGCCAAGGACCACCAGAATTATCCAGAATTATCTATTTGACCGCAGACCCTCATCTGAAAACATGTTGTTCTAGGGATCCACCAGAACCAAAGAATTGAGTTAAAATGTTTGCTCTGAAATAATATATTCAAAGATTTGCGGCACATTTTTCACGATTTTTCAAAAATATCAGACCTACAAGCTCACAGCGCGCCACTCGGTGGCGTGCTATGAGCTTGTAGATCTGATATTTTTAAGTACAACACTGCACTGCAACAGGAGTTTCAACCTGAGTGATTTGAGAGTGGCAGAAGGGAGGGGAGGAGAGGAGGAGGAATAGATTACCTCTGGGATTACATGTAAAGGCTGCATCAGAGTGACATAAAACTAATGTGTGATTATCGGTATACTATCAAAATATGATGTGCGAAAAAAATAAAAATAAATTTGGAGCTACAAAAATCCCCACATTATGATAAAGACAACCTGCAGCAACGCAAACTATTGGAATGGACGAGGACCTCAAGGGTGAACAGGGGGAATCTAGTGCAATATGATGTCACAGCAACCAAGGCAGATTGATGCCCAATGTGTTTTGGTGCGTAATTTTCCTTTAATTCGTCTCAACAATGCAATCAATATGACAAGAATGTAACATTTGAAAACATCAAAAGGCAAAGAAAAATGTAATCTTACTCACTCTCTCTCTCTCTCTCTCTCTCTCTCTCTCTCTCTCTCTCTCTCTCTCTCTCTCTCTCTCTCTCTCTCTCTCTCTCTCTCTCTCTCTCTCTCTCTCTCTCTCTCTCTCTCTCTCTCTCTCACTCAATCTCTTTTTCCCTCCCCCTTTGGGTGTTCCTGTGTGTGCGTCTGTCTTTCTTTTTTATTAACCACACACACACACACACACACACACACACACACACACACACACACACACACACACACACACACACACACACACACACACACACACACACACGTACGTACGTACACACCCCACACTGAGGAGAGGACTCACTGCTCTCTCTCTCTCTCTCTCTCTCTCTCTCTCTCTCTCTCTCTCTCTCTCTCTCTCTCTCTCTCTCTCTCTCTCTCTCTCTCTCTCTCTCTCTCTCTCTCTCTCTCTCTCTCTCTCTCTCTCTCTCTCTCTCAGCAGCATTATCTTTCCCGGAAATTGCTTCTCCATCACAGCCAGAGTCCCATTAGAAAAGAGGAGCTCTATGGTGTAACCTTTTTAAAAAGCCATTAGTGATGCACCTGCTTCTCTCTCTCTCTCTCTCTCTCTCTCTATATGTCCCTATTTGTCCCTTGTGTTAACGCTGCAAGACAGAGAGAACTACAAGTCACACACACACACACACACACACACACACACACACACACACACACACACACACACACACACACACACACACACACACACACACACACCAGGGGCGGATCTAGGCACCCCACCAAACACGATGGCATGCAAAACAACCCAAGATATTTCAAATTAAAGTGCTTCTATTTAAAATGATGTGAAACACTACTACTGCTACTAACTAACTACAGCTGGGTCACCACTAAACCAACAGCATTTCATCATTGAAAACAGAAAACTCTCTGAGTCAGACCTTTAGCTTTATGCATGCTGCGTGTCTGTTGCAACTTCAACAACAACTGATGTTATTATTGATGCTTTACTTGACTAATAAAAGTCCTGCAACTGAAAATGGTATGGGTGCGGCTTCATCGCCCGTGGCGCGAAGCGACACGGGCGATGAAGCCGCCCCCATACCATTTTCTCCTGCCCCTCCAACATGTTCTCTTGCCCCCCCAAATGGGACATGTTACATCCGGCCCTGACACACACACACACACACAAGGTTTCCTCAATAAAGAGCTTCCCTCCTCCTCTCCTGCTCAGTGACTCTTCCTCTCTCCATGGTGCTGAAAGCCTCATCGTAGTCAGAAGGTCAATCATCCACTGATTGTTCCTGTCATGTATGTGTTTGTGTTTACAAATACTGCCTTTATGTCACTATTACAGCAGGTTCATTACCCGACACACACACACACACACACACACACACACACACACACACACACACACACACACACACACACGCACACGCACACGCACACACACACACATTTGAGCCACAGAGGACCACCATTTGATGACATTTTAGCCCCACAGACCCCAAAACTAAAGATTTATTTTGCTTTTGTCCACAATTCCATCCAGGCTGGATTCCGGAGATAACAGTCCAACATACAGATCATAAATGACCATTAATCTTCTACATTCTCTAGTTGTGGAGACTTGGGATAATTCACATGATGGATATTTTAACTCTGGAGAGCGTAAACATGAAACATCAAATGGACCCGCTAGAGTTACATCTGGTTAACAAACTTTCCATCATTTAGCCTGGGGACCACCTTTAATTATCTTAAGGACCACTGGTGGTCCCTGGACCACTGGTTGTTGTCTCTTCTCTGGTCCACCAACACAAACACATCAGAGCATCCGACGACGACAAAACATTCTTTAGGCTTGAGTCTTCAGAGAGGTTAAAAATCTCATCAAATGTGGTTCAGAAAAGTCCAGAATAAACCCTGCATGGGTCTTGATATGTAAAAGGTTAAAAAGCACACAAAGCGCTGCCTGCCTGCATCCGAGAGGATCATGAATGCACACAGAGCTTCACACAGCAGCTCTGTGCTGATACAGTTCATTAACATGCTGTCGTGATCCGCATGAATATTCCAGAGCCTGCTGGTATTTATGTGTTCTTTGCATGCGCTGTGACCCTTAATGCTGCTCCTTACTTACTTACTTACTCCTCTTCGTCCCCGATGGGACATAAGGCTTCAATGAGCACTCTCCATTGCATCCGATCCTTGGCAGCACGCTGGGCATCTCTCCCCAGGACAGGTTCATCAGTTCCAGCTCCTGTGTCACTGTTCTGCGCCAGGTGGTTTTGGGCCTCCCAGGTTTTCTCCTGCCTGGTGGTGTCCATCTTAAGGCCACCTTTGTGATGTGTTCCTGCTCCATTCTCAGGACACGTCCAAGCCATCTCAGGCGTCGGTGTGTGATCTCCTTTGTGATGCTCTGGCTCCCTGCTTTCTTATACAGTTCATTATTGGAGATTTTGTTTGGCCAAAAAATCTGGAGTATTCTCCGGAGGCAGCGGTTGTGGAAGACTTTTCCTCACGTCTGATTTAATTACTCGCCAGGTCTCTGAACTGTACAGCAACACAGACTTAACATTGCTGTTATAAAGGAGCATCTTGGTGCTCCACTAGGCTGAAAAGGCTATCACACAGAAGGTCAATACATTGATTACTTCCCCTGCTGCTGCTACCATGCATGTACATATGCAAGATTAGTGGCGTTTCTGACCCTATGTTTTAACGGCGGGGGACGTACGGTGGGCGATGATAAAGCGACGTCGCCCGACATCCATTATTTGTCTATGGGAACCGCCGATTCGGGCGACAGCAGCAGAACGGGCGACGTCGGGCGACGTGGGCGGGGCGACGTCGCCCGGAAAGATAAAAATTGTTCAGCTTTTCGGCCAAATCGGCCGACGTTTGGCCGTGGATAACCAATCAGAGCCAAGTGCTGCTTTTTTTTGCCCTCGACACAAAACCATTCGGCGCAGTTTGGTTCCTAGTTCCGTCCCACTTCCTCCTCCACCAGTCTGGGACTAATTAGTTGTGGAACATTTATACAGTCCGGATTACAGTGAGAATCCAACACCACAGCAGAAGTCTCTCTTTAAACGGTGGTCTCTGAGCGGTCACCCACATCTCTGGGGTCAGTGAGATGTAATTCAGATTGAGCAGTTCCAGACCAATCTTCTCCACAGAGATTTATTGTCTTCCTCCTTGTTCTCCCTGAGGAGAGATGTCTGGTTTCTACTGTCCAGGACAGACCCTGTTCCTGATGCACACAGAGGATTATAATTGAAATGGAAAAGTCTGACAACAAAATATCCTAAATGACTGTTGTTACACGTATAAGCTTAAAGATGGAGTCCTATGATTTTTTTCCACCCTAAAACATGATCATCAGACATTATTGTAATATGAGGAAGAAGATTAAAAAAAGTGTACAGTATATGTTACAATGACGTTTTTATGTGGGCAGCCCTACCAGTTCATTAAGTATGTCTGGTTTGCCTGGTGGGTGGTGATGGGTGGAGATCCACCTGAACTGAAGCCACACCCACAGCTTTAGTTGCATGATAAAGGGGGAGGAGTTAGGGGAGGGGCTGAGCACGTGATGTCACTATATTGACGTTTTTTTTCATTGGCACGTTTGACTGGAAAGGTTCAGCCCCCAGGAAGAAACCCTAAATACAAAGGGAAGACATCATTGCACATAAAAAACTACACCAATGGGTCTACTCAAGTACGGTCACCTTTTAAACATGTACAAAATTGGGGAAAAAAAAGAGTTAAATCTGGTTAACCAACTTTCCATTTAGCCTGGGGACCACCTGGAACCCTTTCAGGGACCACTGGTTGTCCCTGAGTCCCTATATGTGTAGCAGGTGGCTACAGCCTCTGTCGTGATGGCCTCCAAAGTCTAGTATCTGCCCCCGGACCAAGGGGATGTCCTCTTGGTCTAGTGGTTAAGATGTTGGACTTTCACACGGGAGACCCGGGTTCGAATCCCGGGCGTTACATATGTTCGTACTGGAAGTTGCATTACGTTTGTATAATCAGAGACTTTGACATTCAGTGTCCTTTTCTCCCACAAATGAGTCTTGATAAATGGAGCCTGTCTTGTATTCTGTGTGTGTGTGTGTGTGTGTGTGTGTGTGTGTGTGTGTGTGTGTGTGTGTGTGTGTGTGTGTGTGTGTGTGTGTGTGTGTGTGTGTGTGTGTGTGTGTGTGTGTGTGTGTGTGTGTGCGCGTGCGCGTGCGCGTGTGTGTGTGATGGTGTAATCATGTCATGCAAAGTGAAACAGGATGAAGGTGTCGTTTGATTGTCACAATTCACCACATCAGGGGCGGATCTAGGCATGGGCATGGGGGGGGCATAAATGCCCATGTCTCGCCTGTAAATGTCTGCTCCACCAAACAAGGTGGCATGCAAATAAAGAGGGAGATTTCAAATTAATTATGTTTTAAATGATTTGAAACACTATTACTGCTACTAACTAACTACAGCTGTGTCACCACTAAACCAACAGCATTTCATCATTGAAAACAGAAAACTCTCTGAGTCAGACCTTTAGCTTTATGCATGCTGCGTGTCTGTTGCAACTTCAACAACAACTGATGTTATTATTGATGCTTTACTTGACTGTAACGTAAACCCTGTGCCGCTTCGTGCCACGGGCGATGAAGCCGTACCCATACCATTTCTCCTCCCCCCCACACAATTACATCCGGCCCTGTACCACATACTATATGTAACCCTCTCCCATTCCCTGCCAATATGATAATAAGGATGAGAGACAAAGAAATAAGAGGAGAGGAATAAAAGGAGAGATGTGTTTTATCTACCTTTTGGGTACAGTAAGCCTTATGAGAAGTACCAGTGTTGCCAACTGTCAAAATTCAAAGTGCACTAGTGGCACTTCCAAAATGCACGCGTGCAAGCAATGGTTTTCAACCATTTCCATACCAGGGCCCACTATTTATTCTGCATTTTAGCCACAGAGGACCATCATTTGATGTTTGAGTTTAGTCTCCCAGATTAATTTAGGAGAAATAACTGGCAAAAATGTTCGTCAAAATAGCAATTCTTCTACATTTTCTATAATGTATGTGTAGATTCTTGGGGAAAAAGGTGATTCAGATGTGTAAATATAATTTAACTCTTGAGAGCGTGAAGTGAAACCAAATGCTCTCAAGAGTTACAAAATCTATAAGGGTCCATTTAGTTACCAAACTCCTTTCTGGGAAAGAGGAATCTATCAGAAAAAATGTGAAAAACGAGGGTTTTATCTCTGGCGCCTGTCAATCAATTTCTCCCCAACTCACTAGCAAAAAAAACACTAGATTTTCCGCCATGAGCTTTCTACTATTTTCGTCGCTATAGGTGGGGTCTGGAAAAAAAGCTAAATATAGTGACAAATGCGCCAAGTTGGCAACACTGAGCAGAGCATGTGTGCAGAGGAAGTCTAAGGATTAACAAGTGTGTGTGTGTGTGTGTGTGTGTGTGTGTGTGTGTGTGTGTGTGTGTGTGTGTGTGTGTGTGTGTGTGTGTGTGTGTGTGTGTGTGTGTGTGTGTGTGTGTGTGTGTGTGTGTGTGTTTTATCGCATCCCAAAACAAGCAGCAGCCCATGGGTAATAAAACTGTACTATCTGTCATAGTAAATTACAAATATTGGTCTTTGCCTTGCTGCAGTCTCCTGATATTATACTCAATGCTCTGCCTCTGACAATTATGCAGCCATTAAGTGTGTGCGTGCGCGTGTGCGTGTTTGTGTTTCAGAGAGTGAGAGAGAGGGAGGGGGGTGCTACGATACAGAAAGGAGAGAGAATATTGTAGAAATTCACCATTGCAGATTTTTTTTTATTGCGCTGCAAATTCCACAGCCTCCAGTACAGTAGCTCTTATTGTGCTTTTTAATGTTGGTTATCTGTCTTTCTGTGGGTTTTACTGTACATGAGGTACATTTCAAACCAAAGCACAAGGCAATACATAAACCACACAGGCAGGGGCGGATTGGCCATCTGGAGTACAGGGAATTTTCCCGGTGGCCTGCGCCACCTAGTGGCCTGGACAAGATCCAAAATGCACTAGTGGCACTTCCAAAATGCACTAGAATGTGCTAGATGCTCGCCTGGAACATACAGATCAAAATGACCATTAATCTTCTACATTCTCTAGTTGTGTAGACTAAGTTGGGCTAATTCACGTGATGAATATTTTAACTCTTGAGGGTGTAAAAATGAAACCAAATGAAAAACAAAAAAACAAAAAAAAAAAAAAAAATTACACTCTCAAAGAGTTACATCTGGTTAACCAGCTGCTCCCCCCCCTTTCCCTTTTACCTTGACTATGATCATGTCCTGCTTTTGGCTAAATAGGAGTAAATATTTGTACCTCCCACGATGTTTTGATGTATTAAACTACATCAGCACTCACTAGAACGCAAACTTGCACGTTGTGCACAGGTAGTCCATGGCATGGGTGAGCGCAGCGGGCTAATACTCATGACATTAGTTATATATAGGCATCTTACTCACATCGGCATTACGTCGTCACGTCAACGGACCAATGGGAATACCCCGAGGGAGCCCCGGGGTACGACCACCCCGACCACCGACAAACAAACGATCGCCAGGTTGGGATTGACCATTAGGCGTACAGGGAGGTCTCCCGGTGGGCCACGACCCGTAGGGGGGCGCTGGTATCATACAGGGAGGTCTCCCGGTGGGCCACGACCCGTAGGGGGCCGCTGGTATCATACAGGGAGGTCTCCCGGTGGGCCACGACCCGTAGGGGGGCGCTGGTATCATACAGGGAGGTCTCCCGGTGGGCCACGACCCGTAGGGGGGCTGGTATCATACAGGGAGGTCTCCCGGTGGGCCACGACCCGTAGGGGGGCTGGTATCATACAGGGAGGTCTCCCGGTGGGCCACGACCCGTAGGGGGCCGGTGGTATCATACAGGGAGGTCTCCCGGTGGGCCACGACCCGTAGGGGGGCTGGTATCATACAGGGAGGTCTCCCGGTGGGCCACGACCCGTAGGGGGGCGCTGGTATCATACAGGGAGGTCTCCCGGTGGGCCACGACCCGTAGGGGGGCGCTGGTATCATACAGGGAGGTCTCCCGGTGGGCCACGACCCATAGGGGGGCGCTGGTATCATACAGGGAGGTCTCCCGGTGGGCCACGACCCGTAGGGGGGCTGGTATCATACAGGGAGGTCTCCTGGTGGGCCACGACCCGTAGGGGGCCGCTGGTATCATACAGGGAGGTCTCCCGGTGGGCCACGACCCGTAGGGGGCCGCTGGTATCACAGTATGATTTAAAGCACTGGTTTTCAACCTTTTGGATCCCAGGGCCCACTATTCATTCAGAATTTTGAGCCACGGAGGACCACCATTTGATGACATTTTAGCCCCAACAGGCCCCAAAACTAAAGATTTATTTTGCTATTTGGTCCACAATTCCAGGCTGGATTTGGGAAACAAAACAGTCCAACATACAGATCAAAATGACCATTAATCTTCTACATTTTGTAATTAGACTTGGGCCAATTTTAACTCTTGAGAGCGTTAACATGAAACCAAATGGACCCACAAGGGTCCATTTGGTTTCATGTTTACGCTCTCAAAGAGTTACATCTGGTTAACCAACTATACCAGGTAGAACAGGTCCAACACACGCTGGTTGTGGTGGACCGGTCTAGGCCAAATCACGCAAAAAATGTCGATGTCGGATCGATTTTTTTCGCCCAGCCCACCACTCCCGATCGTCTTATTTGCACATGGTGGGAACACGGTGGTGATGGCTGTATTGTAAACAAGTAGAAATGTGTTATGTTGTCGCCCACTCACTGTTCTAACAGCCAGGAAGACTGAATGTGTCGACACATAATTGTATAGCCATGATATATAGTTAATGGCACTGTAGTGTACAGTATATGACAATTATAGTGTAAACATCACAGTGCACTTTAATATACTGCTGTGAATTGAAGTGTACAATATAGTATTCTAGATGTTCCTTTAACTATAATAACATCAGTTGTTGTTGAAGTTGCAACAGACACGCAGCATGCATAAAGCTAAAGGTCTGACTCAGAGAGTTTTCTGTTTTCAATGTTTTCATGCCCATGCCTAGATCCAGCCCTGATCACCTGGAGGACTGTGGTTTGTGCAACAATGAAACAAGAATCAAACCTGCTCTATTACTGACTGACTGTAAACTGACTGACTGTAAACTGACTGACTGTTAACTGACTGTAAACTGACTGGCTGTAAATTGACTGTAAACTGACTGACTGACTGTAAACTGACTGTAAACTGACTGACTGTGAATTGACTGTAAACTGACTGTAAACTGACTGACTGTAAACTGACTGACTGACTGTAAACTGACTGTAAACTGACTGTAAACTGACTGACTGTAAACTGACTGACTGACTGTAAACTGACTGTAAACTGACTGTAAACTGACTGGCTGTGAACTGACTGTAAACTGACTGACTGTAAACTGACTGACTGTAAACTGACTGACTGTAAACTGACTGACTGTAAACTGACTGTAAACTGACTGACTGTAAACTGACTGACTGTAAACTGACTGACTGTAAACTGACTGACTGTAAACTGACTGGCTGACTGTAAACTGACTGGCTGACTGTAAACTGACTGTAAACTGACTGGCTGTAAATTGACTGTAAACTGACTGACTGTAAACTGACTGATTGACTGACTGACTGTAAACTGACTGTAAACTGACTGACTGTAAACTGACTGATTGACTGACTGACTGGCTGTAAACTGACCGGCTGTAAACTGA
The DNA here is from genome assembly GCA_039105355.1 of Benthosema pterotum. Lineage (NCBI taxonomy): Eukaryota > Metazoa > Chordata > Actinopteri > Myctophiformes > Myctophidae > Benthosema > Benthosema pterotum. The sequence goes on from CM076973.1 coordinate 54,852,752, forward strand.
CTGACTGTAAACTGACTGACTGTAAACTGACTGACTAACTGACTGACTGTAAACTGACTGACTGTAAACTGACTGTAAACTGACTGACTGTAAACTGACTGTAAACTGACTGACTGTAAACTGACTGACTGTAAACTGACTGTAAACTGACTGACTGTAAACTGACTGTAAACTGACTGTAAACTGACTGTAAACTGACTGTAAACTGACTGACTGTAAACTGACTGTAAACTGACTGACTGTAAACTGACTGACTGTAAACTGACTGTAAACTGACTGTAAACTGACTGACTGTAAACTGACTGTAAACTGACTGACTGTAAACTGACTGTAAACTGACTGTAAACTGACTGACTGTAAACTGACTGACTGTAAACTGACTGTAAACTGACTGACTGTAAACTGACTGACTGTAAACTGACTGTAAACTGACTGTAAACTGACTGACTGACTGACTGACTGACTGACTGACTGACTGACTGACTGTAAACTGGCTGACTGTAAACTGACTGACTGTAAACTGACTGTAAACTGACTGTAAACTGACTGACTGTAAACTGACTGTAAACTGACTGACTGTAAACTGACTGACTGTAAACTGACTGACTGACTGACTGACTGGCTGTAAACTGACTGACTGTAAACTGACTGACTGTAAACTGACTGTAAACTGACTGTAAACTGACTGACTGTAAACTGACTGTAAACTGACTGACTGTAAACTGACTGACTGACTGACTGACTGACTGACTGACTGACTGACTGTAAACTGACTGACTGACTGACTGACTGACTGGCTGTAAACTGACTGACTGACTGACTGACTGTAAACTGACTGACTGACTGACTGACTGACTGACTGTAAACTGACTGACTGTAAACTGACTGTAAACTGACTGACTGACTGACTGTAAACTGACTGACTGACTGACTGACTGACTGACTGACTGACTGACTGACTGACTGTAAACTGACTGACTGACTGACTGACTGACTGACTGACTGACTGACTGACTGACTGACTGTAAACTGACTGTAAACTGACTGACTGACTGACTGACTGACTGACTGACTGACTGCAGGGTAAACCGCTCCACACTGATGATGATCATGTGGATGTATACTTCTCGTACATATCATGCCTGTCTGTCTGTCTGTCTGTCTGTCTGTCTGTCTGTCTGTCTGTCTGTCTGTCTGTCTGTCTGTCTGTCTGTCTGTCTGCCCAGTCTGTCTGTCTGTCTGTCTGTCTGTCTGTCTGTCTGTCTGTCTGTCTGTCTGTCTGTCTGTCACCAGGATGAGATGCACCACGCACGACCCAGTCTGTCTGTGAAAGAGGGGAAAAAAGAAAGAAAATCAAGGAGTTGTCACAAGAAAAAAAGGAGAGAGGGAGAGAGAGAGAGAGAGAGAGAGAGAGACAGAGAGAGAGAGAGAGAGAGAGAGAGAGAGACAGAGAGAGAAACAGAGAGAGAGAGAGAGAGAGAGAGAGAGAGACAGAGAGACAGAGAGAGAGAGAGAGAGAGAGAGAGAGAGAGAGAGAGAGACAGAGAGAGAAACAGAGAGAGAGAGAGAGAGAGAGAGAGACAGAGAGAGAGAGAGAGAGAGAGAGAAACAGAGAGAGAAACAGAGAGAGAAACAGAGAGAGAGAGAGAGAGAGAGACACACACACACACACACACACACACACACACACACACACACACACACACACACACACACACACACACACACACACACACACACACACACACACACACACACACACACACACACACACACACAGAACAGGGGGCGTTTCCCTCATCCCGGCTAACGAGCAGCAGCATCGTGTATTCTTCTAGAGAGCAGCGTGCAGGATGGAGTGGTGGATACAGAGGGGGTCCGTACGGTGGTCCGCGGAGTGGTGGATATAGTGGGGGTCCGTACAGTGGTCAATGGAGTGGTGGATACACTGGTGGTCCGTACAGTGGTCCTTGGAGTGGTGGATACACTGGGGGTCCGTACGGTGGTCCGCGGAGCTGGGATCTGATCGGAGTGGCAGATTAATGGACCAGGTCTCACGTAAACATGGATGATGATGATGATAATGGACACAGTCATGGGTGTGAATGGTGAGTAAAATAATCTTAATTGGTGTGTTTACAGTCTAAAAAAAAGAAAGAAAAATAAAAACGATTTTGTTCGAATTCGCAGCTCCATAAAAACACTTAAGACAGGCTGCTGTATACATTCTTTATAATTAAAACCACCCTGGATTTTATTTGATTCATTTATAACATTTTGATTAAGTGAATGACATTTATTTTAACAGTCCACATTTAAATTCGGTGTTCGTCTCACTACCTTTAATTAATTCGCATATGGCAGGTAGAGACTCAGTGAAATCTCAATCGATTTCACTGTTGTTTATGTTTTTGTCGGTAGATTTAAACGTCCCATATCATATCAGTCCGTTTATAGGAATCACACGACTTTAATTTAATTAGAAGATTGACTGCATTTAAAATGCTCCAGTTGGTTCTACATTTCCCCTTAATTTGCAGCCGCGTAATTCTAATCCTGATTGGAGATTAGCCTATACTAATGTGGTCCGGGGACCACCAGTGGTCCTTGAGAGGGTTCCAGGTGGTCCCCAGGCTAAATGATGGAAAGTTGGTTAACCAGATGTAACTCTTTGAGAGTGTAAACATGAAACCAAATGGACCCTTGCGGGTCCATTTGGTTTCATGTTTACACTCTCAAGAGTTAAAATATTCATCATGTGAATTATCCCAAGTCTACACAACTAGAGAATGTAGAAGATTAATGGTCATTTTGATCTGTATGTTGGACTGTTTGGTTTCCCCCAAAAATCCAGCCTGGAATTGTGGACAAAAGCAAAATAAACCTTCAGTCTTGGGGTCTGCGGGGCTAAAATGTCATCAAATGGTGGTCCGTGGCTCAAATTCAAATAAATCGTGGGCCCTGGTATCAGAAAGATCGAAAACCACTGATATATTATATATGGTCAGTAGAGGGTTAAGATTCAATTCACGTTTTTTTTTTCTGGCTCTGTCAGTGTGACTGAACTGTGCTGCTCCTTGTTAGAGCAAACCGGATGTATTTACAAACAAAGAAAGCCTCATATTCACGCCTGTCACGTAGCAGAGAGCAGGTGCTGCGGAGCTCCTATAGGCCAGGGGTAGACAAACTTTAATTCATGTCAGGGACCCCCAAACTGACAGTAATGAGCCCACCATGGACCCCCATTTGAAAGGGGAAATTATTTATCCAGTAGTGAGTATAAACCTGTTTAATTCACTCCTGTTTGACATGCATTAATTATTTTTAATTAGCCTACTAGTATATGGAACTACATTTAATGCCATTTCCATCTCTCGGGACCCCCCCTCCCCAATTTATATTGTGAAATCATTGTAAATTTAACTCTTAACAGTGTACAAATGGAACCAAATTGACTCAGAATTACAGAGCCATTAGCTCTGGCCCATACTGTATAGATCAGGACTGGGCAATTATTTTCCCAAGGGGCCAAATGAGATACATAAAATATTGTGGAGGACCAAGACTAAAGGCTGAACTAAAGTCTGTGTAATATTCATTTAATTTCAATATAAAAGAAAGACTAAGCATTTTGACACCAGGGACCTCTATTTATTATTTATTTTTATTTATTATTTTGTTTTTGTCCACAATACCAGGCAGGATTTCACAAACATACCAGGCAAACATATATAAAATGACTATTCTTTTACATTCTCTGATTGTGTACACTTTAGGTAATTCAGATGATGGATAAGGTAATTCAGATAAAGTTAACCAACTTTTCCATATTTAACTGGAATTCTATCAAGGACCACTGGTGGTCCCCAGACCACTGGTTAAAAACTACAGTACCCTTTCACAGGCCGGTCAGAGTCAGCCAAAGGGCCGCATTTGGCCCCACGGACCACATAATGCCCAGGTATGGTATAGTGTAAATTCACTGCTTCCATGATGCTGTAAGGCAGAGATACAGACCCATTTGGTGGCTAACTATCATTCTTAGCTGGGTAGACCCCCCTGGAATTGCCTTTCGGACCACCACACTCTAGGAACAACTGCTATAGCAGGGGTTTTCAACAGGTGGTCCGGGGACCACCTGTGGTCCCTGAGAGGATTCCAGGTGGTCCCCTGCAGGCTAAATGATGGAAAGTTGCTTAACCAGATGTAACTCTTTGAGAGCGTAAAAATAAGGGCCCATTTGGTTTCATGTTTACACTCTCAAGAGTTAAAATATTCATCATGTGAATTATCCCAAGTCTACACAACTAGAGAATGTAGAAGATTAATAGTCATTTTGATCTGTATGTTGGACTGTTTGGTTTCCCTAAATCCAGCCTGGAATTGTGGACAAAAGCAAAGTAAATCTTTAGTAGTTTTTAATAGTGGGTCTTGGTATGTGGAAAAGGTTGACAACCACTGTGCTATAGACTATGTGCAGTGTTACACTGTTTTGAGGAAGCTTTGTTATCAGGACTTGTAGGTCAAGATGATATCAGGTCCAAAGTTTATACAACAACTTTAAACTGTCTGCTATAAGTTTAGCCACGGGACGTTTTTTCTTTTGCCTGTTGATTATTGGTTTGTTTATTTGTTTTTTAGCAAAGCACACATTTCTTCCTTTCCATTATGACCATTAGGCCTATTGCACTAGCAGGCTGAATCTGTTGTCAGAGCACCATAAAGCTGTCTTTATGTTTTTATGTCTGGGTAAATGAGTGTAAAAGACCGCGCTGCTCGCTCACAGCAGAGCAGACGCAAACACACTGGAAAGATTAAGAATAAACGTCTCTTCACAGTAGTGGCTTTAGTTCCGAGCAATTAAGCAGTAATGTCTCTGCAGGCCTCCAGGCTGCAGTCTGCACTGTGCCTGGTGTCCATGTCCAGCTCTCTGTCTCCTGTCATGCTAAACAACGTCTCTACCAGCGGTGGTGTTGTAGTTCTCGAGACATTGTCTCGTCTCGAGGCAGTCTCAAGACAAATATTCATTGTCTCGGTCTTGTTTTTGTCTTGCTTTGTTTTGTCTTGGTCTTGTCTCGACCTTGCGGCTCTCCACTTTATTTGTCTTGTGGTCTCGTCTTGTTCTCGTATAATTTTGTCTTGGTCTTGTCTTGTTCTCGGCCCCGCTAGGTCTTGGTCTTGTCTTGGTCTCGGCGCCGCTAGGTCTTGGTCTTGTCTTTGATCTCGGCCCTCTAGGTACTAGTCTCGTCTCGATCTCGTCTCGATAAAGTCCGTGGTTGTCTTGGTCTGGTCTTCGTCTCGACGCTTTAGGTGCTAGTCTCGTCTCGATCAAGTCCGTGGTTGTCTTGGTCTCGTCTTGGACTTGACCCCTCTAGGTGCTAGTCTTGTCTCGTACTTGTCTCAATCAAGTCCGTGGTTGTCTTGGTCTTGTCTTGGCCTCGATTTAAGTGGTCTCGACTACAACACTAACCAGCAGTACTTTATCTTTGCCCTCTGGCTGTATGGCTGTATGGCTCTGGACCACTGGAGGAATAACTTAGGATCTGCATGGAAGGAGAGGACAAGGCCTGGTACAGCATTAATACAGTAGAGCAGGGCTTTTCAAAAGAAATATTTGGGTTTGGGGTCTGTGGGGCTAATACAGTATGTCCTCAAATGCTCAAATTCTGAATAAATAGTGGGCCCTGGTATGAAAAAGGTTGAAAACCACTGCATTAGAGTCAAAGCTGACAGTTTACAGTAGCTCTCTGTCTCATATCACGGCCACAGTAAAAAAAAAAAAAAAAAAAAAAAAAAGACAGCTGGGTATCTGAGTATGTTTCCAATTAGCCAGTATGTGTTTTAGTGACAGCAAGTATAGGCAGTACAGACACAGAGTGGACAGGGGCGGATATAACATTTCACAATTGGAGGGGCAGGCGAAAATGGTATGGGAGGCAGCTTCATCATGAAGCCGCCCCCCATACCATTTTCAGTTCCAGGACTTTTATTAGTCAAGTAAAGCATCAATAATAACATCAGTTGTTGTTGAAGTTGCAACAGACACGCAGCATGCATAAAGCTAAAGGTCTGACTCAGAGAGTTTTCTGTTTTCAATGATGAAATGCTGTTGGTTTAGTGGTGACACAGCTGTAGTTAGTTAGTAGCAGTAGTAGTGTTTCACATTGTTTTAAATACAAGCACTGAAATATCTTGGGTTGACAAATGTCTTGGCCTGACATCATGTTTGGTGGGGCAGTCTGGGCATTTAGGGGGGCATTGCCCCCCCATGCCCATACCTAGATCCGCCCCTGAGAGTGCACGGTCAGGGACAGGCTTTATTTTTACACCAGGGAGTAGAGGGGGGATTCTCTCTGACAGAGTCCTGACATCGACCATCATCACGTCACACTTCCTTCCTTCTGCGAGGAGATGACGGGGTTGAGCTGTCATCGCTGTAATGAATCAATATCATCATCATCACTGTTGTTGTTATTGTTGGTCACAGATATGGCTTGGTAGATATAGAGGAGGAGGAGGAGGAGGAGGGGGAGGAGGAGGAGGAGGAGGACCGAAGCCTAATTTGTCACAATTTTTGTCACCGAATCAGTTTTTTCTTCTTCCTTTTTTTTGGCGAGCGCAGCATGGTCGTATGGTGGTGGTGAGGAATAAATTGGGCTTAAGGGGGAGTTGTGCTTTAATGAGGGAGTTGTGGGCAGGCGGGTGTTGGGCCGGTGGGAGGGTGGGAGGGTGGAAGGGTGGTTACTCCACAGGGGATGGGCCTTGGATACTTTATAAAAAAAATATTTATTTCTTTTTGGCACTTCCTGTCAATGACAGGGAAAGGGCCTGCGTCCAAGGAGAATTCAAAAAGGAGATGTCGCGAAGGCACCCACGGGGAGTCCACATTGGTTCATGGGAGGAAACAGACATGCGCAGTACAGATCAGGAAGTCAAACCAACCATGTCTGTTTCCTCCCATGAACCAATGTGGACTCCCCCGTGGGTGCCTTCGCGACAACTCCTTTTTCAATTCTCCTTGCTTGCGTCCAGGAAGTGGACAGCAGCTGCTGCTGCTGCAGCTGCTGCTGCTGCTGCTAGTGTACTAGTGAGAGATTTGACAGAGGCAGACCAGTGGCGGATCCAGGATTTGGGCATGGGGCTTTGCCTGGGCAATTGGACCTGCAACATTGCATTGCAGGAACTGAGTGAGGAACTGAGTCTCCTTATATATTGAAATATGCACTGGATTAACAAGCAAATTGAAACACATTACTGGATTATATTTTCTGTTGGTCAAATTGAAGAAAAGTAAGTCCATATGGGAGGAGGAAGAGAAGAATCTCTCTCTCTGGAGTGTGTCCGATAGTTACTTCTGTTGTTCTGATCCAGCGGCGGATTGGCACAGATTTTCCCACCGGGACAATTTTGCCTTTGCCAGGCCACCCTGGGGGGGGGGGGGGCAGCTGGTTAATCAAATGGACCCTTACTGGTCCATTTGGTTTCATTTTTACTCCCTCAAGAGTTAAAATATTCATCATGTGAATTATCCCAACTTAGTCTACACAACTAGAGAATGTAGAAGATTAATGGTCATTTTGATCTGTATGTTCCAGGCAAGCATCTAGCACATTCTAGTGCATTTTGGAAGTGCCACTAGTGCATTTTGGATCTTGGCGGTTGGCAACACTGCCTCCAGCAGCGCCAGGCAGTGTTGGCAACACTGCCTCCAGCACTGCCTCCAGCATATTCCCGTTCACAGGAGTGAACGGGAATATGGCAACTCTCCTACTTGAAGGTTCTGGTGTAGGAACACCTTTTCTTTTTTGAAGGATAGAAACACTAGTTTGCCTGGCCTGGGCCTGGTGCCCTGGCCTGCCCTGGACTTTTCACAAAAAAAAAAGAAAAAAAAAAACAACCTGTCCAGGCCACTAGGTGGCGCAGGCCACCGGGAAAACTCCCTGTACTCCAGATGGCCAATCCGCCCCTGTTCTGATCAATCGGTGGTGCTGCTGCTCTCCCCTCAAGCGATCGATCTCGCACCAAACTTTTCTCCCCTTCTCTTCACTTACTTGTGTACTTATGACTGATGCAGCTCAGCACTGCTCACGGCATTGTGCAGTATCAGACAGGCAGTGCATATCACAGGGCTTGACACTAACACTTGCCCGCTTGCCCGGGGCAAGTAAAAAAAATGGTCAGGCAAGTGAATACTGTTACCTGGTTGCCCGATCGGGCAAGTGTGCGACTTAGTGCACTATAACACTACACAAGATAAATTTGTCTTGAAGGCAGTCATTGCACTCTGCCTCTGTGTCTTTCCCTGCTTTCTAGATATCCACAATTCCAGGCTGGATTTGGGAAACAAAACAGGCAAAACAATTAACATACAGATCAAAATGACCATTAATCTTCTACATTCTCTAGTTGTGTAGACTTGGGGCTAATTAAGATGATGAATTTTAACTCTTAAGAGTGTAAAAATGAAACCATTCATTTTCATTTTTACGTTCTCAAGAGTTACATCTGGTTAACCAACTTAACTGGGGTCTACCTGGAACCCTCTCAGGGACCACTGTTGGTCCCTGGACCACCTGTTGAAAACCCCTGGTTTAAAGCATCCAAGTAGGAAGTAAACTTAAATGCAAAATTTACAATATATTTTTGGGGGGCAAGTGACCATGACCTGAGGGCAAGTAGAACCTGACTTGCACTTGCCCGATGGGCAAGTGCCTCGGACACCTTAGTGTCAACCCCTGGGCAGTGCATATCAGCTATTGGCTGACTGAGTGAGAACCGTATAGAGAGAATAGTGAAAGCCATGATGCAGCTCATCACTGCGCAGTGCGTGCTGCGTACGCAGCTGCAGAGTTGGAGCTGCTCAGCATTGTGCAGGCGTTGCGCAGAATCATAAAAAATATATATATATTTTATTTGTTATTTTCGTACCTGGTCCGACTTCATAAATGCCTGGGCACGTGCCCATGCATGCCCACCCGTAGATCCGCCCCTGAGGCAGACAAGCATCATGTCCTGTTAAGGCCTGGTGTTTGGGGCTACGGGTCATCATCATCGCAGCACAGTTACACATGCAGGCACACAGGGCCAGGCCAGGCCAGGCCAGGCCAGGCCAGGGCCAGGTCAGGCCAGGCCAGGCCGACTGACTCAGGCCAGGCCAGGCCGACTGACTCAGGCCAGGCCAGGCCGACTGACTCAGGCCAGGCCAGGCCGACTGACCCAGGCCTGGCCAGGCTCTGCTGCTAATGCTCCACCATGCACTCTGTCTAATGCCAAGCGAATTGCGTAAATTGATACAGGGAGTGATGTATGATGTATCGTACGTCTAAAAGGATCAAACTGATATGAGAGAGAGAGGGAGAGGGAGATAGAGCAGTGGTTTTCAACCAGTGGTCTGTGGACCACCGGTGGTCCCCAGACCATCATCATTTAGCCCCAGGCTAAATGATGGACAGTCGGTAACCAAATAGACCCTCATACTGTACATCTGTAAAATGAAATACTTTCATTTTAGTCTCTCAAGAGTTAAAGGATATTTTAAAAATTGGAAATACTTCATTTTCAAGAATCTACACTCTACTACAATGTAGACTAACCGTTATTTTGATCAACATTTTGCCAGTTACCTCTTAAATTATGGACACAAACTTCCTTAATCTTTATTTTTTTCCCCAAAATCCTTAGTTTTGGGTCCGAGAGACGAAACTAAACATGGTGGTCCGTGGCTAAAATGCATGCAAATAAATAGTGGGCCCTGTATGAAAGGGTTGAAACCCCTGATGTACAGTAGAGAAAGACTGGGAAAGGCTACTGTAAATTAATTCATCGATTGTGTAACGCTAGGAGTGTACAAATGTAACCAAATGAGATTGTTGTTACAAATGGACCGATTGGTTACATTTGCACACTCACACCAGAGTCAAAAGGACAATTCAGGGCTTTACTCTGTAGATCAATGGTTTTCAACCTTTTTGATACCAGGGCCCACCAATTATTCAGCATTTGAGCCACCACCATTTGATGACTTTTTATCCTCACAGACCCCAAAACTAAAGATTTATTTTTGTAAAACATACAGATCAAAATGACCATTAATCTTCTAGTTGTGTAGACTTGGGCTAATTAAGATGAGTCAAGAGTTACATCTGGTTAACCAACTTAGCTGGGGACCACCTGGAACCCTCTCAGGGACCACTGGTGGTCCCTGGACCACCTGTTGAAAACCCCTGCTGTAGAGAGAGAGAGAGAGAGAGAGAGAGAGAGAGAGAGAGAGAGAGAGAGAGAGAGAGAGAGAGAGAGAGAGAGAGAGAGAGAGAGAGAGAGAGAGTGAGAGAGAGAGAGAGAGAGAGAGAGAGAGAGAGAGAGAGAGAGAGAGAGAGAGAGAGAGAGAGAGAGAGAGAGAGAGAGACGCCAAATGGTGTTTGTAAACCAGTCTTTTTCCACAGGGAGCTGTCCGTTGTACTGATGCATTTCCTCCCCCTCCCCCTCCTCCCCCCTCCCCCCCCTCCCCCCCCCTCCTCCTCAGCTGTTGATTGGCATCTACTGTGTCTCTAATTGGCAAGTGTGGACGCAGGGCGAGAGAGGATGATTCTCTATGGGATGGGGAGAGAGAGAGAGAGAGAGGGGGGGGGGGGGGGGGGGGGGGGGGGGGGGCACTGGGGAGAAACCAGAGCCTTTAAGAGTTAAATGGAGGCAGAGAGAATGAGATGAGGAAAGGAAGCAGGGAGAGGAAAGAAAGGAAATGATGGGGGAGGAAGGAGAGGAGAGGAGGAGGGTAGGAGATGAGTGAGGGAGTAGTGTGGTAGGAAAGGAAACGAGGGAAGGAGGCTAGGAGATGAGTGAGGGAGCAGCGTGGTAGGAGAGGAAACGAGGGAAGGAGGAGGAGGCTAGGAGATGAGCGAGGGAGCTGCACCGTGGGAAAGGAAGCGAGGGAAGGAGGCTAGGAGATGAGTGAGGGAGCAGTGTGGTAGGAAAGGTGGTAGGAAGGAAAGGTGGTAGGAAGGGTGGCCGTGATGTCTCACATCACGGCCACAGTAAAAAAAGACAGCTGGGTATGTTTCCAATCAGCCAGTATGTGTTTCAGTGACAAGCAAGTAGGCAGTACAGACTCACACTGGGCTGAGCTAGTATACGGAGTGGTCAGGGGCGGATGTAACATTTCACAATTGGAGGGGCAGGCAAAATTGGTATGGGGGCGGCTTCATGAAGCCGCACCCAGGACTTTTATTATTCAAGTAAAGCATCAATAATAACATCAGTTGTTGTTGAAGTTGCAACAGACACGCAGCATGCATAAAGCTAAAGGTCTGACTCAGAGAGTTTTCTGTTTTCAATGATGAAATGCTGTTGGTTTAGTGGTGCCACAACTGTAGTTACTTAGTAGCCGTAGTAGTGTTTCAAATACTTTTAAATATAAGCACTGAAATATCTTTGGTTGGGTTGCCTGACATCATGGGGCAGTCTGGGCATTTAGGGGGGCATTGCCCCCTCCATGCCCATGCCTAGATCTGCCCCTAAGAGTGCACGGTCAGGGACAGGCTTTATTTTTACACCGGGGAGTAGAGGGGGGATTCTCTCTGACATAGTCCTGACATCGACCATCATCACGTCACACTTCCTTCCTTCTGTGAGAAGATGACGGGGTTGAGCTGTCATCGCTGTGATCAATCATTGGGTGCAATTCTCAATCGCTGTGGTGTAGCAGGTATGGAGCACGTCTTCTCATTGGCTGCATGGCAGCAAATCAGGTCTGGGGCCTTGGGGTAGGCCGAAAGCCTATACCACCAGCCCTGGGCCTGAGCTTACCAAATAATTACACAGAATAATTAAAACCTGCAAGTCAAAAGGTCCAGAAATCACCTGACCCCCCAATTAAAAATGTTACTGTACTCCCCGGCTTTGTTCATCATGAGTTGAAGCTCTTGATGACTGGTTTTAATTATTATGGATAATTATTTGGTAGGCCCAGGCCTGGTGGTATAGGCTTTCGGGCCTACCTCAAGGCCCCAGACCTGATTCGCTGCCATGCAGCCAATGAGAGGACTTACACCATACCTGGCTACACCACAGCGATCGGGAATTGCACCCATTATCATCATCATCACCGTCGTTCTTATCGCTGGTCACAGAGATGGACGCTTGGTAGATATAGAGGAGGAGGAGGAGGAGGAGGGGGGCAGTGTTGCCAACTTGGCGCATCTGTCACTATATTTAGCTTTTTTCCAGACCCCCCTAGTGCCAAAATTAGTGAAAAACTCCTGGTGGAAAATCTAGTGCTTTTTTTGCTGGTGAGTTGTGGTGAAATTGGTTGACAGGCACCAGAGATAAAACCCTCGTTTTTCACCATTTTTCCACCTATGATAGAGTCCTCCTTCCTTCCTAGAAAGGACCATTGGTAACCAAATGGACCCTTATAGATCTGTAACTCTTGAGAGCGTAAAATGAAACCAAATGGACCCTTTCGGGTCCATTTGGTTTCATTTTGCGCTCTCAAGAGTTAAATTATATTCATACGTCTGAAATGCCTAATTTTCAAGAATCTCCACATTTACACTAAAATGCAGAATAAATTAGTGGGCCCTGGTATGAAAATGGTTGAAAACTCACTGCTCTAGCACATTCTAGTGCATTTTGGAAGTGACACTGGGGCATTTTGGATTTTGGCAGTTGGCAACACTGGGGGGGGAGGAGGAGGAGGAGGAGGAGGAGGAGGAGGAGGAGGAGCCGGACTGAAGCCTAATTTGTCACAATTTTTGTCACCGAATCAGTTTTTTCTTCTTCTTTTTTTTTGGCGAGCGCAGCGTGGTCGTATGGTGGTGGGGAAGAATAAATTGGGCTTAAGGGGGAGTTGTGCTTTAATGAGGGAGTTGTGGGCAGGAGTTGTGGGCAGGCGGGTGTTGGGCCGGTGGGAGGGTGGGAGGGTGGCTACTCCACAGGAGATGGGCCTTGGATACTTTATAAAAAATATTTATTTCTTTTTGGCACTTCCTGTCAATGACAGGGAAAGGGCCTGCGTCCAAGGAGAATTCAAAAAGGAGATGTCGCGAAGGCACCCACGGGGGAGTCCACATTGGTTCATGGGAGGAAACAGACATGCTCAGTACAGACCATGAAGTCAAACCAACCATGTCTGTTTCCTCCCATGATGCTCAGTACAGACCAGGAAGTCAAACCAACCATGTCTGTTTCCTCCCATGATGCCAAAGATACTCTATTTATAAAGATGGCCATACTCCCATTGGCGCCACTATATAAATGATGATGGACTACAAAGCCTACAAATGGTCTCCTAAGTAGTAATGGTTTCTCTCAGAGCCCCCTATCTGTCGTTTGTCAAACTGCAGATTACAAAGAGACTCTTCCTGACTCCTAACAAATCTCGCGAGAGTTGGGCGGTGGGATAAAGAATAATTTATAACAAAGTGAAATTTCTTCTGTTCTGTTTAGCTAATAGAAGCCATTTTACTATGAATATGCTGTAAATACTATATGCCTTTTGATGATTGGGTCCAGTATTTAGTTCAGTATCCATGGAGTTAAGGAATGGATCATAAGTTGTGTTCACGTTCATTCTACCATTGGAAATGAATAGACTCCAACATACTTCCCGTCTCCTAATATTGTACCCGCCCCCTTCTTCTAGAGTCAGGAAGCAACGTCAAGTCGACCCTCTTGGTCATTGGCCTCTTGGATGATGCTCAGTACAGACCAGGAAGTCAAACCAACCATGTCTGTTTCCTCCCATGATGCTCAGTACAGACCAGGAAGTCAAACCAACCATGTCTGTTTCCTCCCATGAACCAATGTGGACTCCCCCGTGGGTGCCTTCGCGACAACTCCTTTTTCAATTCTCCTTGCCTGCGTCCAGGAAGTGGACAGCAGCTGCTGCTGCTGCTGCTGCTGCTGCTGTTGTACTGCTGTTGCTGCTGCTGCTGCTGCTGCTACTGCTGCTGCTGCTGTTGTACTGCTGCTGCTGCTGTTGCTGCTGCAGCTGCTGCTGTTGCTGCTGCTGCTGCTGCTGCTGCTGTTGCTGCAGCAGCTGCTGCTGTTGCTGCTGCTGCTGTTGCTGCTGCAGCTGCTGCTGCTGTACTGCTGCTGCTGCTGTTGCTGCTGCAGCTGCTGCTGTTGCTGCTGCTGCTGCAGCTGCTGCTGCTGCTGCTGCTGCTGCTGTACTGCTGCTGCTGCTGTACTGCTGCTGCTGCTGCTGTACTGCTGCTGCTGCTGCTGCTGCTGCAGCTGCTGCTGTTGCTGCTGCTGCTGCTGTTGCTGCTGCTGCTGCTGCTGCTGTTGCTGCTGTTGTACTGCTGTTGCTTCTGCTGCTGCTGCTGCTGCTGCAGCTAGTGTACTAGTGAGAGATTTGACAGAGGCAGACCAGTGGCAGATCCAGGATTGGGCATGGGGCTTTGCCTGGGCAATTGGACCTGCAACATTGCATTGCAGGAACTGAGTGAGAACTGAGTCTCCTTATATCTTGAAATATGCACTGGATTGACAAGCAACTTGAAACACACCACTGGATTATACGTTCTGTTGGTCCAATTGAAGAAAAGTAAGTCCATTTGGGAGGAGGAAGAGAAGAGTATCTCCCTCTCTCTCTGGAGTGTCTGAGGAGTGAATTAGCTGTGCTGTCCGATAGTTACTTCTGTTGTTCTGATCAGTCGGTGGTGCTGCTGCTCTCCCCTCAAGCGATCGATCTCGCACCAAACTTTTTTTCCCCTTCTCTCCACTCACTCTCTTCACTCATATGACTGATGCAGCTCAGCACTGCTCACGGCATTGAACAGTATCAGACAGGCAGTGCATATCACAGGGCTTGACACTAACACTTGCCCACTTGCCTGGCCTGGGGCAAGTAAAAAAAAAAAAGGTCAGGCAAGTGAAGACTGGTACCTGGTTGCCCGATTGGGCAAGTGTGTGAGTTAGTGCGCTATAACACAACACAAGATAAATTTGTCTTGAAGGCAGTCATTGCACTCTGCCTCTGTGTCTTTCACTGCTTTCTAGATATCCACAATTCCAGGCTGGATTTGGGAAACAAAACAGGCAAATTAACATACAGATCAAAATGACCATTAATCTTCTACATTCTCTAGTTGTGTAGACCTGGGCTAATTAAGATGATGAATTTTAACTCTTGAGAGTGTAAAAATGAAACCAAATGGACCCGCAAGGGTCCATTTGGTTTCATTTTTACGTTCTCAAGAGTTACATCTGGTTAACCAACTTAGCTGGGGACCACCTGGAACCCTCTCAGGGACCACTGTTGGTCCCTGGACCACCTATTGAAAACCCCTGGTTTAAAGCACCCAAGTAGGAAGTAAACTTAAATGCAAAATTTACAATATATTTTTGGGGGGCAAGTGACCATGACCTGAGGGCAAGTAGAACCTGACTTGCACTTGCCCGATGGGCGAGTGCCTCGGAGACCTTAGTGTCAACCCCTGGGCAGTGCATATCAGCTATTGGCTGACTGAGTGAGAACCGTATAGAGAGAATAGTGAAAGACATCATGCAGCTCATCACTGTGCAGTGCGTACTGCGTACGCAGCTGCAGAGTTGGAGCTGCTCAGCATGGTGCAGGCGTTGCGCAGAATTATAAAAAATATATATTTGTTATTTGTTATTTTCGTACCTGGGCCGACTTCATAAATGCCTGGGCACGTGCCCGATGCCCATGCATGCCCACCCGTAGATCCGCCCCTGAGGCCGACAAGCATCATGTCCTGTTAAGGCCTGGTGTTTTGGGCTACGGGTCATCATCATCGCAGCACAGTTACACATGCAGGCACACAGGGCCAGGCCAGGCCAGGCCAGGCCAGGCCAGGCCAGGCAAGGCCAGGCCAACCGGCCCTGGCCTAGGCCAGGGTCTGCTGCTGATGCTCCACCATGCACTCTGTCTAATGCCAAGCGATTGGTAAATTGATACGGGGAGTGATGTATGATGTATCATACGTTTGAAAGGATCAAACTGATATCAGAGTAGAGAGGGAGAGGGAGAGAGAGAGAGAGAGAGAGGGAGAGAGAGAGAGAGGGAGAGAGAGAGAGAGAGAGAGAGAGAGAGAGACAGAGAGAGAGAGAGAGAGAGAGAGAACGAACGCCAAATGTTATTTGTAAAGCAGTCTTTTTCCACAGGGAGCTGCTGATGCATTTCCTCCCCCTCCTCCCCCACCCCTCCTCCTCCTCAGCTGTTGATTGGCATCTACTGTGTCTCTAATTGGCAAGTGTGGACGCAGGGCGAGAGAGGATGATTCTCTATGGGATAGAGAGAGAGGGGGGGGGGTGGCACTGGGGAGAAACCAGAGCGGAGGTAGAGAGAATGAGATGAGGAAAGGAAGCAGGGAGAGGAAAGAAAGGAAATGATGGAGGGAGGAAGGAGAGGGAAGGAGGAGGGTAGGAGATGAGTAAGGGAGCAGTGTGGTAGAAAAGGAAGCGAGGGAAGGAGGAGGGTAGGAGATGAGTAAGGGAGCAGTGTGGTAGAAAAGGAAGCGAGGGAAGGAGGAGGGTAGGAGATGAGTGAGGGAGCAGCGTGGTAGGAAAGGAAGCGAGGGAAGGAGGCTAGGAGATGAGTGAGGGAGCAGTGTGGTAGGAAAGGAAGCGAGGGAAGGAGGAGAGGGAAGGAGGTGAGTAAGGGAGCAGTGTGGTAGGAAAGGAAGCGAGGGAAGGAGGAGAGGGAAGGAGGAGGGTAGGAGGTGAGTAAGGGAGCAGTGTGGTAGGAAAGGAAGCGAGGGAAGGAGGAGGCTAGGAGATGAGTGAGGGAGCAGTGTGGTAGGAGAGGAAGCGAGGGAAGGAGGCTAGGAGATGAGTGAGGGAGCAGCGTGGTAGGATAGGAAGCGAGGGAAGGAGGCTAGGAGATGAGTGAGGGAGCAGCGTGGTAGGAAAGGAAGCGAGTCTAGGAGATGAGTGAGGGAGCAGTGTGGTAGGATAGGAAGCGAGGGAAGGAGGCTAGGAGATGAGTGAGGGAGCAGCGTGGTAGGAAAGGAAGCGAGTCTAGGAGATGAGTGAGGGAGCAGTGTGGTAGGAAAGGAAGCGAGGGGAGGAGGAGGCTAGGAGATGAGTAAGGGAGCAGTGTGGTAGGAAAGGAAGCGAGGGAAGGAGGCTAGGAGGTGAGTGAGGGAGCAGCAGTACACCTGTGTGTTAGAGTTGTCAGACTCTGCCCGAACCCGACCAGGCTCGACATTTTAGGGTCTGGCTCAGGCCTAAAATGTATGTAGATCAGTAGTGCCGGGTCGGGCCTATAGGGCTCTATGAAAAAAGTAATATATATTGATTTTTTTTTTACTATGATAAAAATAATAGTTCTGTTCTATCTGTCTGTGTATTTACCTCTTATGAAGATGGTGCTGATTGGTATTTTCACTTTTACTCAGTGTAGAGTTCTCACCTTGCAGGGCCGGGTCAGGCCTAAAAACTATGCTAATTGGTCGGGCCAGGCTTTGGGCCTGCTCAGTTAGGGCCAGGCTTTGGGCCTGCTCAGTTAGGGCCAGGCTTTGGGCCTGATCAGTTAGGGCCAGGCTTTGGGCCTGATCAGTTAGGGCCAGGCTTTGGGCCTGCTCAGTTAGGGCCAGGCTTTGGGCCTGATCAGTTAGGGCCAGGCTTTGGGCCTGATCAGTTAGGGCCAGGCTTTGGGCCTGATCAGTTAGGGCCAGGCTTTGGGCCTGATCAGTTAGGGCCGGGCTTTGGGCCTGATCAGTTAGGGCTAGGCTTTGGGCCTGCTCAGTTAGGGCCCAGTTAGGGCCAGGCCTCAATGTTCAGGCTCTACTGTGTGTTAATGACTCCTCAGTGCAGTGTAATGTAAAGTGACATGTCTGCTCTCTAACTCAGCACAGGGATAAATGCTTGTTTGATAACTGTGTGTGTGTGTGTGTGCGTGTGCGTGTGCGCGTGTGCGTGCGCGTGTGCGTGCGCGTGTGCGTGCGTGTGCGTGCGTGTGTGTCTCTTTGCTGGCAATGTGGTTCGTTTACATGTAAAATCTTCACATGCACGGTTGTCCTGCGTGTGCGCCGTTAAAAACTATGCCATGAAAAAGTAAAGAAAATAGCTGATCTACTGTATACGCACTGTATCCTGTGGACACCTGGTGTAAAACTGATGAGTTTACAAATTGCTGGGCCCACTACACTATTTATTCAGAATTTGAAACAAAACAGTCAAACCTACAGATCAAAATGACCAACAGGTTTGTCTTTTTGTTTTCCATCTTTCTCCTAGGTGCTGGTCGATATCCTTCCTGGACCTCCTACCCTTTTTGTTCAAGATCCTTACTCTACATGAGCAGCAAGAAGACGAGAGAGAGAGAGAGAACATGGACGGAATTATAATCTGAACGGACGTATGGACAGATGGACAGAGGAAAGCATGGATGGAGGGGAGGAGGAGGAGGAGGAGGAGGAGGAGGAGGTTAGCTGCGCCCCGGCGCTGCTCCGGGGAGGAGGAGGAGGAGGTTAGCCGCGCCCCGGCGCTGCTCCGGTCTCGACCACGGGTATTCTTGGGTTGATAGTACAGATCTGATGTTATTGCTTGAGAATACGCGTAGTCGAGGGGAAGCTTGATCCACCGACTGCACTGGGATGGCTTTGTTTTCCCTACCCAATAATACAGGGCTTTTTCATACCAGGGCCCACAATTTATTCAGTATTTTATCCACGGAGGACCACCGTTTGATGTTGATTTTTTAGTCTCTCAGACCCACAATATAGGAGAGATGAACTGGCAAAACCTCGTTTAAAATAACAATCTGCTACATTTTCTAATTTTCTAGATTCCTGATGATTAAGTAATTAAGATGTTTAAATATAATTTAACTCTGAGAGTAAAATGAAACCCAATGGACCTGTGACAAAGCCATGGAAAAAGCCATCTCGGGTTGTGACAAATCATGATGACACACACAATATTATCATGCAATATCTATTTAGCAAGAAAAAATCAGGATACAACACTTGTTGGTTTATCACTGTTTTGTTTTTTCTTCTTAGAAATTCTTTGATTGTCCCAAAACATTGTGTGTGTCATCATGATTTGTCACGACCCGAGTTGGCTTTGTCCGCGGCGTAATTGTCTTCATATGAATCATTTTCGTAAAGTCTATGAGAAAAGGAATGGGGAATCCGTTGGAACAAGGGTCCATTCGGTTTCATTTTTTTGTATGCTCTCAAAGAGTTACATCTGATTAACAAACTTTTCCATCATTTAGCCTGGGGACCACCTGGAAGGGAACCCTTTCATCATGGACCACTGGTGGTCCCCGGACCACTGGAGGAAAACCAGTGTTTTACACTACACTACAATATGTACAGTACTGTATATCTAAATTCAGAACACTTAGTTGGGAACGCTTGGAGCTCAAACCGACGCTCGGCCAGATGGTTAAATCAATTCCCAGACACTGAGAAAAGGTTTTAACACTTAACACTTGGCCTTATCGTTATTAAGTTGTGAGAGAGAGAGAGAGAGAGAGAGAGAGAGAGAGAGAGAGAGAGAGAGAGAGAGAGAGAGAGAGAGAGAGAGAGAGAGAGAGAGAGAGAGAGACTTTGACTTTTAAAGGGTCCTTTATTTAAGCACTACTGGGTACTACAGACCAGAGACCAAACAACTACCTATTTACCACCTGCAACAACAAAAACAAAAAAATACAGGGAATCACACACCATCCTTGACAGTTAAAAAGTGAAAAATATTTCATCGGTGTCCCTCACACCGCACAGTACTCCATCTATTGCCCATTTAACTTTGAACAACTCCAGCTCATCCACCATTTTATAGTAGGCATATTCAACCCTGAGCCTTGCCTTTACAAGACCAGTTAAAATGGGAACAGAGTCCGTACAGCCCTCCTCTTTAGCCCTGTTCTTCCGGCTCAGCCAGATAGCCAGCTTCGCTGTTGCAGACAAGAAATTAATCAAAGTATGTACATTTTTCCTTGCCACTGAATACTTTGGCCCATAAATAAATAGCTCACTTGTAAAGGCCTCCCCCAACCCCGTGAACCATTCCTTTAGAAGGTCAAACAACCTCAGCAGCCTGGGACATTGGACAAACAGGTGGAAAATGGTTTCTGACTGGGTGCAGAAAAGACATCCCTCCCTGTGTTCAGGATCAATGTGTGCCCTGTGTCTGTTTGTAGCTATCGCCCCATGTACAATCCTCCACTGGAGGTCAGCCGACCGCTTGTCCACCGGTGGCTTGTACAGGCACCGCCAACTGCCTTTCGGGGAGGAGCCTGGGCCAAAAAACTCAGTCCACCTCGATGCTTTCATGGCGTGCAGAGACTGACAGTGTCTTGCCTTCACACACAGGATGTATGCGGCCTTCTTCGATAGGTCCTCCAGCCAGCCGGGCTGTGGGGTAGCGAGCGAGAGGAAACCACCTTCCTCCTCCTGCCACTGTCCAACATTAGTAGAAACTTTGAGTTGCGGAAAGACATAGTCCATGTCCTCCTCCCAAAGATCCTCAGTCTCCAAGTTCTCCCTCAGGAAAACCTCCAGATGCCGCGGAAGAGACGCCCAGACCTCGTTGACAATTGGCCTCAGCAGCCTAGGGCGTATATGCACCTGCTGTAGCGACTCAAACGGTTTCAGTAGATGTCCTATTTTTGTGCAACCCGCCTCTCTCAGGTAGGCCCTTATGGACACCGAGGACAAAGTCTGTGCCTGCAGCATACTGTTAAAAAAGAGCGGCTCCTGAAACAGCCACATACCCGCGGTGGCAACAGGGTCTCTGTCAACGCTGAGTAGTCTCCAGGCTTCCAGAACTGACGTATAGAAAGGTGGCAGCCCTGTCAGATCTGCCTCCTCAGTCTTTAGCAGGAACAACTGCTTGCTGTAATCCAACCGTCCTGCCTTGCGCAGTATGAGTTTGGCTGTGTCCAGCCATCGTACTCCACAGTCATAGAGCAGTCTCTGTGCTGTCCTTAGCCTGAAGGCCGCCACTCTGGACATAATGTCAATTAGACCCTGCCCTCCTTCCTCCACAGGCAGGTACAGAGCAGGCGCTCGAATCCAGTGCTGCCCCGACCAGAAAAAATCCACAAGGACTCGCTGGGCCTCCTCAAGCAGCCCTCTTGGTGGAGGCAATACACCGAGTCTGTGCCATAGCATCGAGGCGACCAAGTTATTGACTACCAGAACTCGACCCCTATATGAGAGTTGACGTAGCAACCATTTCCATGAAGACAACCGAGCACACACCTTCTCCATCACACCCTCCCAATTCTGCTTCTGATACTCCTTTGTTCCCAGAAAAACACCCAGTACCTTCATGCCTCTCCTATTCCACTGCAGCCCTGCCGGTAACACGGGTGCTGCCCCCCTCCCCACTGACCCAGCTGTAGGGCCTCACTTTTTTCCCAATTCACCTTAGCATTTGAGGCCTTTTGATACAGCTCTAAGCTGTCCTGTAGGGCTACCACATCTCTCTGGTCCCTGACAAAAACATTCAGGTCATCTGCATATGCTGAAACAATTAAAGGTCGGCACTGGGTGTCTGGCATTTGGCATCCACTAAGGCGACTACGCAGCCTGCAAAGCAGAGGCTCAATGGCCAGAGTATACAATTGCCCAGAGATGGGGCAGCCCTGCCTTATGCCCCTCTGCACCTGAATTGGCCTGCTCAGCCCTCCCCCCACCTTTACCAAACACTCTGCCCCACTGTATAAAAGTCCAACCCATGACATGAAAACATCCCCAAACCCGAAGGCTCTCAGGGTAGAGAACAAGTACCCATGGTGGACCCTGTCGAAGGCCTTGGCCTGGTCAAGGGAAAGAACACCAGTGTCCATGTTATACAGTCTACATAAGTCCAGCACATCACGGAATAAACACAAGTTGTCCATAATTGTTCTGCCTTTCACACAGTACGTTTGATCCACCTGTATGATCATACCCAGGCACTGTGTGAGAGAGAGAGAGAGAGAGAGAGAGAGGGGGGGGGGGGGGGAGACAGAGAGACAGACCGAGAGAGAGACCGAGAGAGAGACCGAGAGAGAGACAGAGAGAGAGAGAGAGAGAGAGAGAGAGAGAGAGAGATCTCAGCTTTACACACACTGCTATTAAGATAATAAGAATCCCTGGCTGGGGGTTAGGGTTAGATTAGAGGCTTATTCATCATGCTCATACGGTGATCACCTCATTAGATATGAGTATGAATAAGAGCTTTATGAAAACATCACTTCCTTAAGTTCCTTTGTTAACAGGCAGTACTATAGTGCATTCACGAGAAAATAAGGCTTTGCTTTTCTCACTGATATTCCTGATATTCCTGGTTGGTGGAGTTCATATGAAATCTTTTTTCTTTTATATACAGTAATTCTATACAGTATATTATTCTGTGGTATCAGTATTTGATATCAGTATCGGCTAACACAGAAATTGTGGTATGGTGATCGGAATGGAAATGAAAAAAAAGTGGCATTGGGACATCCCTAGTTGCAATGTAAAGCTTGTGGATCTGCTATTGTCCAAATATGTTTCTGCAAACTTCAGCCTGCGTACGTTTACCTTTCATACACTTTAGTTTGTAATTTAATTGTACTTGCAACAGGATATTTCTATGTTGCATTATAGATCTGGCTGCTGGCTTTAGGACAAACTACCTCAAATCCCAAACATAAATGCTAGCATGTGTTCAGCTCGTGGGACTATATAACGCTCCGTCAGAAAGCAGCATGGGATCCCACTGTCAGGGGCTGATTGGCACATATTTTCCCACCGGGACAATTTTGCCTTTGCCAGGCCACCCTGGGGAGGGGGGGGGGGGGGGGGCAGCTGGTTAACCAGATGTAACTCTTTGAGAGCGTAAAAATGAAACCAAATGGACCCTTGCGGGTCCATTTGGTAGAGAATGTAGAAGATTAATGGTCATTTTGATCTGTATGTTCCAGGCGAGCATCTAGCACATTCTAGTGCATTTTGGAAGTGCCACTAGTGCATTTTGGATCTTGTCCAGGCCACTAGGTGGCGCAGGCCACCGGGAAAACTCCCTGTACTCCAGATGGCCAATCCGCCCCTGCCCACAGCAATAAGACACTGTAACACATACAGGCGTGTTGATACTTGTCTATATTTCAGCCACTGCTACCAACACACACGCAATGGCCGTATCTCACACGGATTTGATGGATATCACACGAGCACACGCCACACCCCCATCTTCACACGCACGGGTCTCGAAAATCAGAGCCAAGACAAATTGGCCCGCGACGGCCACGAGTTCCACCGTCAAACCGACCAGGCAACCAAAAGCATTTGCGGGAGAACAGTCTGTTACTATTGACTGTTGATTGCTGAGATCCTGTTTAAAGCCCGCCTACTGGCTTTGCCATTTGCACAGAATAGCAAAGAGGAACCGGATATCCCCCCGTGCAGTTTAGTTCATTCTGATTTGTCGCTGAACTGTCAATCTGAGGAAAGGCAATGACGCCATTGGCTGCAGTACGGGCGAGATCCTGTCATGGCGTCTCTCTATCCACCGCTCCTTGTTTACAAACACATGTAGGGAAAAGAAAACTTTGCCTTTTTACCAGGGACTGCGTTCGGTTTGATAAATAATGACAGCAGAGCCGTTTTCTAAAGCCCGATACGGGCGGATGCATGGCTTATAAAGCAGCACGCTGAGCTACGGTAAGTAGTCTAAAACGAGCTGTTGTGTCCCCCTTGCCTTGTAGTGAACGGTGTTGTCGTTGCTCCAGGGCAGGCTTACATCTGTGCTGGATAGAATCATAGCCATCTAGTAGAAAAGTTGCGACATTGTGGGGTCAGAAACCGAACGTGCTGAATAGTATTTTCAAAGCCCATTGAGCGACCACTGCAGACAGCATTGCCAGCAAAGATGAGACGTCGCGCAACTGGTATATAGTTTTCAAAGAGGCTAGCGCAAATAAATAAAAGCCTATTTAGGCACGTGTAAAACATGACAACTATTGGGAAACCAATGCTGCTAGTTGGGCCTAAGTGGCGATTCTGACTCTAGCGTCATGTTTGCAAGACTAGTTTCTCAGTGACACTGACATACTATATTTTTGATTTTATTTATTTTATGGCGCTGCTTTGTAGTGGCTGTATAAGTTCAAAATTGCTGTAGTTGACTTTGTTAGGAGGAATATAAATTGATAGATAAAGTAAACATTTTGTTACTGCTTCCTTATTGGTTGTAATTCATGCCATCACAATCAAATCAGAGCCACATTGTTGATGGGTTGCCTGGTCCAGTTAATTATTTTGTCCAGGTGTATTGTTTGTAGGTTCTATTGTCCAGTAAATAGTTCATTTAATATTGTTCAATTATAGTTATTATCATCATAATCCTATTATGTGCTACTGAATGAAACAGATAGCACAGTGGTATCAAAAGGAAGGAAGGAATGGAAATAGAAAGGAATAGAAATATTATTATAGAGATGTTATTTTTTTTGTGCGACACAACACCACATATGCACACACTCTTTATCCCACATTGGTGAGTCTGAATATACTTAAATTTAAGTGAAATGAAGGCGAAAATGGCGAAAAAATAGGCTTGAAATGGCAAAAAACGTTTGTCCATGTGACGCGCTGTGACTGCGGCCCGGCCTCAACCAGGCTCTGCTTCTAGTGGCCCCAAGACAAATTGAGTTTGAGACCCCTGTATTAGAATAAGACTACAGAAATGAGTGGGGATTTTGGGAAATGCATTTGATGTGAACATAAATATTTAAATTATATAAAATATTGGTTAATGACATATATTGGATGTAATGTTTGGGATCAGAACTTAATTTAGGGAAATGGATGGTAATAATCGCGAAAACGTGTCAAATCATGGTAAAAAAAAAATGCATTTTTTCCCCCGCCACCGCGGCCAAAGGGTCTTTGTGCCAGATCACACTCCAGGCACTTTCCAAAAGTTTGCAGCTGTTATTTCAGCGCTCTGCGCGGCTGGCTAGAGCCTGTCATGGTTATGGTGCTGCAACACTTATAAGGTACAGTAAATACACATGCTGGCAGCACTGACACATTTGGCTTTCACATTACTGTAGGGAATCACTAACTCTCTGACAATCACTTACTCTCTAGTACAATAGCATCAGCTATTGGGGGGGCAGGAGAAAATGGTATGGGGGCGGCTTCATCGCCCGTGTCGTTTCGCGCCACGGGCGATGAAGCCGCCCCCATACCATTTTCAGTTACAGGACTTTTATTAGGCCAGTAAAGCATCAATAATAACATCAGTTGTTGTTGAAGTTGCAACAGACACGCAGCATGCATAAAGCTAAAGGTCTGACTCAGAGAGTTTTCTGTTTTCAATGATGAAATGCTGTTGGTTTAGTGGTGACACAGCTGTAGTTAGTTAGTAGCAGTAGTAGTGTTTCAATTTTGAATTTTGAATTTTGAATTTTAAAATATCTTGGGTTGTCTTTTGCAGGCCATCATGTTTGGTGGGGCAGACAGGGCATTTGGGGGGACTTTGCCAGTTTGCCTCCCCATGCCCATGCCTAGATCCGCCCCTGGCTGTGCTGTGAGTGGACACACACACACACACACACACACACACACACACACACACACACGCACACACATGCACATAAACAAAGTGAACCTCGGTTCAGTGGATCCAGGGGAAATAAGGCATTGA
Source organism: Benthosema pterotum (assembly GCA_039105355.1). NCBI lineage: Eukaryota > Metazoa > Chordata > Actinopteri > Myctophiformes > Myctophidae > Benthosema > Benthosema pterotum. The sequence continues at coordinate 54,878,354 of CM076973.1, forward strand.
TTGATTTTTACAGGGTGGGAGTATTTTTAGTGTTGAATGATGAATGTTTGTGTCTGATCAGGGGGGAGGGGGAGGGGGAGGGGGAGGAGGGGGAGGAGGGGTCCTCAGTATTACGCTGATGTCAAGCCTTGATTAAGTAGGTAGCAAAGGTGCTGGGATGAAACGGCATTAAATTACATTTTCGGTGCATTAGCATTATTGCTACAAGTGTTGTAAATCAACAAGTCAAGCCTCTCTCTCTCTCTCTGTCTCTCTCTCTGTCTCTCTCTCTCTCTCTCTCTCTCTCTCTCTCTCTCTCTGTCTCTCTCCCTCTCCCTCTCTCTCTCTCTGTCTCTCTCTCTCTCCCTCTCTCTCTCTCTCTCTCTCTCTCTCTCTCTCTCTCTCTGTCTTTCTGTCTCTCTCCCTCTCCCTCTCCCTCTCTCTCTCTGTCTCTCTCTCTCTGTCTCTCTCTCTCTGTCTCTCTCCCCTCTCCTCTCTCTCTCTCTCTCTCTCTCTCTCTCTCTCTCTCTCTCTCTCTCTCTCTCTCTCTGTCTCTCTCTCTGTCTCTCTCTCTGTCTCTCTCTCTGTCTCTCTCTCTCTCTCTCTCTCTCTCTCTGTCTCTCTCCCTCTCCCTCTCTCTCTCTCTCTCTCTCTCTCTCTCTCTCTGTCTCTCTCTCTGTCTCTCTCTCTCTCTCTCTCTCTGTCTCTCTCTCTCTCTCTCTCTCTGTCTCTCTCTCTCTCTCTCTCTCTCTCTCTCTCTCTCTCTCTCTCTCTCTCTCTCTCTCTCTCTCTCTCTCTCTCTCTCTCTCTCTCTCTCTCTCTCTCTCTCTGCCCTGAGTCTGCACTTTCTTTGGCGTCTTTTTATTTTATCACAAATAGATATATCATACCCCTCTGTGGTGTTACAGTTCTGTAGTGTTCTGTCTGTCTGTCCGATGGAGTCCTTCATATACTGTAGACATGCGCTTAATGTACATCTTTAATGGACACTGTGCAAACCTGTTGAATGAATGAATGGGCCTGATGCAAGATTATATGGTTTTATGGTTTAGGCCTGTGTGTGTGTGTGTGTGTGTGTGTGTGTGTGTGTGTGTGTGTGTGTGTGTGTGTGTGTGTGTGTGTGTGTGTGTGTGTGTGTGTGTGTTGTGTGCGCGCGTGTGTGTGCGCGCGTGTGTGTGTGTGTGTGTGTGCGCGCGCGTGTGTGTGTGTGTGTGCACATGTGTGTGCGTGCGCATGTGTACGCGTGGCGCTTCCAAGCAACAAAATGACTATTGTGCTGCGGGTGCCATAGCAACCGATTCCCTCTGTTTCCATGGTAACGGTTGCTAACGCTCTTACTGTGTGGGTGATTGGCAACCTTGACAACAGAGACAGAGTGACACTTGACCTCCGTGCTGAATGGAAACGCAGAGAGACAGGGCTGCCAACCTGGTGCTTTTAACGCTATAAACCAGTGGTCCGGGGACCACCAGTGGTCCTGGAGAGGGTTCCAGGTGGTCCCCAGACTAAATGATGGAAAGTTTGTTAACCAGATTTAACTCTTTGAGAGCGTAAAAACGAAACCAAATGGACCCTTGCGGGTCCATTTGGTTTCGTTTCACGCTCTCAAGAGTTAAAACATTAACCATCTGAATTAGTCTGAATTAGGGAATGTAGAAGCATGGGCATTTTAATCTACTGTATGTTTGCCTGTTATCTGAAATCCAGCCTGAAATTTCACACAAAAACAGAAGAAATCTTTAGTTTTGGGGGGTCTGTGGGGCTAAAATGGGGACTCAAATACTGAATAAATAGTGGGCCCTGGTATTAAAAAGGTTGAAAACAATATCCAAGTCACATCGCTTGTGCATCACATTCACCACATTCACACACACATTCATACACTGATGGCAGTGGAAACCATGCAAGGTACCTACTAGCACATCAGGAGCAATTAGGGCTTCAGTGTCTTGCTCAAGGACACTTCAACACTAACTCTGTGGGAGCCTGGGATCGAACCGGCAACCTTGTGGTTACCATCCGGTGACTCTACCCCTGAGCCACTGCCCTATAATTAGCTTTTTTCCAGACCCCCCTATAGCAGAAAATCTAGTGCTTTTTTGCCTGTGAGTTGTGGCGAAGAATTGGTTGAGAGGCGCCAGAGATGAAACCCTAATTTTTCACCAGTTTTTACTCCTATGATATGAAGAGTCCTCCTTTCTTCCTAGAACGGACCATTGGTAACCAAATGGACCCTTATACTGTAGATCTGTAACTCTTGAGAGCGTAAAATGAAACCAAATAGATGCGTAAGGGTCCATATATTTAAACATCTGAATTACCCAATTTTTAAGAATCGACCCACATCATCATTTCAACACTTAGTCCGAGAGACTAAGCTCAACTCCTCCGGGGTTAAAATGCAGAATAAATAGTGGGCCCTGGTATGAAAATGGCTGAAAACCCACTGCTCTAGCACATTCTGATGCATTTTGGAAGTGCCACTAGTGCATTTTGGATTTTGGCAGTTGGCAACACTGGGAAAGAGATGGGGGAGAGAGAGAGCGCTCCCAGGGAATGTGTGTTTGTGTGTGTGTGGGGGGATGCGTGTGTGCGTGCGTGCATGTGTGCGTGTGTGCGTGCGCTGCGTGTGTAAGGAGGAGTTAGAGGACAGGACTAAGTGATAATCATTCCCCATTGTAATCATCCCTCCAGCATTCTGTTGTACAGCATTGTGACTATACTCTCCAGCTGCGAGCCGTCAGCAAACATAATACACTGTTGCACACATGCTCCCTCCGTGCACAACAGCCCCCTACACCCCCACCACGCAGGGGCGGATGCAACATTCCCCAATTGGGAGGGAAGTTGGGAGAAAATGGTATGGGGTGCGGCTTCATCGCCCGAGTCGCTTCGCGCCACGGGCAATGAAGCCGCACCCCATACCATTTTCGTTTACAGGACTTCTATTAGTCAAGTATAACCATCAATAATAACATCAGTTGTTGTTGAAGTTGCAACAGACACGCAGCATGCATAAAGCTAAAGGTCTGACTCAGAGAGTTTTCTGTTTTCAATGATGAAATGCTGTTGGTTTAGTGGTGACACAACTGTAGTTAGTTAGTAGCAGTAGTAGTGTTTCACATCATTCTAAATAATAAATAAGCACCTTAATTTGAAATATCCTGGGTTGTTTTGCATGCCATCATGTTTGGTGGGCCAGACTGGGCATTGCCCCCCCCCCCCCCCCCCCCCCATGTCCATGCCTAGATCCGCCCCTGCCACCACGTCTCATGTTATCTCTCTCCGTGTCGGAGAGCGCCCGCTGCTTCACCGCTACACCACCGCCGTCTCCTTTCAATTAACACTTTGTCCAACGTGCAGCGGTTTGTAGTCCACACAACCTGGACATACGTAGGTTTTTTTGGACATGTACCACTACCTATTCAGTCACAAAGTTCACTTAAACACGTTTAATCGGCGGTTCGAATCCCGGCTCCTCCTATCTACATGTCAAAGTGTCCTTGGGCAAGACACTGAACCCCAAGACACTGTTGGATTGGTTTATTTGCTGTGTATATTTAGGGTAAACCTTCACCCTATATCACTCGCCCTCTTACCCCAAAAAACATCAGTACCATTTTTAGGATCAGGATTTCCCAGTGATATAAACCCTCCTTTCTGCATTTTAACATGAATATATTTGCTCTACATGTTAAATAAACTTAAATAAACTACATGTTAAAGACACTTCTGTTATATCAGCCGCTGGTTCATTTTATTCTTAACTACTAAGAATAACTACGACTAGGAGGATCCCTCACTCCTGTTTGTGAGGGTGGAGCTTAGAGTATATATTAAATAGAGAGAGCACCCGAGATCCCCTCTCATCCACTTGCATTGAGTTGCTCACTCAGCGCATGAGGCGATTTCACTCCTATTTTTCCCCTATTTCCGGGGGGAAAACAGAGTGCATTCTGGGAAAATGGGGCCGAGAACATGAACGTGGGCGACCTCATGCACGATCGGCGCGTGTGCGTGTGCATGCGTCAGAGCGGAGAGCTATGGAGGGGTCGGAGCCTATTCCACGTTCATGTTACTGGCCCATGCTCTCAAACTGCATTCTCAACTTTGGCCACTATGTCCATTTCGCCTCAAGATTTCCTCAGGGTGCTCTCTCTATAATTATTTACTCTGAGGGGTGGAGTAGTTGTTTCATAATACTTATAGCCTTGCTACAGTACCTTAGTCCTACCTTAGTGTTAGTCATCCCTAGCTGTTTCTTTTTATAGTTTTCCTCAGTGAAACCGAAGGTAATTGAAGAAAACAGTTTGTCGTAGTTTGAAGCAGACACTAGATGCAGCAAGAGACCACATGAAACACTTTGACCAGTGGTCTCAAACTGCCGGCCCGCGGGCCATTTCCGGCCCCCGAGATGATATTTTGTGGCCCCCACCTTAATATGAACGTTTAATATTAATGCGGCCCGCGACGGCCGCGAGTTCCCCCGTCAAATTCCGACCAGGCAGCCCAAAGCATTTGCGGGAGAACAGTCTGTTACTATTGACTGCTCATTACTGAGATCCTGTTTAAAGCCCGCCTACTGGCTTTGCTATTTGCACAGAATAGCAAAGAGGAACCGGATCTGCACCCTGAAACACGCCCCTCCCCCCGTGCAGTTTAGTTCATTCTGTCGCTGAACTGTCAATCTGAGGAAATGCAATGACGCCATTGGCTGCAGTACGGGCGAGATCCTGTCATGGCGTCTCTCTATCCACCGCTCCGTGTTTACAAACACACGTAGGGAAAAGAAAACTTTGCCTTTTTACCAAGGACTGCGTTCGGTTTGGTAAATAATGACAGCGTAGCAGTTTTCTAAAGCCCGATACGGGCGGATGCATGGCTTATAAAGCAGCACGCTGAGCTAAGGTAAGTAGTCTAAAACGAGCTGTTGTGTCCCCCTTGCCCGTAGTGAACGGTGTTGTCGTTGCTCCAGGGCAGGCTTACATCTGCGCTGGATAGAATCATAGCCATCTAGTAGAAAGGTTGCGACATTGTGGGGTCAGAAACCGAAAGTGCTGAATAGTATTTTCAAAGCCCATTGCGCGACCACTGCAGACAGCATTGCCAGCAAAGATGAGACGTCGCGCAACTGGGATATAGTTTTCAAAGAGGCTAGCGCAAATAAATAAAAGCCTATTTAGGCATGTGTAAAACATGACAACTATTGGGAAACCAATGCTGCTAGTTGGGCTTCTGATGGTCTACTCTAGTGTCATGTTTGCAAGACTAGTTTTTGAGTGACACTGACAAACTATATTTTTGATTTTATTTATTTTATGGCGCTGCTTTGTAGTGGCTGTATAAGTTCAAAAAAGCTGTAGTTGGCTTTGTTAGGAATATAAATTGATAGCTAAAGTAAAGATTTTGTTACTGCTTCCTTATTGGTTGTAATTCATGCCATCACAATCAAATCAGAGCCACTTTGTTGATGGGTTGGCTGGTCCGGTTATTTTGTATTGTTTGTAGGTTCTATTGTCCAGTAAATAGTTCATTTAATATTGTTCAGTTATAGTTATTATCATAATCCTATTATGTGCTACTGAATGAAACAGATAGCACAGTGGTATATCAAAGGAAGGAAGGAATAGAAATAGAAAGGAATAGAAATATTATTATAGAAATGTTATTTTTGTTTTTTGTGCGACACAACACCACCTATGCACACACTCTTTATCCCACATTGGTGAGTCTGAATCTACTTAAATTTAAGTGAAATGAAGGCGAAAATGGCGAAAAAATAGGCTTGAAATGGCAAAAAAACGTTTGTCCATGTGACGCGCTGTGGCTGCGGCCCGGCCTCAACCAGGCTCTGCTTCTAGTGGCCCCAAGGCAAATTGAGTTTGAGACCCCTGACTTTGACAATGATACACACATTATAGGATTCATAACATTTTTTTTTTTATACCATTGGATATGATTTTGTCCACAATACCATGGGCATCCCAGGAAAACTAATATATATTTTTTCAAATTGTGTATAGTTTACCATATATTATATTATATTACCAATATAAGTTACACAGACGTTTAAAAGTAATTAACCCTTCACTAAGTCCCTCCCCAATCCGTCCTTGTCCAATAGGAACGTTAGCAAAGGAAAACTTGACCACATCAACAGTTGATGAACTATTTCAGTGGTTTTCAACCTTTTTGACACCAGGGCCCACTATTTATTCAGAATTTGAGCCGCGGACCACAATTTCATGGAATTTTAGGCACACATGACCCCAAAACTGGGGTCATGTTTTGCTTTTTGTCCACAATTCCAGACTGGATTTGGGGTCCATTTGGTTTCATGTTTACACTCTCAACAGTTACATCTGGTTAACCAGCTTTCCATCATGTAGCCTGGGGACCACCTGGAATCCTCTCAGGGACCACTGGTGGTCCCTGGATCACCTGTCAGTGACTGAAGTGGCATAACCCTGACCCCTGCCCCAAACGGTGGGGTTTTGAGAAGGTGCTAATTGAACTAAAGAGTACAAACATGAAACTAAATGGACCGGACAATGGACAATTTCCATTTGGTCTTCATGTTAGAGTCTCAAGAGTTGGAAGGTTGGTTAATGGTTACCAACTCTCCATTATTTATTGGGGACCACCTGGACCCCCTCCCCTCAAGGACCACTGAAATGGTCTGTAATGTTAGGTCATCATGTAACCCACTCACTCACTCACTCACTCACTCACTCACTCACTCACTCACTCACTCACTCACTCACTCACTCACTCACTCACTCATTCAAACACTCACTCACTCACTCACTCAAACACTCACTCACTCACTCACTCACTCACTCACTCACTCACTCCAACACTCACTCACTCCAACACTCACTCACTCACTCACTCACTCACTCACTCACTCACTCACTCACTCACTCACTCACTCCAACACTCACTCACTCACTCACTCACACACTCACTCACTCCAACACTCACTCACTCACTCACTCACTCACTCACTCACTCACTCACTCACTCACTCACTCACTCACTCACTCACTCACACCACACCAGCAGGGGCGGATGTAATGTTTCCCAATTGGGGGGCAGGAGATGGGTGCGGCTTCATCACAGACACGCAGCATGCATAAAGCTAAAGGTCTGACTCAGAGAGTTTTCTGTTTTCAATGATGAAATGCTGTTGGTTTAGTGGTGACACAGCTGTAGTTAGTTAGTAGCAGTAGTAGTGTTTCACATCATTTTAAATAGAAGCACTTTAATTTGAAATATCTTGTGTTGTTTTGCATGGCATCGTGTTTGGTGGGGCAGACTGGGCATTTAGGGGGCATTGGACTGGATCAGTGGTTGGACTTCCTTTAGACTCCCTGGAGACTACCATTGACAGGCGAACAAGGACTAAACTAAATACCATCCTATTGTATGAGGGTCATCCACTTTTTAATATATTCCTTGCTGTGTGAAGTTCGTTTAGCAATAGACTCCTCGTGCCTTCTTGCTCCACAGAGCAATACAGAATATCTTTTGTACCTGTTGCTGTTAAATTCTTTAACAAACACTACTAGTGTTGTACATGAGGGCTCTCATGTCTTTGTGTGTGTGACATGTTTTGTACTTTTTGTATCTTTTGTACTGTATGTTATTTGTTTATACATCATTGATGTATGACGTTATGTTTTTGTACTGTATGTTGTTATTTGTTTGTGTGATCTGTACGCTCTGGTGGCAAAACTTGTTTCCCCTCAGGGATTAAAGAATAAACCATACCATACCATTGCCCCCCCATGCCCATGCCTAGATCCGCCCCTGCACACCAGGTTGGAATCAGGTGATCATCACACACCACACCCCCAGTATAAAGCTGATTCTGCACAGCACTGGCTGTGGCATTACACAAACATTATGACAACATAAAGCATTATACTAACATGGAGTAAAATGATTTTATACTCTGTACAAACCCCACACTGGTCAACACTCTGAGCTGTGAACCCCCGAGAAGGGTGAGTTTTTATTGGTTTGAAAACATTTGTTTGAACTGTTTCGTTTGGTATTGTTTGTTTTTGATTTGCTGGTTTAAACATTGACATTATTTGTAAATGATTGTTTGATTTGTTTTGATGTTGATTTGTTTTCGACTTGGAATGACTTTGATCTTCAGTGATCTCAAATGAACATTCGACAACTGACTTGGGTTGAATCTACTGTTTTAAATTGACTTGAATTTGTTTAATTTCTCTCAATTATTTAATAATAACTTTAATAAGCATAATTTACAGTGTTTTGGGTTTTCATGGTTCAATCTAATTTTCCTTTACAATATACTGTACCTACTTCTGAAGCAGGACTGCTCCATCAAACATATTCTCTCTCAAAGTATAGTATATGCTGCAATCACTCTTACTGTGTCATTCCATATGCCACCACCTGGGGGCCTCCTATACAAAGGAGCTAGAGCAGGGGTGGGCAATTATTTTTCCCATGGGACCAAATGAAATAGATAAAATATTGTGGAGGAGCCAAGACTAAAGGCTGAACTAAAGTCTGTGTAATATTAATTTAATTACAAGATAAAAGTAAGAGCCATTTTGACACCAGGGCCCACTATTTATTCAGCATTTTAGTCCCACAGACCCCAAAAGATTTATTTAGCTTTTGTCCACAATTCCAGGCTGGATTTTGGACATTCTCTAGTTGTGTAGACTTGGGCTAATTCACATGATGAGTATTTTAACTCTTGAGAGCGTAAAAATGAAACCATTTGAAATGAAATCATTTTTACGCTCTCAAAGAGTTACATCCGCTTAACAAACTTTGCATATTTAACTGGAACTAAATATGCGTTTACGCATATAGGGACAATGACAACATTAGTCATGCAGCACTTCAAGCTTTTTAAACACATTTTTATTTATTTATTTATTTTTTTTTAGCACAAGACATTACAACTTCAAAAAGGATAATCAATTTGGTTTGGCAACATCACTGAAAAAGCGTTGTCTTCTCAGGCATGTATTGTATCCCTAACCCCCTGATACTACCTTCAAATTGAACCTATTTTTTTTTTAGAGAATTCATAAAAAAGGTATCAAACCTTTTTGTGTATGAATGAATTATTGAACAGTGTTGTCTGTCAGTGTGAGGAAACACTCCCCCCTGCTGGTTAATTATAGTAGAGCATCACTGTCTCTGAGAGCTGATTTGATTTGCACCTTTTCTCTCTCTCTACATGCTAAAAAAAAACTTCCAACACATTTTTCCTTCTCTTCACTGGAATGAGCTGAATGCTGTGAATAATGGATAAACCTTAATCAGTGCTGCAAAAAAGGTACTTGCATGTTTAACTGAAGTAAAGATATTAATATCACAATGCTGTGAATTCTATTTGCTGGAAAAGCATTGGCATCAAAAATGCACTTGTTTGAAATATCAAGTACAAAGTACTGATTTTGCAGAAAGGTCCCATTGTTGCACATGTTTTCAAATCCCTGAACGGTCTTTTGAAAATAGCAGATCTACAAGCTAAAAATGTGTTACTGTGTGTTACTGTACCCCAGTGGTTTTCAACCTTTTTGATACCAGGGTCCACTATTTATTCATTTTGAGCCACAGGCCTCCAATGCAAAAGATTTATTTTCCTTTTGTCCACAATATGGAGTTGGGAAACAACACAGGCAACTTGTATGTTTTGTTTTGTTTCCCAAATCCATATTGATAAACATCAAAATGACCATTCATCTTCTAGTGTAGACTTGGACTAATTCAGATGGTGAATATTTTAACTCTTGAGTGTAAATGGACCCTTGCGGGTCCATTTGGTTTCATGTTTATGCTCTCAAGAGTTATGATATTCACCATCTAAATTAGCACCACTTAATTAATAAGTCATGGTCATTTTGATTTCCATGTTTTGCCTGTTTAGTTTGCGAAAATCCATCCTGGAATTGTGGACAAAACCAAAAGAAATCTCTAGTTTTGGGTTCTGTGGGGAGAAATGTTGTCAAATACTGAATAAATAGTGGGCCCTGGTATCAAAAAGGTTTAAAACCACTGCTCTAACATGAAGCTTATTGTCTGGTGCGGCTTATAGTCAGATGCGGTACATTCGTTCTGTTGATGCGAGATAGAACCAAACATGTTTAAAACAAAATCTATTTCAATTTGATTGATACATTGTTAGAATAAATATCATCTGAGCAAATAAATACATGCTTTGAGAAGGCAATGCTTGATTCTTTCAGTAGTTTTAAATAGGCCCTGTTCCAGAAAAAAGGTTTAAGTGGTTAGAATGATTGTACAAATTGTAGCACTATACTTTACTGCAACTATACTTTACTACTGCCACTGCAATGTGGTGAAATGATTCCATATAGTCCAGTTGGAACATGTACTAGATATACCTGTAATGCAGACAATATTTGCCTACAGATTATGGCTGGAGACTATTAAAATTCATAACACAAATCAAATCCTGATATGTAGTCTGGACTCACCCTATATAGCACTATCCTGTCACTCTAACTCTAGATCAGGGGTTTTCAACAGGTGGTCCCTGAGAGGGTTCCAGGTGGTCCCCAGCTAAGTTGGGTAACCAGATGTAACCATAAGTCTACACAACTAGAAGATGAATGGTCATTTTGGTCTGCATGTTTTGCCTGTTTTGTGGCCCATATCCAGTCTTGTATTGTGGCCAAAAGAAAGAGAAATCTTTAGTTTTGGGGCCTGTGGGGCCCCAAACTGTCCTCAAATGGTGGTCCGTGGCTCAAATTCTGAATAAATGGTGGGCCCTGGGATGAAAAAGGTTGAAAACCCCTGCTCTAGAGAAAAGAATCCCAGCACTCACAGGATCCTACAGCAGCAACCAGATGGAGGTTTGGGCTCTGTTGGCCTTCCACAGTGTAAATGTATTTAGATGTTTACACCAAGGAGAGAAGGACCCCTGGGGGTCCCTGGGGGTCCAAACCAGCTGTTTGTTTGCTGCTGGGGGACACAGGCCTAAATAAACAAGAATACATATTGGATATAAAGTGAGTGATTGTATTTCTTTCTAGACGCACAATCTACCTGAACCGTACAGCCGATAACTTTATTATGTTAAAGGGGAATTCCACCCATTTTCAAAATTTTCCTGAGAGGATACAAATGTGAACCAAATGGACCCTAGCGGGTCTGATTGGTTCCATTTGTACCCTCTCAGGAAAAAGAGGTCTGAAAGAAAAATCATTAACATGGTGAAATACATCTTGGTGATGTCATCAGATGTATTTCACCATGTTAATGGTTTTTTTCAGACCTTCATTTTATACAAAATTGGGGGAACTTTTTCATCATGTCCACACAACATTCAGACAGGAATAACTCCAAGATCATTTTGAGGATCCATTTTTCCCACTCCCATAAATCAATCTAACAATCTTTGGACTCTTATGAGGAAGATTTGGATCACACACACACAACCCTAACAAAACTAACCCATATGGGGAAAAAAAAAAAAAAAAAAAAACTTTATATGCCAACTCTTGAAAGTGTCACCTTTCATACAAGCCAATTTACAAGAAAAATGCTATGGATTTTATACTAAATCTGTTTTGCATGTCATATATTATTTTTATAAATTAAAAAATTATATGTTCTATAAATTTCACTTTACAAATATTATGGTTCTTCTATTAACTTTACTCTCATATGAAAGGTGTCACTTTCAAGAGCTGACATTTGGGGTTCCATTTCCCTCACCGCTAAACCCCTTATCCCTTAACTTCGTTGCCCTTTTAAACTATTTAAAAAAACATTTTCAATAGTTCAAATGACCAGTCCACAACGTGTTAATAGATCGACATGTTGAAATATATATATTTAAAAAATTAAAATAGTAAAAACGAAATGAGGGATTTGGGATAAGGGGTTTAGGAGTAACGAAAATGGAGCCAATAAAGTTTTTTTCATATGCGAACCAAAAAAGGTTACCAATTGCAACCGTATGATAATTCACATCAGGGTGGAAAGATAATCTATTTGGTACATAACGCCAGGCCAACTCTGTGATATACTACCTGTGGGTACAATAAAGAGAAGAATGGGATGTTCTGTACACAAAGTACACAGTAAAATCCTGAGCATTTCACCCTGAAAGTGTCCAAAACGGACCGTTTTGACCAGTGTTACCAACTCGCCGCATTTGTCGCCATATTTAGCTTTTTCTCCAGAACCCCCTAGTACAAAATTAGTGAAAAACTCCTGGTGCAAAATCTAGTGTTTTTTTTTTTTGCTGGTGAGTTGGGGTGAAATTGATTGACAGGCAACAGATATAAAACCCTTGTTTTTCACCAATTTTTTTTTAAACTCCTAAAATAGTCCTCCCTCCTTCTTAGAAAGGACTATTGGTAACCAAATGGACCCTTATAGATCCGCAACTCTTGAGATCGTAAAATGAAACCAAATGGACCCTTACGGATCCATTTGGGTCCTAGTATAAAAATGGTTGAAAACCACTGTGGATTTTTGCCAGTTCGCAACACTGGTTTCGACAGGACCATTTGGACACTCAGGATTTCACAGTGTGTGGCTGTAGTACCTCAGAGTCTGAGCTGAAGACCTCATGCTTTAAAAAGGAGGACAGAACCATTCCAAACAGGAGGGTCATTCTGTGGTCAATCACATACCTAAACCTCAACTAACCATCCAGCGTTTATCGGTTTAAAACTGTAAAATCCCCAGGGTTTCCATTTGTAACTCCTGAGGGAGCAAAACAATGTAATGTATGTCACTGAATGAACCCGTTGAGTTGAATTAGGATCCACCATCAGCAGCTTGTCTTCTGGTCCTCGGTCCGTCCAGACCTCCAGGTCTCAGCTCCATCCAGGGCTACTGGTTAGCAGATTCACAGGCGTCTATCCAGTCACTGTACACATCCACAGCCTCTGACAGATCTGAACAACAACCGGGTTAAGGAGAATCACTTTTAATGGATTTACCATTTTTGGCCTGACGCTAGATTTTAGTTTTTGACACTAGATTCTAGTTTCTGGCGCTAGATTCTAGATTCTGATGCATGCTAGATTCTAGTTTTGACACTAGATTCTAGCGTCAAAGATTTGCACCACATTTTCACGATTTTTTTCAAAAATATCAGACCTACAAGCTCACAATAAGACACCGGCGGCCAGGCTCGATGGCTTTGATTCCAGAGCCCCCAGGAGAATTGAAGGCATCTCGTGGAGCCAGCATGTCTCAAATCAGACACTAAGAGACCTCACCCAACAACCCCCAGCATCTCGTCTCGCAGCAACGCGTCGAGTACGATGGTACGGCCACGTCATCCGCCTGCCGGAGGAACACCCGACGTGCATCATCCTGGACTTCAATGTAATATCCCAGGACCTTAAAGCCTGTGGTGTGACCCTAGCTCAACATATTGGCCACGACAGACCCAGATGGAGAGACCTGGTGGCTATGGTTGGCTCTACGCGCCCTGATGTGCAAGAGGACTAGGTAAGTACTAGACATGTAAAAAAAAAAAAAGATTTTGCATCGATGTATCGATCCAACAGCCGACAATACGATGCATCGACACGTCCGCAAGAGTATCGATTCATGTTTAAAAATAAATGAATAAAAATATCTGGTCTATTTTATCCATTTGCTCCTGGGCGTATTTTTCAGTGAATGAGGTTGTCATAGCCTAGGCCTAGGTGAAGTACAACTTTGCTGTTTCTCAAATAAAATGTATAACGGTATTACAGCTTTCATTGATTTATTTCAAATTTGAAACATTGTAGCTAGCCTGTAAGGTAAAAAAAAAATCGGAATCGAATCGTGGTGTATTCTTGAGTATCGAAAAAAATCGAATCGTTGGGTCAGGAAAACGATACTGAATCGAATCGCCATGACGGGTGTGATTTACACCCCTAGTAAGTACCTACAAGCTCACAGCGTGCCACTCGGTGGCGCGCTATGAGATTGTAGGCCTGATATTTTTCAGTGGCTAAAGTATAACACAATGCTTAAAACACAGAAAAACAGAAGTGTAAGATGCTTGTGGGTAACTGTGTACCAGTAATATCCAACCAGTAATCATGTTTAACTGGTGTAAGTGTTAAAATAAAATGCAAGGCTTTTTCCACACACATAGTGACATCTGTGTAGGCTGTGGACAGCCATAGTCTTCATCAGGCTAAAGTTAACCTGATGAAGGCTGTGTAAACATCGAAATGTTTTCACTGTATTTGGAGACAAAGCACAGGAGTCTCTTCTTTTCCCAGTACTATTTGAAGTGTAAAATGTACCAGCAAAGGTTACTTTTTTTTTTTTTTTTTTTTTACCAGAGTTTAATTAAAACAGGATTCCGCTGTGTTGACAAGTCTGTTACTGGCATTCTTTTGATGCTTTTGTTCAAAGAGTTAGCATCCGCCACACATCGCCCAGGGCAGGGACGGCATCTAAAGCTTGTTAGACAGTGAACTAAATGAACTGATGGACAGATGGACATGATTATGAAAAGCAGGGATAATTCCTTGAATTCTGACATCTAAATCTACTGTATGTAGTAGAGACTCAGTCAGTGTTCCTCTCATGAATGACAGCTTAATTCCTGTTACAAACTACTGTGAAACAATGCTGACAGTGTGACAACTGGAACATTTGACCTGCTTGGAAGAATAATCCAAATATTATCACTCTACTCATCAGTTCTTTTTTTCTAATTCTACTGTTCTGTTCTGCACAAAAAAAGTATTCTAACCATCTAACCATCCTTTTCTTTTCATCTACCACCTGCCATGTAACAGAAGTTGAGACGTTCTAACACTATGAACCAGAGATAACTTGCATAGTGATTTCCCTTTGATTTGATTGAATATCTTCTCAGGACATTCAAAGACAGTCTCTTTATAGAGTCTCTTTATCCCATTTCATCCTAACATTAGATATCGACATGACATTCTAATTTCTGACACTAGATTCTACTTTTTGACGCTACATTCTAGTTTTTGATGCTACATTCTAGTTTCTGGCACTAGATTCTAGTTTTTGACGCTACATTCTACCTTTTGACGCTACATTCTAGTTTCTGGCACTAGATTCTAGTTTCTGACACTAGATTCTACTTTTTGACGCTACATTCTAGTTTCTGGCACTAGATTTTAGTTTTCTAGATTTAAGTTTTTGACACACGCTATATTTTAGCTTCTGACACTAGATTCTATTTTTGACGCACGCTATATTCTAGTTTGAGACTAGTTTCTAGTTTCTGACACTCTATTTTTGTTTTTCTAAAAAAAAAACATGTTCAAAGACTTGAGTTAAAAAGCTCATAGCGCGCCACTCAGTGGCGCACTATGAGCTTTTAGATCTGATATTTTTTTCAAAAGCTAAAGTATAGCCTAATGCTTAGAACACCAACACGCGTTACAGTACAGTAAAGGATTATTGATGCTACCAAGGCCACAGACATGCTGACATTCTAATGTGAGTCAGATATACAGTATATTCTATTCATGGCCATACATCTCATCACATCCCATTATACAGGCAGCCTCTGTAGACATTTTTAAAGCACAGCTCAAGACGTACTTCTATGCACTTACTTTTAAACTGATTATCTTCATGCCTTATTTCAGGTCGTCACTTATTATTATCATCTGCACATGAATGATGTCTTCCTGTGTGAATAGGATACAGGTAATAGGTGTCTGGAACTCCTCCAAGCAGACCGTACAGGATATTATCCCCGTGTTTCTGCTTCTCTCCCTGTTAACAAAAAGAGACAAACAAAATGATATAAACTTTAAGTCAGTGGTTCCCAAACTTTTTCCACAAAACTTCCAAAATTGACACTAATTAAATTTCCTCAAGAGAAGAGTTTTCAGTTTAATTTCAACGACCGCAAGTTTGACCTGCATTAGTCTATGAACCTCCTATTTAGATGCACCACTATCGCTGGGACCCTAATTTATGTTGTGAAATCAAAGCCAATTTAACTGAGAGTTTACAGAGAGTGTACAAATGGAGCAAAATGGACGTCGGGGTCCATTTGGTTACATTTGCACAAGCTCAGAGTTACAAACCCATATGAGTCCCTTTGGGACCCTGTTAGGTGACACATAGATTAGTGTAGACTTGCTCTGTTTTTCTCCTCTGCCTCTCCTTCCCTCCACTCTATCACTCTCTACAGCAGGGGTTTTCAACATGTTAATGAGTTTCCTTTTTTTCTGAGAGTGTACAAATGGAACCAAATGGACCCGCTAGGGTCCATTTGGTTCACATTTGTACACTCTCAGGAAAAAAAATATGAAAATGGGTGGAATTCCCCTTTTAAAAGGCGTCCCCCCCCACTTCTAAAAGTCCCACTACAACACTGTAAGTGTACACTGTTCTCCGTACATCTTGACATCGCAGGACTTTTCGTGGTTGCAGAAGGGACAGGTGAACTGGGTGTCCAGGTCTCCCGTCAGTTTCTTCTTGGGAGGAGGCTTTCGCTTGGACTTGCGGCGACCCATGATGGTGGTGAGATCTGTGCAGCTGATAAAACAGCAACAAACAATTAGCAGTGGTTTTCAACATTGTCATACCAGGCAGGGCTTGACACTAACGCTTGCCCGGGGCAAGTGGAAAAAAAAATGGTAGGGCAAGTGAATACTGTCACCTGGTTGCCCGATCGGGCAAGTGTGTGACTTAGTGCGCTATAACACAACACAAGATAAATTTGTCTTGAAGGCAGTCATTGCACTCTGCCTCTGTGTCTTTCCCTGCTTTCTAGATATCCACAATTCCAGGCTGGATTTGGGAAACAAAACAGGCAAATTACCAGACACATCAAAATGACCATTAATCTTCTACATTCTCTAGTTGTGTAGACCTGGGCTAATTAAGATGATGAATTTTAACTCTTGAGAGTGTAAACATGAAACCAAATGGAGCCACAAGGGTCCATTTGGTTTCATTTTTACGTTCTCAAGAGTTACATCTGGTTAACCAACTTAACTGGGGACCACCTGGAACCCTCTCAAGGACCACTGGTGGTCCCCGGACCACCTGTTGAAAACCCCTGGTTTAAAGCACCCAAGTAGGAAGTAAGCTTAAATGCAAAATTTACAATATATTTTTGGGGGGCAAGTGACCATGACTTGAGGGCAAGTAAAACCGCCTCGGTGACCTTAGTGTCAACCCCTGCCAGGGCAAATGTAACGCCCGGGATTCGAACCCAGGTCTCCTGCGTGAAAGTCCAACATCTTAACCACTAGACCAAAGGGACATCTCTCTGGACCGGGGGCAGATACTAGACTTTGGAGGCCATCACCACAGAGGCTGTAGCCACCTGCTACACAAGGGTCCATTTGCTTTCATTTTTACTCTTTCTTTACATCTGGTTAAACAACTTTCCATTATTTAGCCTGCCTGGGGACCACTGGAATCCTCTCAGGGACCACTGGTGGTCTCCGGACCACCTGTTAAACCCCTCAATTGTATGATTAACTTATTCAAGAGTAGACCTGGATGATGTGTGGGTGAAAAACACACACAAAATATTATTTTAAAGATGTATGTACTGTCACTGGGTGTATTCTTATATTTTCTTTTGCATAAAGTTGTGGTTTCCAGACCTTTCCAGATCAAGGACCCCCAAATGAAGTGTACAAATGCAACCAAATGAACCCTAACGGTTCCATTTGTACGCTCTCAGAAAAAGTGTCTAAAGAAATGGTGAAAATACATCTTGATGATGTCATCAAGATGTGTTTCACCATGTTAGTGATTTTCTTCAGACCTCCATTTCTAGGAAACACAGAATGGGGAAACGTTTTTATCATGTCCACCCAGCACCTCTAAAGTATATTAATGGCATATTAGAATGTTGAAAGTGGGTGGAATTCCCCTTTAATCTATTGACCAGCACTCAGACCCATAAGGGTCCTCTTACTCAGGGGTTTTCAACCTTTTTGGCACCAGGGACCACCATTTGTTCAGCATTTGAGCCACGGACCACCATTTGATGACATTTTAGCCCCAAAGACCTAAAACTAAAGAATTCTTTTGGTTTTGTTCACAATTCCAGGCTGGATTTTGCAAACAAAACAGTGTAGACTTCTTAATTAAATAGTGCTAATTCAGATGAAGAATATTTTAACTCTTGAGAGTGTGAAAATGAAACCAAATGGACCCGCAAGGGTCCATTTGGTTTCATTTTTACACTCTCAAGAGTTACATCTGGTTAACCAACTTTCCATTATTTAGCCTGGGGACCACCTGGAACCTTCTCAAGGACCACTGGTGGTCCCCGGACCACCTGTTGAAAACCCCTGCTCAGACCCATAAGGGTCTCTCTAGGACCCCTGGGGGTCCCCAGACCCCACTGAGCTACGTGTGCTGCTGCTAGCTGCTTAGCACTAAAAGCTTATTGATCAGAGTATTAACTACACTACCAACATGTAGGGTTTAAATAACACCTTTAAACGGTCTCGTCCAGACCCGTCCCGGCCGCTGCCTGTCTGTCTGGTGTGTGTAAAACGTTATAAAGTTTTAGAACTTGTTTACCTTCTTTATTTCCAGTAGAACCAACTGAACACAAACACGTTGTGGAGCAGTGGAGGAAGTGACTCCTGTCAGATCAATGTGTCAGATCCTGTTTACAGTCAGAGGCATCTAGCAGAAGAGCTGCGACATTGAGGGGTCTGGAGGAGCTGAGCCGCTCGAGCTGCTGGTCATGCAGCCTGAATAGGGACAAACTGGAGATGGAAATGCATTGTTTTCAACGAGGGGCGGCGCAAGTACGAGCTGCTTTATGCATGTTTGAATGTTTATGTTTACTACTAAAACATAAAGCGATTTATTAAAGGGTAAATCCACCCATTTTCAACATTCTAAATAATACAGAGGTTTTCAACCTCTGTATTAGGGACGGTCCACCATTTATTCAGCATTTGATAACATTTTCACACCAAAGACCTAAAATTAAAGAATTCGTTTGATTTTGTCCATAATTCCAGGCTCTATTTTGCCAACAAAACAGTGTAAACTTCTTAATTAAGTGGTGCTAATTCAGATGAATATTTTAACTCTTGAGAATGTAAAAATGAAACCAAATGGACCCGCAAGGGTCCATTTGAACATGGGTGGAATTCCCCTTTAAGATAAACGAGTCCAATCCATTTCTACTTTACTTCAGGTCCAGGATTTGTCCCTATTTGTTGTCCCCGTTCTCTATTCAACTATATTAGGTAGAAGAGCCGCCATTGGACTGGCCCCATGAAGTGGACGGGGTTGTCGTAACTCTGTCTATACTCTATGGCTCTGATTACAATGTGCACGACGTTATTGGCTGGACAGGGCCAGCGCCATCTGGTACGAGAGTTACGACATTGAGGGGTCAGAAACCGAACGCTCGTGCTGCTGCTCATACAGCCCAAATAGGTACAACTACAAACTAAACCGGAGTTGGAATGCATTTAATACGCCGGTGTGACTACTTTAGGTTTCGGTCCAGGA
Source organism: Benthosema pterotum (assembly GCA_039105355.1). Lineage (NCBI taxonomy): Eukaryota > Metazoa > Chordata > Actinopteri > Myctophiformes > Myctophidae > Benthosema > Benthosema pterotum. The sequence continues at coordinate 54,897,821 of CM076973.1, forward strand.
CTTGTCCCTATTTGTTGTCCCCATTCAGAAGAGCCTCCATTAGACTGTCCCCATGCAGTGAACGGAGTTTGCGAAACTCTGTGTCTCTAAAAGGCTCTGTTTTTCTTGAGGCGGAAACGGAAACGGGCAATGTATGGATTTGTGCGTGGAACTCTGCCGGATACAGTAGGCGGGACTTTGGACCGGATCTGCTGGCAACCCTCCTGTGTGTGTGTGTGTGTGTGTGTGTGTGTGTGTGTGTGTGTGTGTGTGTGTGTGTGTGTGTGTGTGTGTGTGTGTGTGTGTGTGTGTGTGTGTGTGTGTGTGTGTGTGTGTGTGTGTGTGTGTGTGTGTGTGTGTGTGTGCGTGGCAAACAACAGCATATGTCCACGTGGTGGTGGCAACAGTTCAGGTATGTTGTTTTAATTCACTGATTTGTAAGCAATATGCTGAAATAAAGCAGTAGTTTTATCCTTGTTTTCATACCAGGGCCCACTATTCATTCAGAATTTCAGCCACGGACCACCATTTGATGAAATTCTATCCCCACAGACCCCAAAACTAAATATTTCTTTTGCTTTTGTCTCCCAAGAGTTAAATTATATGTAAACATCTGAATTAAAATCTGAATTAGTGTAGAATATTTGCTATGTTGACCAACATTTTGCCAGTTATTTCTCCTAAATTAGTCTGAGAGACCAGACTCAACATCAAACGGTGGTCCTCCATGGCTAAAATGCAGCATAAACAGTGGGCCCTGGTATGAAAATGGTTGAAAACCCACTGCTCTAGCGCATTCTGGTGCATTTTAGTTTTTGGCAGTTGGCAACACTGGTTTTGAGCATTCAGCTGAGTTTAGATGCTCACTCGACCAGTGAGAGAGAACTCAGAGTGGGAAATGCAGTGTCTCATGGTTGGGGCCATGGCCGAACAAATCGTCCTCATGGCCAAAATATTCACTTTAAATTAGGGCTGGGACTTTAACTGATTCATTGAGATTAATTAATCACAGAAACAGTAACGCGATTAACAAAATTAACTCATTTTAATTGCCACACAAACCCCAAAGCTAAGGATTTCTTTTGCTTTTGTCCACAATTCCAGGCTGGATTTCAGAACCAAAGTCACAGTTAAACAGATCAAACCTTAATCTTCTATTAAGGTTTGATCTATCTACCTAATCTATCTAATCTACCATTAATCTTCTACATTCTCAGTTGTGTAGACTTGGGATAATTCAGATATTTTTAACACTTGAGAGTGTAAACATGAAACCAAATGGACCCGCAATTAAGGGTCCATTTGGTTTCATGTTTACGCTCTCAAAGAGCTACATCTGGTTAGCCAAATTTTGATCTGGTTAACCAACTTGCAGTGTCAACACAGTTCTGATTTAGAAAAACTCTCACACGCTATACCAGCCTATTTTAATGACAAAAAAATGCTGCTTGGGTCAAATATTGGTATGCGATTAAGGAGGCTCAGGAGGCTCAGGAGCCGCATGCGGCTACAGAACACAGCCCTAGTGGCTCCCTGGCTGTAGCATTATTACATACACACTGGGCTCTAGAACACAGCCCTAGTGGCTCAGTGGCTGTAGCATTATTACATACACACTGGGCTCTAGAACACAGCCCTAGTGGCTCCCTGGATGTAGCATTATTACATACACACTGGGCTCTAGAACACAGCCCTAGTGGCTCCCTGGATGTAGCATTATTACATACACACTGGGCTCTAGAACACAGCCCTAGTGGCTCCCTGGCTGTAGCATTATTACATACACACTGGGCTCTAGAACACAGCCCTAGTGGCTCCCTGGATGTAGCATTATTACATACACACTGGGCTCTAGAACACAGCCCTAGTGGCTCCCTGGATGTAGCATTATCACATACACACTGGGCTCTAGAACACAGCCCCAATGGCTCCATGGATGTAGCATTATTACATACACACTGGGCTCTAGAACACAGCCCTAGTGGCTCCCTGTAGCATTATTACATACACACTGGGCTCTAGAACACAGCCCTAGTGGCTCAGTGGATGTAGCATTATTACATACACACTGGGCTCTAGAACACAGCCCTAGTGGCTCCCTGGATGTAGCATTATTACATACACACTGGGCTCTAGAACACAGCCCTAGTGGCTCCCTGGATGTAGCATTATTACATACACACTGGGCTCTAGAACACAGCCCTAGTGGCTCAGTGGCTGTAGCATTATTACATACACACTGGGCTCTAGAACACAGCCCTAGTGGCTCAGTGGCTGTAGCATTATTACATACACACTGGGCTCTAGAACACAGCCCTAGTGGCTCAGTGGCTGTAGCATTATTACATACACACTGGGCTCTAGAACACAGCCCTAGTGGCTCAGTGGATGTAGCATTATTACTAGGGTTGCCAACCGTTCCGTATAATACGGAATCGTTCCTTAATTGAACACTAAATGATGCGTTCCGGAACGCGGTTTGTTCCGTATTTCCCTAAATGCCTCCTGTGCGATCCGTCGCACAAACATCAACAATGAATTTAACAGTAGTGAACAAAATAAAGCAGGAGATATATTTAAGACAGCACAATTGCTCTGTGGCGAGTGCACACAGGGCTCCTCACGAGCAGAAACCAACAACAACCAAACAACAAACCAAAACCTCCCCGTGGCTGCAGATCTGCATGTGTGTGTGCGCGGTGCACTGGTAGCGCTGCTGCTCTGTGTGCCAATCCTGCCGTGCCTAGAGCCATAGAGTAAGAGAGTTCCGCAAACTCCCACAGCCATAGTATGAGAGTTATGCAAATCCCCCACAACAACTGTCTTTTTTTAAATAATAATAATTAAAGCTGCTGATGTGGGTATATGCCTATAGCCAGGCTATTTCAGTAGGCTAATATGGTTGACGGTTTATTAGTAGTTATTAGTCTAATAAATGTGTGCGTATTCAATACAAATTTTGCCCTTTAAAAGGGCAAAAAAAATCTTTAAAAATATCTTTAAAATCGGGATTCTTAATGTTATAAAGACAATGGACTACTTGTTCATAATTGATTAACATTTATACAGCACAATAGGCCTACCGGCCTATTCTTCCTTACTGACCACATCCCAAAGGTTAATATGGTATGTGAAATCATCCCTCCACCTTCAACCGCTTATCCGTAGTTGGGTCACAGGGGCAACGGCTCCACCAGAAAACCGCAGACTTAACTAACCTAATAACCGCGCTGCTTCGCCGCGCTGTAGCATTATCACATACACACTGGGCTCTAGAACACAGCCCCAATGGCTCCATGGATGTAGCATTATTACATACACACTGGGCTCTAGAACACAGCCCTAGTGGCTCAGTGGCTGTAGCATTATTACATACACACACTGGGGTGATCTGAACCAAAATGATATAAACATTTCAGTCACCCAAAACGCGTTGCGCTGTCTGGCAGTTGCCAGTTAAAGTAGCACTTGGCCATGTCAAAATAGCCCAGCAGTTATCAGAGGTGGTAGCCTGGCTCAGCCCTGAATCAGCACCTTAAAAATCATAACTTATTTTTTCTTTGTGAAGTGAAACGGAAAGACAATTCAGACTGAAGTCAGGCTACAGAGGTGAAGCTTTCAATCTGAACCACCCATTTTCAAAGGTTTACTCAGTTTACTATGCCATTAATGTACCTTAGAGATGTTGTGTGGACTAGAAATGGAGTTCTGTAATACTCCTTTATTTTTTTTAGAAACTCCATTTCTGAAGAAAGGTTGTGTTTCACCATGTTAATGATTTTTCTTTGAGGACCTTTTTTTCTGAGAGTGTGCAAATGGAACCAAATGGACCCGCCAGGGTCCAACAACAGCAGCAGAATATTCAGCACCACAGTGGGTGTGCATTGACGTCACTGGGTATATATATCCATAACGTGTTGAGCTCTCCATATAGGAGGAAGGGCGTTATCCATATCCTCAGCACCGGTCAAGGTTCAAGCTCTCGCGTTACATTTGTTGTCGCACGAGGTGTGAAGTTTTTCCGTTCTGCGTCGTGGACGCTAGCACGATGTTCAACAGCGAGGGGCGGTTCGACCACAGGCCGCGGACGAAGGACCCCAACTACATACACCTGAAGAAGATGTTTAGGCACCGTGTCCAGCAACTTAGGACAGTCTACGGCCGGAGTCTCGACCGCCTGGGGGGACATCAATGCCCATCGCCCAGGGATGGGCTTTTGGGGGAGGAGAGGAGAGGCGAGGAGGAGGACGAGTGTTTGGGAGAGAGGAGCGACGAGCCTGGTGAGGAGCGGGTCGTAGCCGATGAGACGGAAACGGTCGGAGAACCCAAGACTGAGTCGTCTCCTGCAGAGGAGCAGGCGCAGATCCAGGGACAGGGCGAGGCGGCCGCCGCGTCCCCCGAAGTCAATCGATACTCGACAGAATACGGAGAGTTCTCAACAGCAATCACAGAGTGCCCCGCGGGACACGCACGTTACTTAGCCGCCATGGGGCGCTATCAAAGCCAATACCTCCACAGTGAGTCTCCGGAAGAGACTATGGATAAGGAGGAGTCGTCCGTGGAGGAAGCACTCCCATCTCAGCCGCTGCCTCTGCCGGCGGTGCCTCAGTTTAAGCCCATAGTCTTGCCGCAGCCCAAACTGGAGCTGCCCGAGCTGATCACGGAAAAGGAGGCGTTGTCCCAGGAGCTGACAGAAGCTCGCCAGGCCTTGGAGCAGATCAACCAGGTTGTGGTGAAGAACCAGCAGGGAAAGGTGGAGAAACGGGAGATGCAAGACCTGAGGGATGCGCTAAGTGGAACCATGTCCATGTTCGCCGAAATCAAACAGTCGCTCATCCTAAACCACCAGGACCTGGAAACCAAGTGCAGGGAGGTCAGCAAAGAGACCAAGGAGGAGAAGGAGGACTTCCGTCAGCAAATAGGCGGTGTCCAGGACAAGATCAACTCCATCGTCTCCGAGCAAAAGATATGCGCCAGGGAGTTCCAGGATCGCTTCAGCGAGGTGACCAACTCGTTCCAGTACGTCAAGAACGGCGTGGAGGTGAACGACAAGCTGATACGGGAGAAACAGGAGGACTCCAGAGAGTACCAGGTGATGCTGCAGAGGTACAACTCTCTGCTTCAGAAGGGCAAAGACATGGAGGAAAAGCTGAGTGCCATAACAGCCAAGTACGAGCAAATCCAGCAGTCCCTCTCTTCCAGCCAAAAGGACCTGGCAGACACCACGGCGGACAAGATCAGACTAGGGCGCGAGCTGTCCAGCATTAAGAAAGACTGGATCAGCCTGGAGCAGAGCTGGTCAGTGGAGAAGAAGACCATGGACGAGTTCTTCAAGAACGAGGTGATCATGAGGGACCGCATCTGGATGTGGGAGAGGGACGAGCTGCTGGCCGAACACAAGAGCATCGGCGAGGACCTCTCCAAGGCACAGCTGTGGGGCGACGAGCTGGAGAGCGAGCTGGACACCACCAGGAGCCTGATGCAGGCACAGCGCAAGGCGCTCATGGAGATCAAGGTCTCGCTGGAGAAGTCCAGGGCCGAGAAGAAGACGCTGAAGAACAACGTGTTCGAGAAGGACCTCGTTGTCAGCAGGCTGAGAAACACGTCCGACAAGAGAGACACTGAGATCGACAAACTTACTAAGGAGCTTGCCAGCATACTGGAGCAGCTGAAAAAGCTGGGCTACCAGGAGAGGAGGAGGTTCACCCTGAAGGGACTCCTAAAGGATTACTTTCAGAAAGAGGTTGATAAACTAATCGAACAAACAGAGAAGCTCATACCATCACCATAGCTGACTGATTTTACTAAAAAAAAGTAAAAGAAAGAACAAAAAAGTAAAGGAAGGAGAACAAATTTGCTAAAAAAAAAACACGCTAGAGCCCTCATTTATCAATGTGGTGTACACCCAAAAATGGACGTAGAGCATGCATAGAGCAGAATTCCCACATTGTTCAACATTTATCATTCCCACCATGAACTTGAAGTTGATCCTATGTCCGCACAAACCCACGTCAGCAGCTGTCGTAGGATTTGTCCTCGCCTGTTTCTCTGTTCTAAACAAGCGGAGCAGCATTGTCTGAACTGCTCAAAAGCATCTAAAGTTATCCATTCACTCCTAGTATATAAAGCGTAATAAATGATACAGATGGAAAAAGTATAGGTTTGGAAAGGCATATATAGGCTATACCTACAATAATATTTTTGCTGCAGTAGCCTACAGCAGCGGGAGATGACGCCTACTCCCGGTGAAAAAAGAAGAAATATGAAAATAAAACCCACTTTTATTTGCAGTGACAAATACTTGCACAGCTTGTCTATTTCAAAATGATATATGCTACGTTAGATGCTTATTTCGTTCGCCTCAGTCACCGAGATAAACTAGTGCAGACCTACATAGTAGGCTGTTTGCGAGAGCAATTTGGGGAGTTGTGATTGCGGATCGTGCCACTGTGTACAGTAGCTTACGTCTGGTCTGCTGCACGAAGGGATAGAAATCTTGTAAATCAGCATCATCACACTAATATGTAACACCTGCAGCCTTCATGTACATGCCATCGATTCATTCATTAATTACCGGGGGGGCATCAAGCAGCGCGATCAGTGGAAAGTTTTTATTTTTTATTTTTCTCTCGCATTACCATGGTTCCTTTGGCGTATTGCAGTTGTTCATGTCGCGCAAACAAACGGAGGAGGGCCCTGTTTCCAAGGGCGTGTCAGGTTAATTTCTGCCGTCACGTTTATCATTGTAGGAAAGAAATCAGCTGTTTGCGATCGCCGTGTGCACTCCAAAACCCACTCTGGAATTTGGGGACGAATTTGCAATCCTTTGATAAATGAGGGCCTATGTATTTGATGTAGCCTATCAGCGTTGGGCAGTAACGATTTTTAGATTTACGGTACATATTATTGTAATATTACTACTTTTGCTCCAAAAAGTAAAGTAACAAGATTACTCTGCAAAAATGGGTAATACGTAATGCATTACTTTGCAAGTAACACTAAGTTACTTGTTTAAAATGAGCTTGTTGTTGCATGCAAAAATGGAACAGATTCACAAGCTATCGACAGGTACTGTAACAACAGAGATGTGCACTAGATTCTAGATCCAGTCCACACGCTGCATCCTGCACACACTTATGTACGCTACAAATCACTTGCTGCTTTATTTTGTATTTTATTTTTAAATACAAGACCTCAACTGTCTTTGAAAATAATTTTGAAGTTTGTTGGCTTTGTTTTCAGGTGCAGTTTGTGGGATTGGAGACTATTATTATTCCAATAAATTGGATTCAGTTCTAAAAAGAGCTTGCTAAACAGAGCCTACATCTCTATTTTTTTCCTAACCCTAACCCTTAACCAGATGTAACTCTTTGAGAGCGTAAAAATGAAACCAAATGGAAACCAAATGTCCATTTGGTTTCATTTCTACACCCTCAAGAGTTAAAATATTCATCACATGAATTAGCCCAACTTAGTCTACACAACTAGAGAATGTAGAAGATTAATGGTCATTTTGATCCACTAGTGCCACTAGTGCATTTTGGATCATGGCAGTTGGCAACACTGCCTCCAGCAGCGCAAGGCAGTGCCCTGGTGCACAGGAGTGAACGGGAATATGGCAACTCTTGTACTGGAAGGCTCTGGTGTAGGACACCTTTTCTTTTTTGAAGGATAGAAACACTAGTTTGCCTGGCTTGGGCCTGGTGCCCTGGCCTGCCTGGACTTTTCAAAAAAAAAAAACTGTCCAGGCCACTAGGTGGCGCAGGCCACCGGGAAAACTCCCTGCACTCCAGATGGCCAATCCGCCCCTGGCCTGGAGCGAAATGTGGGCCGCTGGCGTGTGTGCATAGAAATAATAATAAATGAATTAATTCACTAATAGCGATCTCTGCCTTCACTTTTGAATACATTTTCAGCCAGGTTCTCTCAGCTGAGAGAGAGAAAGAGAGCCAGTTTCCATGAAACCTTTGCGAAAATAGAAATAAAAATATAGAGCTGCGCAGTGACTTCACCGCCCCTTTTCCAGAAACGGATTCCCCATTCATTTTTCTCATAGACTTTTCGAAAATGATCCATATAAAGATGATTAGGCCACTGACTAAGCCAACTTGGGTCGTGACAAATCATGATGACAATCTTTTGGGACAATCAAATAATTTGATATAAATAAGATGGAAAAACGAAACAAAAAGTGTTGTATCCTGCTGTTTTCTACTTCTTGATATTTAGATATTATATGACAATATTGTTTGGTTTTGTCCGCAGCGCAATCGTGTTTTTATTTACCATCCATGAATGAGTATTACGTTTCCGGAACAGGGGCGACGTCATGTAAGGGGCGTGGCTGCACAGATGTATTTTCATTCAATAAAAGGAAAAGCAAATTATGCGCCGTTTCCATCCACTGAAATGAGCAATAGATGACACAATATTGCCAATATAATGAGAGACGCGTGGTTATTTAACATAAACACTATTTTCTATTTTTGTCTGCGCAACAGGCTTGAAGCTCCCGGCGCTGGTGGCCAAGTTTGGTACTGCAGGCGGGTGGAATTCATGCACGAACGCCCCGAGAGCACACAGCGCTGTTTTACATTTTACATTTATCAATGTAATTCTTATAGGCGCATTTCGATTCAATGGGCTTTGTTGGCAAGAGAAAACATGCATTTACATCGCCGAAGCACAATACAACAGTACAACAATACATGAAAACAAAAATTATGAACATTTAAAAGTCAGGCTCTTCAATTCTATATGCCATCAATCAGTGTAAGTGTACACACAGTGATTCTTCTTGAGGAATGTCAGTTCTCTGAAAAAACAGCAGCAGCAGAATATTCAGCACCACAGTGGGTGTGCATTGACGTCACTGGGTATATATATCCATAACGTGTTGAGCTCTCCATATAGGAGGAAGGGCGTTATTCATATCCTCAGCACGGGTCAAGGTTCAAGCTCTCGCGTTACATTCGTCGTCGCACGAGGTGTGAAGTTTTTCCGTTCTGCGTCATGGACGCTAGCACGATGTTTGACAGCGAGGGGCGGTCCGACCACAGGCCGCAGACGAAGGACCCCAACTACATACACGTGAAGAAGATGTTTAGGCACCGTGTCCAGCAACTTAGGACAACCTACGGCCGGAGTCTCGACCGCCTGGGGGGACATCAATGCCCATCGCCCAGGGATGGGCTTTTGGGAGAGGAGAGGAGAGGCGAGGAGGAGGACGAGTGTTTGGGAGAGAGGAGCGACGAGCCTGGTGAGGAGCAGGTCGTAGCCGATGAGACGGAAACGGTCGGAGAACCCAAGAGTGAGTCGTCTCCTGCAGAGGAGCAGGCGCAGATCCAGGGACAGGGCGAGGCGGCCGCCGCGTCCCCCGAAGTCAATCCATACTCGACAGAATACGGAGAGTTCTCAACAGCAATCACAGAGTGCCCTGCGGGACACGCACGTTACTTAGCCGCCATGGGGCGCTATCAAATCCAATACCTCCACAGTGAGTCTCCGGAAGAGACTATGGATAAGGAGGAGTCGTCCGTGGAGGAAGCGCTCCCATCTCAGCCGGTGCCTCTGCCGGTGGTGCCTCAGTTTAAGCCCATAGTCTTGCCGCTAGTCCTGCCGAAGCCCAAACTGGAGCTGCCCGAGCTGATCACGGAAAAGGAGGCGTTGTCCCAGGAGCTGACAGAAGCTCGCCAGGCCTTGGAGCAAATCAACCAGGTTGTGGTGAAGAACCAGCAGGGAAAGGCGGAGAAACGGGAGATGCAAGACCTGAGGGATGCGCTGAGCGGCACCATGGCCATGTTCGCCGAAATCAAACAGTCGCTCATCCTAAACCACCAGGACCTGGAAACCAAGTGCAGGGAGGTCAGCAAAGAGACCAAGGAGGAGAAGGAGGACTTCCGCCAGCAAATAGGCGGTGTCCAGGACAAGATCAACTCTATCGTCTCCGAGCAAAAGATATGCGCCAGCGAGTTCCAGGATCGCTTCAGCGAGGTGACCAACTCGTTCCAGTACGTCAAGAACGGCGTGGAGGTGAACGACAAGCTGATACGGGAGAAACAGGAGGAGTCCAGAGAGTACCAGGTGATGCTGCAGAGGTACAACTCTCTGCTTCAGAAGGGCAAAGACATGGAGGAAAAGCTGAGTGCCATAACAGCCAAGTACGAGCAAATCCAGCAGTCCCTCTCTTCCAGCCAAAAGGACCTGGCAGACACCACGGCGGACAAGATCAGACTAGGGCGCGAGCTGTCCAGCATTAAGAAAGACTGGATCAGCCTGGAGCAGAGCTGGTCAGAGGAGAAGAAGACCATGGACGAGTTCTTCAAGAACGAGGTGATCATGAGGGACCGCATCTGGATGTGGGAGAGGGACGAGCTGCTGGCCGAACACAAGAGCATCGGCGAGGACCTCTCCAAGGCACAGCTGTGGGGCGACGAGCTGGAGAGCGAGCTGGACACCACCAGGAGCCTGATGCAGGCGCAGCGCAAGGCGCTCATGGAGATCAAGGTCTCGCTGGAGAAGTCCAGGGCCAAGAACAAGACGCTGAAGTACAACGTGTTCGAGAAGGACCTCGATGTCAGCAGGCTGAGAGACATGTCCAACGAGAGAGACTCTGAGATCGACGAACTTACTAAGGAGCTCGACATCATCAACAAGCATCTGAAAAAGCTGGGCCACGAGGAGAGGATGAGGTTCACCCTGAAGGGAATCATAAAGGATCACTTACAAAAAAAGGTTGATGAACTAATCGAACAAACAGAGAAGCTCTTACCATCACCATAGCTGACTGATTTTACTAAAAAAGTAAAGGAAGGAGAACAAATTTGCTAAAAAAAAACATGCTATAGCCCTCATTTATCAACGTGGTGTACACCCCAAAATGGACGTAGAGCATGCATAGAGCAGAATTCCCACAATGTTCAACATTTATCATTCCCACCATGAACTTGAAGTTGATCCTACGTCCGCACAAAACCCACGTCAGGTCGGGAGCTGTCGTAGGATTTGTCCTCGCCTGTTTCTCTGTCCGAAACAAGCGGAGCAGCATTGTCTGAACTGCTCAAAAGCATCTACAGTTATCTATTCACTCCTAGTATATAAAATGTAATAAATGATACAGATGGAAAAAAGTATAGGTTTGGAAAGGCAGATATAGGCTATACCTACAATAATATTTTTGCTGCAGTAGCCTACAGCAGCGGGAGATGACGCCTACTCCCGGTGAAAAAAGAAGAAATATGAAAATAAAACCCACTTTTATTTGCAGTGACAAATACATGCACAGCTTGTCTATTTCGAAATGATATATGCTACGTTAGATGCTTATTTCGTTCGCCTCAAACTAGTGCAGACCTACATAGTAGGCTGTTTGCGAGAGCAATTTCGGGAGTTGTGATTGCGGATCGTGCCACTGTGTACAGTAGCTTACGTCTGGTCTGCTGCACGAAGGGATAGAAATCGTGTAAATCAGCATCATCACACTAATATGTAACGCCTGCAGCCTTCATCTACATGCCATCGATTCATTTATTAATTACCGGGGGGGCATCAAGCAGCGCGATCAGTAAGTAAGTAAAGCAAGTATCCTTGCCAGGCCATTATGTCAGGAGGCCTAGCTGAGCCATTGAGGCCCATATAGGTCAGGAGCCTATCTCCCGTTTCTGTAGCGTGAGGCAGCTTGATGTACAAGTACACCCCCTGGACATGACGCTAGTATATCGCAGGGACTTACCCCCAATCCAGCCCTTGATGCTGAGTGCCAAGCAGGGAGGCATTGGGTCCCATTTTTAGAGTCTTTGGTATGACCCGGCCGGGAATCGAACCCCGACCTCCCAGTCTCAGGGCGGACACTCTAACCCTGGTTCCTTGGGCGTATTGCAGTTGTTCATGTCGCGCAAACAAACGGAGGAGGGCCCTGTTTCCAAGGGCGTGTCAGGTTAATTTCTGCCGTCACGTTTATCATTGTAGGAAAGAAATCAGCTGTTTGCGATCGCTTGATGTATGCCGTGTGCACTTCAAAACCCACTCTGGAATTTGGGGACAAATTTGCGATCCTTTGATAAATGAGGGCCTATGTATTTGATGTAGCCTATCAGTGTTGGGCAGTAACGATTTTTAGATTACATATCAGGGATAGACAATAAGGGAAATTTGCCACTGGCCCTTCGGGCCAGTGGCTTTTAAGAATCACTGGCCCCACAACTGTAACCACTGGCCCAGGTAATCGATCCCCATAGTCTGCAAAAAAAGACCACTTTCGATTCAATAGCATTTATTAATGCTGATCAGTGCTGTGCATTAAATGCATTCAAGTTAACTTTGTTTTAAACAGGTATGCTAACTTTAAAGAGGTAACTTTGTTTTAAAGAGGTAACAGTTTTAAGGTGCATTTCGTTTTCTTTGCAAAACAAGAAAGTGCATTATTGCAACAGTGCAAATAAAATTCAAGGCATTATTCATCCAAAAGCACAACAAGTTCTTCCTCAAGCTCTTTCTCAGTTGGTTGGTTTTTACGTCCCCCTTGCCAGGTTGTGTATCCAGGGCGTCTAGCTCTTGGCCCAGAGTGCCACCAGTTCAAAACAGCCCTCTCTGCATTGAAGTTGTCAACATGTGGCCCCTCAATGGTGAGGAACATTAGACGGGTGAGGCTTGGAGTAGTCAGCCTTGACCTCCAGTCGCTCTTCACTCTCTTCATACAGGAGAAGCCTCTCTCACACACTGCTGAGCTGATGGCCATTGTGAGGTAGATTTGGGCGAAGATGCCGAGGTTCTTGAACTTCTCTTGTAGATCACCTGCAAAATAAAATAAAGTTGTTAATGACAAAGCAGCGAATAAAGTGTTAAGTAAAACTGTTAATGGAAATACAAAACATAGCTCTACATTACCTCTCTGCAATATTAAGAGGAGGGTGTCTCTGAGAGGCTCGGTGCGGCTTCTTGCCCAGATCTTGTATAGCCTGTACTCTCCCATCACCTTAGTGGCTGTGGTACCTTCGCGCTCTAGGATGCTTTGGTAATGATGGCACAGGGACTCCATGTCTTCTCGCCCATGGAGAACAAAGGCTTGCTTGGAGTTGGAGTCATCTGCGTTTGGTTTTGGCCATGTATGAGGATCGATTGCAGAGAATTTGGCCACAATACTTTCTGCAGACAGCAGGTCCCCCATGCGACTCTCAATTTGTTTGATGAGAATTTCTGAAATACACACACACAATGTTAGCATGATCCACATTTGAATTATTGTCAAATGGCTTTAAAACTGTTAGGGTTTGTAATTTATTAACCTGTAATTGTCTTCCTCTCAGGAGCAAGTGTGTTGTCTGCTGAAGTGTTGGTGAGCACCACTCCATTGTATGTGCCAGTCACTGAATTAGCCAGCATCCTCCTGTGTTGTTCTCCTGGCTCCATACACAGCTCTGTGAGGCCACTGAGGCAGGCCTCGGTGTACTGCACTGCCTCTCCTGATAGAAAAGAATTGAGACGGTCACATAACTTTTAAAACAGCATAAATAATAATTTAACAAAGGAAAAATAAAACATTCAGTATTTACCTGGCGTCAGATTATCCAGTTGAAACTGGAGGCTCAGTGTCTTGAGAAACTCCAGTGTATCCAGCAGGAAGTGCATGAACTGGAGTTCGTCGTAGTTTTTAAGGTATTGGAGAATGTTCTTTGCTCTTCCCACTACTGCAGGTGATGGTCTGGGTGTACGCTCTGGGCTGACCTGGTCCTCAAAGTGTGCCACAAACACAGCATATCCATCACACACAATCTGTAGGAGACAGACAATTTCATGAGATATTTTGCTATCAGAACAAACTTAATGTATCAATCACTGAAAAACTATGTACCTGTGTTGCCTTGTAGATATAGGGCAACCACCTTGCCCCCTTCAGGTTTGTAGGCTTGAGGGCCTTGTCCTCCAGAGCATCTGCCAGCGCCCTCAGCTCCCTCAGTGCCTTTGGAGAGTAGTGGTACTGCATGTACAAATAATGCAGAACCTCCTGCAGCTTTTTGAGCCTTGGCTGTGCTTTTATGGAGTCAATCATACTCAACTCCAGCCTGTGTGCCACACAGTGGATGGAAACCAGGTGGTCCACATCCTTCTTTAGCTTTGCAGCCACACCATTCTTAGTCCCCATATTAACAGCTGCACCATCAGCACAGAAGAAGACCACCTTCTCTTTCCAGTTCTCCAGACCAGCTTTCTCAAACACTTAAAATAAAAATGAAAGCAATTATTCTAAGGCTAGGAACAGCCTAACTTAACCCATGTTTACTACAGTACTACACTACTACTTACCTGACTGCACTGTAGAAAGCACACCATCGGCATGTGCATGTTTCACATCTTCAATTCCGAGGAAGGACTGGACAAATCCCCTCTCCTTAGTCAAGTATTTGACATAGACAATCTCATTCTCTAGTATCCCACTGTCTGTAGCCCCATCAATCATGGCACTGATGTAATGGGTATTCTTTAGGTCAGGAAGCAGCTGCTGCCTCTCTGTGTTGTAAATATCAATTGTGAATCTGGATGGAAATAACAGTGTATTTTAGTATTAAGAAAGTGTTAAAATTAAATAAATTAATAGGCATACTGTATTTTATGGTTATTCTCACCTCACACAAGCCTTATCTGACTTGTAGCAGTCGGGCATGTCGGAGCCAGTTCTGCGATTGAGTTGCACCAGGTCTGGGAAGTCTGTGTATGGTCTCTCTTTTTTCACCACATAGTAAGCTGTGTGGAACATATTCTCCATTTGTTTCTGGAAGCCTGCATCCATCTGACAATTCACATGTACTCCAGCTAGCACAGTGGGCGCTTCAGTCTCTGTCTCTGCCTTCTTCCTCTTTTCACATAATTGGTGTGCAGCACTCTTTTCATGGGGGTCAAAACCTGTAGACCGTTCAGCCAGCTGGCCCTTGTACAATGCAGAATGCCTAAAATAATTAAAGCAAGGGGTGAAAGAATGCCTAACATAAGTAGTTAAACATTTCTATAGCCTTAAATGTATTTGATCAACGCTAACATTTTAATATATATGAAGCTATATGAAGCATTGCTTCTCTCTGCCCCTTCTTGGAAAATAAAGTAATACTTGTATTTCTTCACTGTTCAAGACAAATATACAGTATATCAAATAAATATCTATAAAATAGATAGCATTAAATACTGAGCCAAGGCTAGTAAAGGCTATGGGCTTATGCTGGCATGAATGCGCCATATTATAAACTGTACTTTACTACTGCAGCTAATAAACATTACTGTGATACATTACAAGCAGTGGTTTTCAACCTTTTTGATAACAGGGCCCACTATTTATCCAGCATTTGAGCCAAGGACCACCATTTGATGACATTTTAGCCCCACAGATCCCAAAACTAAAGATTTTGTTTGTTTTTGTCCACAATTCCAGGCTGGATTTTTGCTAAAGAAAACAGGCAAACAGTAAATCAAAGTGACGATTAATGTCCTACATTGTCCAACTGTGTAGGGTTAATTTAGATGAATAGTTTAAGTCTTGAGAGCGTAAACATGAAACATGGACCCGTAAGGGTCCATTTGGTTTCATGTATACGCTCTCAAGAGTTACATCTGGCTAACAACCTTTTTATCTGGTTAACCAACTTAGCTGGGGACCACCTGGAACCCTCTCAAGGACCACTGGTGGTCCCCGGACAACCGGTTGAAAACCACTACATTACCGAAAAAGATGGATCTTCGAGATCAGCGTCACTTGTCCAGTGTTGCCAACTTGACGCATTTGTCACTATGTTTAGCTTTTTTCCCCAGACCCCCCTAGCGCCAAAATTATTGAAAGACTCATGGTGGAAAAATCTAGTGTTTTTTTGCTGGCGAGTTGGGTTGAAAACCACTGCTGTACTAGCCCCTTCTAGGGCATTTTGGAAGTGCCACTAGTGCATTTTGGATTTGAGAAGTTGGCAACACTGCTTGTGGCAGACTGATGAGCGAAACCGTCATACGACCGGAGCCATAGTAGTACAGATTGAGTAGAAACATCGAGGGGAGTCAGGGGACAGAAAAAAGGCTGGTCGCGTGGTTCAAGTACACACGCGAGCCCATAGACTCCAATGCTTGTCCCTATTTAATAGCAGCCTCATCATAGAAGAATCGCCATTGGCGTGGCCACATGAAGTGAAAGGGGTTTGCAAAACTCTACTCTATGGCTCTGGGCATGACAAACTTTTTACGATAGTACCAAGGCGATGCATAATGATACGTTTTTGTTCATGGACATTGACTTTGTTATACTTACTTGTCGGCGTATGTGGGCATAGACCGGCATAGCTCACAAAACACTTCATTTTGGGCTTCATTATACCCAAGCCACTGCCACCGGTCTCGCCATTGAGGTCGGAATTTTCTCTCTCTCTTGTTTTCTTCATATTTCTTTTTTGACTCCTTCAACTCCTCTGGTGACTTTCTTTTCTTTGCTGGTGGTTGCTTTTTGCCCGGTTGTGAGCCGGGGGCCGGAGGTTTTAAGAACATTTTAGGACGCAAACGAGCTGAGAAGTAGCTGCATCTCTTCTTCTCCACACAGTATAGTGTACTGCAAGTGAACGGGGGGGAGGGAGGGAAGGGAGCGCGCTGCCACGGGAGCGAGCCCAGCTGTGTTTTATAGCTCTATGCAGCCACGCTGCAGACGGTGGTACGCACACAACAGGTGACTTGGGTTTGAGATCACGTAACCTAAAGGCGTTTTTTGTGCTAATAAACGAAATATAAACGAAACTGAAAAAAAAAAAAAAAAAAAAAAAAAAAAAACCAAAAATATTTTTGAAATAAAATTGTATTATTAATTTATTTTTAAGAGGTATTTCCTACTGGCCCACCGGACCAGTCAATGAGGCCATCTGGTGGCCCGAAGGGGTTATGAAACCATCGGGGGGCCAGCGGGCCAATTATATTGTCGAACCCTGCATATTATTGTAATATTATTACTTTTGCTCCAAAAAGTAAAGTAACGAGATTACTCTGCAAAATGGGTAATACGTAATGGGTAATACGTACTCTGCAAAAATGGGTAATACGTAATGAATTACTTTGCAAGTAACGCCAAGTTACTCGTTTAAAATGAGCTTGTTGTTGCATGCAAATATAGAACAGATTCACAAGCTATCGACAGGTACTGTAACAACGGAGATGTGCACTAGATTCTAGATCCAGTCCACACGCTGCATCCTGCACACACTTATGTACGCTACAAATCACTTGCTGCTTTATTTTGTATTTTGTTTTTAAATACAAGACCTCAACTGTCTTTGAAAATAATTTTGAAGTTTGTTGGCTTTGTTTTCAGGTGCAGTTTGTGGGATTGGAGACTATTA
Source organism: Benthosema pterotum (assembly GCA_039105355.1). Taxonomy (NCBI): domain Eukaryota; kingdom Metazoa; phylum Chordata; class Actinopteri; order Myctophiformes; family Myctophidae; genus Benthosema; species Benthosema pterotum. The sequence continues at coordinate 54,915,151 of CM076973.1, forward strand.
TTATTCCAATAAATTGGATTCAGTTCTAAAAAGAGCTTGCTAAACAGATTATGTTGTAGCCTACATCTCTATTTTTTTCCTAACCCTAACCCTTAACCAGATGTAACTCTTTGAGAGCGTAAAAATGAAACCAAATGGAAACCAAATGTCCATTTGGTTTCATTTCTACACCCTCAAGAGTTAAAATTATTCATCATGTGAATTAGCCCAACTTAGTCTACACAACTAGAGAATGTAGAAGATTAATGGTCATTTTGATCTGTATGTTCCAGGCGAGCATCTAGCGCATTCTAGTGCATTTTGGAAGTGCCACTAGTGCATTTTGGATCTTGGCAGTTGGCAACACTGCCTCCAGCAGCACCAGTGCCCTGGCGCACAGGAGTGAACGGGAATATGGCAACTCTCCTACTTGAAGGCTCTGGTGTAGGACACCTTTTCTTTTTTGAAGGATAGAAACACTAGTTTGCCTGGCCTGGGCCTGGTGCCCTGGCCTGCCCTGGACTTTTCAAAAAAAAAAAAAAAAAAAAACCTGTCCAGGCCACTAGGTGGCGCAGGCCACCGGGAAAACTCCCTGCACTCCAGATGGCCAATCCGCCCCTGGCCTGGAGCGAAATGTGGGACGGGGCCGCTGGCGTGTGTGCATAGAAATAATAATAAATGAATTAATTCACTAATAGCAATCTCTGCCTTCACTTTTGAATACATGTTCAGCCAGGTTCTCTCAGCTGAGAGAAAGAGAGCCAGTTTCCATGAAACCTTTGCGAAAATAGAAATAGAAATATAGAGCTGCGCAGTGACTTCACCGCCCCTTTTCCAGAAACGGATTCCCCAGTCATTTTTCTCATAGACTTTTCGAAAATGGCAGCCTCGCTCACTACAACCTGGTACCAGCGCGTGGACGGCACCAAGAGAATTAAAAGTCAGGCTCTTCAATTCTACTGTATGTGCCATCAATCAGTGTAAGTGTACACACAGTGATTCTCGCGTTACATTTGTCGTCGCACGAGGTGTGAAGTTTTTCCGTTCTGCGTCATGGACGCTAGCACGATGTTTGACAGCGAGGGGCGGTCCGACCACAGGCCGCAGACGAAGGACCCCAACTACATACACGTGAAGAAGATGTTTAGGCACCGAGTCCAGCAACTTAGGACAATCTACGGCCGGAGTCTCGACCGCCTGGGGGGACTTCAATGCCCATCGCCCAGGGATGGGCTTTTGGGGGAGGAGAGGAGAGGCGAGGAGGAGGACGAGTGTTTGGGAGAGAGGAGCGACGAGCCTGGTGAGGAGCGGGTCGTAGCCCATGAGACGGAAACGGTCGGAGAACCCAAGAGTGAGTCGTCTCCTGCAGAGGAGCAGGCGCAGATCCAGGGACAGGGCGAGGCGGCCGCCGCGTCCCCCGAAGTCAATCGATACTTGACAGAATACGGAGAGCTCTCAACAGCAATCACAGAGTGCCCCGCGGGACACGCACGTTACTTAGCCGCCATGGGGCGCTATCAAAGCCAATACCTCCACAGTGAGTCTCCGGAAGAGACTATGGATAAGGAGGAGTCGTCCGTAGAGGAAGCGCTCCCACCTCAGCCGGTGCCTCTGCCGGCGGTGCCTCAGTTTAAGCCCATAGTCTTGCCGCTAGTCCTGCCGAAGCCCAAACTGGAGCTGCCCGAGCTGATCACGGAAAAGGAGGCGTTGTCCCAGGAGCTGACAGAAGCTCGCCAGGCCTTGGAGCAAATCAACCAGGTTGTGGTGAAGAACCAGCAGGGAAAGGCGGAGAAACGGGAGATGCAAGACCTGAGGGATGCGCTGAGCGGCACCATGGCCATGTTCGCCGAAATCAAACAGTCGCTCATCCTAAACCACCAGGACCTGGAAACCAAGTGCAGGGAGGTCAGCAAAGAGACCAAGGAGGAGAAGGAGGACTTCCGCCAGCAAATAGGCGGTGTCCAGGACAAGATCAACTCTATCGTCTCCGAGCAAAAGATATGCGCCAGCGAGTTCCAGGATCGCTTCAGCGAGGTGACCAACTCGTTCCAGTACGTCAAGAACGGCGTGGAGGTGAACGACAAGCTGATACGGGAGAAACAGGAGGAGTCCAGAGAGTACCAGGTGATGCTGCAGAGGTACAACTCTCTGCTTCAGAAGGGCAAAGACATGGAGGAAAAGCTGAGTGCCATAACAGCCAAGTACGAGCAAATCCAGCAGTCCCTCTCTTCCAGCCAAAAGGACCTGGCAGACACCACGGCGGACAAGATCAGACTAGGGCGCGAGCTGTCCAGCATTAAGAAAGACTGGATCAGCCTGGAGCAGAGCTGGTCAGAGGAGAAGAAGACCATGGACGAGTTCTTCAAGAACGAGGTGATCATGAGGGACCGCATCTGGATGTGGGAGAGGGACGAGCTGCTGGCCGAACACAAGAGCATCGGCGAGGACCTCTCCAAGGCACAGCTGTGGGGCGACGAGCTGGAGAGCGAGCTGGACACCACCAGGAGCCTGATGCAGGCGCAGCGCAAGGCGCTCATGGAGATCAAGGTCTCGCTGGAGAAGTCCAGGGCCAAGAACAAGACGCTGAAGTACAACGTGTTCGAGAAGGACCTCGATGTCAGCAGGCTGAGAGACATGTCCAACGAGAGAGACTCTGAGATCGACGAACTTACTAAGGAGCTCGACATCATCAACAAGCATCTGAAAAAGCTGGGCCACGAGGAGAGGATGAGGTTCACCCTGAAGGGAATCATAAAGGATCACTTACAAAAAAAGGTTGATGAACTAATCGAACAAACAGAGAAGCTCTTACCATCACCATAGCTGACTGATTTTACTAAAAAAGTAAAGGAAGGAGAACAAATTTGCTAAAAAAAAACATGCTATAGCCCTCATTTATCAACGTGGTGTACACCCCAAAATGGACGTAGAGCATGCATAGAGCAGAATTCCCACAATGTTCAACATTTATCATTCCCACCATGAACTTGAAGTTGATCCTACGTCCGCACAAAACCCACGTCAGGTCGGGAGCTGTCGTAGGATTTGTCCTCGCCTGTTTCTCTGTCCGAAACAAGCGGAGCAGCATTGTCTGAACTGCTCAAAAGCATCTACAGTTATCTATTCACTCCTAGTATATAAAATGTAATAAATGATACAGATGGAAAAAAGTATAGGTTTGGAAAGGCAGATATAGGCTATACCTACAATAATATTTTTGCTGCAGTAGCCTACAGCAGCGGGAGATGACGCCTACTCCCAGTGAAAAAAGAAGAAATATGAAAATAAAACCCACTTTTATTTGCAGTGACAAATACATGCACAGCTTGTCTATTTCGAAATGATATATGCTACGTTAGATGCTTATTTCGTTCGCCTCAAACTAGTGCAGACCTACATAGTAGGCTGTTTGCGAGAGCAATTTCGGGAGTTGTGATTGCGGATCGTGCCACTGTGTACAGTAGCTTACGTCTGGTCTGCTGCACGAAGGGATAGAAATCGTGTAAATCAGCATCATCACACTAATATGTAACGCCTGCAGCCTTCATCTACATGCCATCGATTCATTTATTAATTACCGGGGGGGCATCAAGCAGCGCGATCAGTAAGTAAGTAAAGCAAGTATCCTTGCCAGGCCATTATGTCAGGAGGCCTAGCTGAGCCATTGAGGCCCATATAGGTCAGGAGCCTATCTCCCGTTTCTGTAGCGTGAGGCAGCTTGATGTACAAGTACACCCCCTGGACATGACGCTAGTATATCGCAGGGACTTACCCCCAATCCAGCCCTTGATGCTGAGTGCCAAGCAGGGAGGCATTGGGTCCCATTTTTAGAGTCTTTGGTATGACCCGGCCGGGAATCGAACCCCGACCTCCCAGTCTCAGGGCGGACACTCTAACCCTGGTTCCTTGGGCGTATTGCAGTTGTTCATGTCGCGCAAACAAACGGAGGAGGGCCCTGTTTCCAAGGGCGTGTCAGGTTAATTTCTGCCGTCACGTTTATCATTGTAGGAAAGAAATCAGCTGTTTGCGATCGCTTGATGTATGCCGTGTGCACTTCAAAACCCACTCTGGAATTTGGGGACAAATTTGCGATCCTTTGATAAATGAGGGCCTATGTATTTGATGTAGCCTATCAGTGTTGGGCAGTAACGATTTTTAGATTACATATTATTGTAATATTATTACTTTTGCTCCAAAAAGTAAAGTAACGAGATTACTCTGCAAAATGGGTAATACGTAATGGGTAATACGTACTCTGCAAAAATGGGTAATACGTAATGAATTACTTTGCAAGTAACGCCAAGTTACTCGTTTAAAATGAGCTTGTTGTTGCATGCAAATATAGAACAGATTCACAAGCTATCGACAGGTACTGTAACAACGGAGATGTGCACTAGATTCTAGATCCAGTCCACACGCTGCATCCTGCACACACTTATGTACGCTACAAATCACTTGCTGCTTTATTTTGTATTTTGTTTTTAAATACAAGACCTCAACTGTCTTTGAAAATAATTTTGAAGTTTGTTGGCTTTGTTTTCAGGTGCAGTTTGTGGGATTGGAGACTATTATTATTCCAATAAATTGGATTCAGTTCTAAAAAGAGCTTGCTAAACAGATTATGTTGTAGCCTACATCTCTATTTTTTTCCTAACCCTAACCCTTAACCAGATGTAACTCTTTGAGAGCGTAAAAATGAAACCAAATGGAAACCAAATGTCCATTTGGTTTCATTTCTACACCCTCAAGAGTTAAAATTATTCATCATGTGAATTAGCCCAACTTAGTCTACACAACTAGAGAATGTAGAAGATTAATGGTCATTTTGATCTGTATGTTCCAGGCGAGCATCTAGCGCATTCTAGTGCATTTTGGAAGTGCCACTAGTGCATTTTGGATCTTGGCAGTTGGCAACACTGCCTCCAGCAGCACCAGTGCCCTGGCGCACAGGAGTGAACGGGAATATGGCAACTCTCCTACTTGAAGGCTCTGGTGTAGGACACCTTTTCTTTTTTGAAGGATAGAAACACTAGTTTGCCTGGCCTGGGCCTGGTGCCCTGGCCTGCCCTGGACTTTTCAAAAAAAAAAAAAAAAAAAAAACCTGTCCAGGCCACTAGGTGGCGCAGGCCACCGGGAAAACTCCCTGCACTCCAGATGGCCAATCCGCCCCTGGCCTGGAGCGAAATGTGGGACGGGGCCGCTGGCGTGTGTGCATAGAAATAATAATAAATGAATTAATTCACTAATAGCAATCTCTGCCTTCACTTTTGAATACATGTTCAGCCAGGTTCTCTCAGCTGAGAGAAAGAGAGCCAGTTTCCATGAAACCTTTGCGAAAATAGAAATAGAAATATAGAGCTGCGCAGTGACTTCACCGCCCCTTTTCCAGAAACGGATTCCCCAGTCATTTTTCTCATAGACTTTTCGAAAATGGCAGCCTCGCTCACTACAACCTGGTACCAGCGCGTGGACGGCACCAAGAGAATTAAAAGTCAGGCTCTTCAATTCTACTGTATGTGCCATCAATCAGTGTAAGTGTACACACAGTGATTCTCGCGTTACATTTGTCGTCGCACGAGGTGTGAAGTTTTTCCGTTCTGCGTCATGGACGCTAGCACGATGTTTGACAGCGAGGGGCGGTCCGACCACAGGCCGCAGACGAAGGACCCCAACTACATACACGTGAAGAAGATGTTTAGGCACCGAGTCCAGCAACTTAGGACAATCTACGGCCGGAGTCTCGACCGCCTGGGGGGACTTCAATGCCCATCGCCCAGGGATGGGCTTTTGGGGGAGGAGAGGAGAGGCGAGGAGGAGGACGAGTGTTTGGGAGAGAGGAGCGACGAGCCTGGTGAGGAGCGGGTCGTAGCCCATGAGACGGAAACGGTCGGAGAACCCAAGAGTGAGTCGTCTCCTGCAGAGGAGCAGGCGCAGATCCAGGGACAGGGCGAGGCGGCCGCCGCGTCCCCCGAAGTCAATCGATACTTGACAGAATACGGAGAGCTCTCAACAGCAATCACAGAGTGCCCCGCGGGACACGCACGTTACTTAGCCGCCATGGGGCGCTATCAAAGCCAATACCTCCACAGTGAGTCTCCGGAAGAGACTATGGATAAGGAGGAGTCGTCCGTAGAGGAAGCGCTCCCACCTCAGCCGGTGCCTCTGCCGGCGGTGCCTCAGTTTAAGCCCATAGTCTTGCCGCTAGTCCTGCCGAAGCCCAAACTGGAGCTGCCCGAGCTGATCACGGAAAAGGAGGCGTTGTCCCAGGAGCTGACAGAAGCTCGCCAGGCCTTGGAGCAAATCAACCAGGTTGTGGTGAAGAACCAGCAGGGAAAGGCGGAGAAACGGGAGATGCAAGACCTGAGGGATGCGCTGAGCGGCACCATGGCCATGTTCGCCGAAATCAAACAGTCGCTCATCCTAAACCACCAGGACCTGGAAACCAAGTGCAGGGAGGTCAGCAAAGAGACCAAGGAGGAGAAGGAGGACTTCCGCCAGCAAATAGGCGGTGTCCAGGACAAGATCAACTCCATCGTCTCCGAGCAAAAGATATGCGCCAGGGAGTTCCAGGATCGCTTCAGCGAGGTGACCAACTCGTTCCAGTACGTCAAGAATGGCGTGGAGGTGAACGACAAGCTGATACGGGAGAAACAGGAGGACTCCAGAGAGTACCAGGTGATGCTGCAGAGGTACAACTCTCTGCTTCAGAAGGGCAAAGACATGGAGGAAAAGCTGAGTGCCATAACAGCCAAGTACGAGCAAATCCAGCAGTCCCTCTCTTCCAGCCAAAAGGACCTGGCAGACACCACGGCGGACAAGATCAGACTAGGGCGCGAGCTGTCCAGCATTAAGAAAGACTGGATCAGCCTGGAGCAGAGCTGGTCAGTGGAGAAGAAGACCATGGACGAGTTCTTCAAGAACGAGGTGATCATGAGGGACCGCATCTGGATGTGGGAGAGGGACGAGCTGCTGGCCGAACACAAGAGCATCGGCGAGGACCTCTCCAAGGCACAGCTGTGGGGCGACGAGCTGGAGAGCGAGCTGGACACCACCAGGAGCCTGATGCAGGCGCAGCGCAAGGCGCTCATGGAGATCAAGGTCTCGCTGGAGAAGTCCAGGGCCGAGAAGAAGACGCTGAAGAACAACGTGTTCGAGAAGGACCTTGTTGTCAGCAGGCTGAGAAACACGTCCGACAAGAGAGACACTGAGATCGACAAACTTACTAAGGAGCTTGCCAGCATACTGGAGCAGCTGAAAAAGCTGGGCTACCAGGAGAGGAGGAGGTTCACCCTGAAGGGACTCCTAAAGGATTACTTTCAGAAAGAGGTTGATAAACTAATCCGTCAAACAGAGAAGCTCATACCATCACCATAGCTGACTGATTTTACTAAAAAAAGTAAAAGGAAGAACAAAAAAGTAAAGGAAGGAGAACAAATTTGCTAAAAAAAAAACACGCTAGAGCCCTCATTTATCAATGTGGTGTACACCCAAAAATGGACGTAGAGCATGCATAGAGCAGAATTCCCACATTGTTCAACATTTATCATTCCCACCATGAACTTGAAGTTGATCCTATGTCCGCACAAAACCCACGTCAGGTCGGCAGCTGTCGTAGGATTTGTCCTCGCCTGTTTCTCTGTTCTAAACAAGCGGAGCAGCATTGTCTGAACTGCTCAAAAGCATCTAAAGTTATCCATTCACTCCTAGTATATAAAACGTAATAAATGATACAGATGGAAAAAGTATAGGTTTGGAAAGGCATATATAGGCTATACCTACAATAATATTTTTGCTGCAGTAGCCTACAGCAGCGGGAGATGACGCCTACTCCCGGTGAAAAAAGAAGAAATATGAAAATAAAACCCACTTTTATTTGCAGTGACAAATACTTGCACAGCTTGTCTATTTCAAAATGATATATGCTACGTTAGGTGCTTATTTCGTTCGCCTCAGTCACCGAGATAAACTAGTGCAGACCTACATAGTAGGCTGCTTGCGAGAGCAATTTCGGGAGTTGTGATTGCGGATCGTGCCACTGTGTACAGTAGCTTACGTCTGGTCTGCTGCACGAAGGGATAGAAATCTTGTAAATCAGCATCATCACACTAATATGTAACACCTGCAGCCTTCATGTACATGCCATCGATTCATTCATTAATTACCGGGGGGGCATCAAGCATCGCGATCAGTGGAAAGTTTTTATTCTTTATTTTTTCTCTCGCATTACCATGGTTCCTTGGGCGTATTGCAGTTGTTCATGTCGCGCAAACAAACGGAGGAGGGCCCTGTTTCCAAGGGCGTGTCAGGTTAATTTCTGCCGTCACGTTTATCATTGTAGGAAAGAAATCAGCTGTTTGCGATCGCCGTGTGCACTCCAAAACCCACTCTGGAATTTGGGGACGAATTTGCGATCCTTTGATAAATGAGGGCCTATGTATTTGATGTAGCCTATCAGTGTTGGGCAGTAACGATTTTTAGATTACGGTACATATTATTGTAATATTATTACTTTTGCTCCAAAAAGTAAAGTAACGAGATTACTCTGCAAAAATGGGTAATACGTAATGCATTACTTTGCAAGTAACACTAAGTTACTTGTTTAAAATGAGCTTGTTGTTGCATGCAAAAATGGAACAGATTCACAAGCTATCGACAGGTACTGTAACAACAGAGATGTGCACTAGATTCTAGATCCAGTCCACACGCTGCATCCTGCCCACACTTATGTACGCTACAAATCACTTGCTGCTTTATTTTGTATTTTATTTTTAAATGCAAGACCTCAACTGTCTTTGAAAATAATCTTGAAGTTTGATGGCTTTGTTTTCAGGTGCAGTTTGTGGGATTGGAGACTATTATTATTCCAATAAATTGGATTCAGTTCTAAAAAGAGCTTGCTAAACAGATTATGTTGTAGCCTACATCTCTATTTTTTTCCTAACCCTAACCCTTAACCAGATGTAACTCTTTGAGAGCGTAAAAATGAAACCAAATGGAAACCAAATGTCCATTTGGTTTCATTTCTACACCCTCAAGAGTTAAAATATTCATCACATGAATTAGCCCAACTTAGTCTACACAACTAGAGAATGTAGAAGATTAATGGTCATTTTGATCTGTATGTTCCAGGCGAGCATCTAGCGCATGCTAGTGCATTTTGGAAGTGCCACTAGTGCATTTTGGATCTTGGCAGTTGGCAACACTGCCTCCAGCAGCGTGAGGCAGTGCCCTGGCGCACAGGAGTGAACGGGAATATGGCAACTCTTGTACTGGAAGGCTCTGGTGTAGGACACCTTTTCTTTTTTGAAGGATAGAAACACTAGTTTGCCTGGCTTGGGCCTGGTGCCCTGGCCTGCCCTGGACTTTTCAAAAAAAAAAAAACTGTCCAGGCCACTAGGTGGCGCAGGCCACCGGGAAAACTCCCTGCACTCCAGATGGCCAATCCGCCCCTGGCCTGGAGCGAAATGTGGGACGGGGCCGCTGGCGTGTGTGCATAGAAATAATAATAAATGAATTAATTCACTAATAGCGATCTCTGCCTTCACTTTTGAATACATGTTCAGCCAGGTTCTCTCAGCTGAGAGAGAGAAAGAGAGCCAGTTTCCATGAAACCTTTGCGAAAATAGAAATAAAAATATAGAGCTGCGCAGTGACTTCTCCGCCCCTTTTCCAGAAACGGATTCCCCATTCATTTTTCTCATAGACTTTTCGAAAATGATCCATATAAAGATGATTAGGCCACTGACTAAGCCAACTTGGGTCGTGACAAATCATGATGACAATCACAAAAGGTGTTGTATCCTGCTGTTTTCTACTTCTTGATATTTAGATATTATATGACAATATTGTTTGGTTTTGTCCGCGGAGCAATCGTGTTTTTATTTACCATCCATGAATGAGTATTACGTTTCCGGAACAGGGGCGACGTCATGTAAGGGGCGTGGCTGCACAGATCTATTTACATTCAATAAAAGGAAAAGCAAATTATGCGCCGTTTCCATCCACTGAAATGAGCAATAGATGACACAATATTGCCAATATAATGAGAGACGCATGGTTATTTAACATAAACACTATTTTCTATTTTTGTCTGCGCAACAGGCTTGAAGCTCCCGGCGCTGGTGGCCAAGTTTGGTACTGCAGGCGGGTGGAATTCATGCACGAACGCCCCGAGAGCACACAGCGCTGTTTTACATTTTACATTTATCAATGTAATTCTTATAGGCGCATTTTGATTCAATGGGCTTTGTTGGCAAGAGAAAACATGCATTTACATCGCCGAAGCACAATACAACAGTACAACAATACATGAAAACAAAAATTATGAACATTTAAAAGTCAGGCTCTTCAATTCTATATGCCATCAATCAGTGTAAGTGTACACACAGCGATTCTTCTTGAGGAATGTCAGTTCTCTGAAACAACAACAGCAGCAGAATATCCAGCACCACAGTGGGTGTGCATTGACGTCACTGGGTATATATATCCATAACGTGTTGAGCTCTCCATATAGGAGGAAGGGCGTTATCCATATCCTCAGCACCGGTCAAGGTTCAAGCTCTCGCGTTACATCTGTCGTCGCACGAGGTGTGAAGTTTTTCCGTTCTGCGTCATGGACGCTAGCACGATGTTTGACAGTGAGGGGCGGTTCGACCACAGGCCGCAGACGAAGGACCCCAACTACATACACGTGAAGAAGATGTTTAGGCACCGTGTCCAGCAACTTACGACAACCTACGGCCATTGATAACGATGGGGCGCTATCAAAGCCAATACCTCCACAGTGAGTCTCCGGAAGAGACTATGGATAAGGAGGAGTCGTCCGTGGAGGAAGCGCTCCCATCTCAGCCGGTGCCTCTGCCGGCGGTGCCACAGTTTAAGCCCATAGTCTTGCCGCTAGTCCTGCCGAAGCCTAAACTGGAGCTGCCAGAGCTGATCACGGAAAAGGAGGCATTGTCCCAGGAGCTGACAGAAGCTCACCAAGCCTTGGAGCAAATCAAGCAGGTTGTGGTGAAGAACCAGCAGGGAAAGGTGGAGAAACGGGAGATGCAAGACCTGAGGGATGCGCTGAGCGGCACCATGGCCATGTTCGCCGAAATCAAACAGTCGCTCATCCTAAACCACCAGGACCTGGAAACCAAGTGCAGGGAGGTCAGCAAAGAGACCAAGGAGGAGGAGGACCTCCGCCAGCAAATAGGCGGTGTCCAGGACAAGATCAACTACATCGTCTCCGAGCAAAAGATATGCGCCAGCGAGTTCCAGGATCGCTTCAGCGAGGTGACCAACTCGTTCCAGTACGTCAAGAACGGCGTGGAGGTGAATGACAAGCTGATACGGGAGAAACAGGAGGAGTCCAGAGAGTACCAGGTGATGCTGCAGAGGTACAACTCTCTGCTTCAGAAGGGCAAAGACATGGAGGAAAAGCTGAGTGCCATAACAGCCAAGTACGAGCAAATCCAGCAGTCCCTCTCTTCCAGCCAAAAGGACCTGGCAGACACCACGGCGGACAAGATCAGACTAGGGCGCGAGCTGTCCAGCATTAAGAAAGACTGGATCAGCCTGGAGCAGAGCTGGTCAGTGGAGAAGAAGACCATGGACGAGTTCTTCAAGAACGAGGTGATCATGAGGGACCGCATCTGGATGTGGGAGAGGGACGAGCTGCTGGCCGAACACAAGAGCATCGGCGAGGACCTCTCCAAGGCACAGCTGTGGGGCGACGAGCTGGAGAGCGAGCTGGACACCACCAGGAGCCTGATGCAGGCGCAGCGCAAGGCGCTCATGGAGATCAAGGTCTCGCTGGAGAAGTCCAGGGCCGAGAACAAGACGCTGAAGAACAACGTGTTCGAGAAGGACTACAAGATCGGCAGGCTGAGACACACGTCCAACCAGAAAGACTCTGAGATCGCCAATCTTACTAAGGAGCGCGACAGCATACTGGAGCAGCTGAAAAAGATGGACGATCAGGAGAGAATGAGGTTCACCCTGAAGGGACTCATGATTGATTACTATAATAAACACATATATAGGCATGCATAGAGAAGAATTCCCACATTGTTCAACATTTATCATTCCCACCATGAACTTGAAGTTGATCCTATGTCCGCACAAAACCCACGTCAGGTCGGGAGCTGTCGTAGGATTTGTCCTCGCCTGTTTCTCTGTCCTAAACAAGCGGAGCAGCATTGTCTGAACTGCTCAAAAGCATCTAAAGTATCTAACCAGATGTAACTCTTTGATTTAATTTCATTTGGTTTCATTTCTACACCCTCAAGAGTTACAATATTCATCACGTGAATTAGCCCAACTTAGTCTACACAACGAGAGAATGTAGAAGATTAATGGTCATTTTGATCTGTATTTCCAGACGAGCATCTAGCGCATCTACTGCATTTTGGAAGTGCCACTAGTGCATTTTGGATCTTGGCAGTGTTGGCAACACTGCCTCCAGCAGCACGAGCGCCCTGGCGCACAGGAGTGAATGGGAATATGGCATTCACTCCTGTGAGCCTTCAAGTAATACTTGAAGGCTCTGGTGTAGGACACCTTTTTCTTTTTTGAAGGATAGAAACACTAGTTTGCCTGGCCTGGGCCTGGCGCCCTGGCCTGCCTTGGACTTTTCAAAAAAAAAAAAAAAAAAAAAAAAAAAAAAACTGTCCAGGCCACTAGGTGGCGCAGGCCACCGGGAAAACTCCCTGTACTCCAGATGGCATATCCGCCCCTGGCCTGGAGCGAAATGTGGGCCGCTGGCGTGTGTGCATAGAAATAATAATAAATGAATTAATTCACTAATAGCGATCTGTGCCTTCACTTTTGAATACATGTTCAGCCAGGTTCTCTCAGCTGAGAGAGAGAAAGAGAGTCAGTTTCCATGAAACCTTTGCGAAAATAGAAATATAGAGCTGCGCAGTGACTTCACCGCCCCTGTTCCAGAAACGGATTCCTTATTCATTTTTCTCATAGACTTTTCGAAAATGATTCATATAAAGATGATTAGGCCGTGGACAAAGCCAACTCAGGGCGTGACAAATCATGATGACGCACAATCTTTTGGGACAATCAAATAATTTGATATAAATAAGATGAAAAACGAAACAAATATTATATATTATATGACAATATTGTTTGGTTTTGTCCGCGGAGCAATCGTGTTTTTATTTACCATCCATGAATGAGTATTACGTTTCCGGAACAGGGGCGACGTCATGTAAGGGGCGTGGCTGCACAGATCTATTTACATTCAATAAAAGGAAAAGCAAATTATGCGCCGTTTCCATCCACTGAAATGAGCAATAGATGACACAATATTGCCAATATAATGAGAGACGCATGGTTATTTAACATAAACACTATTTTCTATTTTTGTCTGCGCAACAGGCTTGAAGCTCCCGGCGCTGGTGGCCAAGTTTGGTACTGCAGGCGGGTGGAATTCATGCACGAACGCCCCGAGAGCACACAGCGCTGTTTTACATTTTACATTTATCAATGTAATTCTTATAGGCGCATTTTGATTCAATGGGCTTTGTTGGCAAGAGAAAACATGCATTTACATCGCCGAAGCACAATACAACAGTACAACAATACATGAAAACAAAAATTATGAACATTTAAAAGTCAGGCTCTTCAATTCTATATGCCATCAATCAGTGTAAGTGTACACACAGCGATTCTTCTTGAGGAATGTCAGTTCTCTGAAACAACAACAGCAGCAGAATATTCAGCACCACAGTGGGTGTGCATTGACGTCACTGGGTATATATATCCATAACGTGTTGAGCTCTCCATATAGGAGGAAGGGCGTTATCCATATCCTCAGCACCGGTCAAGGTTCAAGCTCTCGCGTTACATCTGTCGTCGCACGAGGTGTGAAGTTTTTCCGTTCTGCGTCATGGACGCTAGCACGATGTTTGACAGTGAGGGGCGGTTCGACCACAGGCCGCAGACGAAGGACCCCAACTACATACACGTGAAGAAGATGTTTAGGCACCGTGTCCAGCAACTTAGGACAACCTACGGCCATTGATAACGATGGGGCGCTATCAAAGCCAATACCTCCACAGTGAGTCTCCGGAAGAGACTATGGATAAGGAGGAGTCGTCCGTGGAGGAAGCGCTCCCATCTCAGCCGGTGCCTCTGCCGGCGGTGCCACAGTTTAAGCCCATAGTCTTGCCGCTAGTCCTGCCGAAGCCTAAACTGGAGCTGCCAGAGCTGATCACGGAAAAGGAGGCATTGTCCCAGGAGCTGACAGAAGCTCGCCAGGCCTTGGAGCAAATCAAGCAGGTTGTGGTGAAGAACCAGCAGGGAAAGGTGGAGAAACGGGAGATGCAAGACCTGAGGGATGCGCTGAGCGGCACCATGGCCATGTTCGCCGAAATCAAACAGTCGCTCATCCTAAACCACCAGGACCTGGAAACCAAGTGCAGGGAGGTCAGCAAAGAGACCAAGGAGGAGGAGGACCTCCGCCAGCAAATAGGCGGTGTCCAGGACAAGATCAACTCCATCGTCTCCGAGCAAAAGATGTGCGCCAGCGAGTTCCAGGATCGCTTCAGCGAGGTGACCAACTCGTTCCAGTACGTCAAGAACGGCGTGGAGGTGAATGACAAGCTGATACGGGAGAAACAGGAGGAGTCCAGAGAGTACCAGGTGATGCTGCAGAGGTACAACTCTCTGCTTCAGAAGGGCAAAGACATGGAGGAAAAGCTGAGTGCCATAACAGCCAAGTACGAGCAAATCCAGCAGTCCCTCTCTTCCAGCCAAAAGGACCTGGCAGACACCACGGCGGACAAGATCAGACTAGGGCGCGAGCTGTCCAGCATTAAGAAAGACTGGATCAGCCTGGAGCAGAGCTGGTCAGTGGAGAAGAAGACCATGGACGAGTTCTTCAAGAACGAGGTGATCATGAGGGACCGCATCTGGATGTGGGAGAGGGACGAGCTGCTGGCCGAACACAAGACCATCGGCGAGGACCTCTCCAAGGCACAGCTGTGGGGCGACGAGCTGGAGAGCGAGCTGGACACCACCAGGAGCCTGATGCAGGCGCAGCGCAAGGCGCTCATGGAGATCAAGGTCTTGCTGGAGAAGTCCAGGGCCGAGAACAAGACGCTGAAGAACAACGTGTTCGAGAAGGACCATGAGATCGGCAGGCTGAGACACACGTCCAACCAGAAAGACTCTGAGATCGCCAATCTTACTAAGGAGCGCGACAGCATACTGGAGCAGCTGAAAAAGCTGGACGATCAGGAGAGGATGAGGTTCACCCTGAAGGGACTCATGATGGATTTCTTAAAGAAACATATATATAGATATGCATAGAGAAGAATTCCCACATTGTTCAACATTTATCATTCCCACCATGAACTTGAAGTTGATTCTACGTCCGCACAAAACCCACGTCAGGTCGGGAGCTGTCGTAGGATTTGTCCTCGCCTGTCCTAAACAAGCGGAGCAGCATTGTCTGAACTGCTCAAAAGCAACTACAGTATCTAACCAGATGTAACTCTTTGATTTAATTTCATTTGGTTTCATTTCTACACCCTCAAGAGTTAAAATATTCATCACGTGAATTAGCCCAACTTAGTCTACACAACTAGAGAATGTAGAAGATTAATGGTCATTTTGATCTGTATGTTCCAGGCGAGCATCTAGCGCATGCTAGTGCATTTTGGAAGTGCCACTAGTGCATTTTGGATCTTGGCAGTGTTGGCAACACTGCCTCCAGCAGCACGAGCGCCCTGGCGCACAGGAGTGAATGGGAATATGGCATTCACTCCTGTGAGCCTTCAAGTGAATGGGAATATGGCATTCACTCCTGTGAGCCTTCAAGTAATATTTGAAGGCTCTGGTGTAGGACACCTTTTTCTTTTTTGAAGGATAGAAACACTAGTTTGCCTGGCCTGGGCCTGGTGCCCTGGCCTGCCTTGGACTTTTCAAAAAAAAAAAAGAAAAAAAAAAACTGTCCAGGCCACTAGGTGGCGCAGGCCACCGGGAAAACTCCCTGTACTCCAGATGGCCAATCCGCCCCTGGCCTGGAGCGAAATGTGGGCCGCTGGCGTGTGTGCATAAAAATAATAATAAATGAATTAATTCACTAATAGCGATCTCTGCCTTCACTTTTGAATACATGTTCAGCCAGGTTCTCTCAGCTGAAAGAGAGAAAGAGAGTCAGTTTCCATGAAACCTTTGCGAAAATAGAAATATAGAGCTGCGCAGTGACTTCACCGCCCCTTTTCCAGAAACGGATTCCCTATTCATTTTTCTCATAGACTTTTCGAAAATGATTCATATAAAGATGATTAGGCCGTGGACAAAGCCAACTCAGGGCGTGACAAATCATGATGACGCACAATCTTTTGGGACAATCAAATAATTTCATATAAATAAGATGAAAAACGAAACAAATATTATATATTATATGACAATATTGTTTGGTTTTGTCCGCGGCGCAATCGTGTTTTTATTTACCATCCATGAATGAGTATTACGTTTCCGGAACAGGGGCGACGTCATGTAAGGAGCGTGGCTGCACAGTTCGCGCGTAGGGGGCGGCAGTGGCTCTGAGGTAGAGTAACCGGATGGTAACCACAAGGTTGCCGGTTTGATCCCAGGCTCCCACAGAGTTAGTGTTGAAGTGTCCTTGAGCAAGACACTGAAGCCCTAATTGCTCCTGATGTGCTAGTAGGTACCTTGCATGGTTTCCACTGCCATCAGTGTATGAATGTGTGTGTGAATGTGGTGAATGTGGTGAATGTGATGCACAATCTATGTAAAACGCCTTGGATAAAGGCGCTATATATAAATGCACCATTTACCATTTATGCGCCGTTTCCATCCACTGAAATGAGCAATACACCCACACCGCGTGTCGTCATCACACGTTGGCTCCGCCCCCGTAGGGTAAAGAAAATGTTGCTCTCGTTGACTGCAGTGTTATGCACGGCGATTTCAAAATGGAATATTTCACACAATGATGTTTTAAACTGTTTACGATGTCTTATCTTGATCCACTACTGCTCGTGGACATGGCACGATATGTTAACAAGTTAAACAACATCGGAATAGATAGCTCTCCGTATGTTATTAAAGGGGAAGACCACTGATTTTCAACACTGAACTATGTTGTTAATATGTATTAAGGACTGGACTGGACATTTATCTGGTCGAGTTGCCTGGGGAGAAACAACTTTAGGCTACATTTTCTATATCTATGATAAATTAAAGTTACCATAATGTTAAACACCAAGGGCCAGTACTGACTTAGTTTTGTTCATAGAGCTCATTTTTAATAAATTACAAGTACCATGTTCTACACACTGTATGAACACTGTTGACATTTTAATGTAGCCTACCTACATGGCTTTGTTTATTGGTGTCATTATCTTGTCTACTGTTTTGTGGCCACGAACCTGTCACCACCCCTTTGGTAGTTACTACCACCTAGAACACGTTTTTAATTACAGTAGACTGCTGAAGATCATCTGATTCACAGACTGAACTCAGTGAACTGATTCATGTTTCAACACAGACTCCTTTTTTGTTTCTTTAATTTATTTATAACATGCCCAGAAATGGGTTGTTTTTCATATGCAATTTATGCTCATCTCTTTTCTATATTCTTTTTAACTGCAATAATGAGCATGCACGACCAAGTTTCTCCACCTACCTTAATTGTACTGTGATGTGACAATATACTGTTAATTAAAAGGGTTAGAATTATGAATATGTGCCATATTATCATGCAGGTATCTATTCAAAAGGCACTATGAAGAACTGGAGGTCCCTGGACGCCAGAACGTTCTGAGAGTGGACAGGGCTTGACACTAACACTTGCCCGCTTGCCCAGGGCAAGTAAAAAAATGGTCGGGCAAGTGAAGACTGCTACCTGGTTGCCCGATCGGGCAAGTGTGCAACTTAGTGCACTATAGCACAACACAAGATAAATTTGTCTTGAAGGCGGTCATTGCACGCTATCCACAATTCCAGGCTGGATTTGGGAAACAAAACAGGCAGATTAACATACACATCAAAATGACCTAATCTTCTACATTCTCTAGTTGTGTAGACCTGGGCTAATTAAGATGATGAATTTTAACTCTTGAGAGTGTAAAAATGAAACCAAATGGACCCGCAAGGGTCCATTTGGTTTCATTTTTACGTTCTCAAGAGTTACATCTGTAAAATTTACAATATATTTTTGGGGGGCAAGTGACCATGAGCTGAGGGAAGTAGTCCGAGACCTTAGTGTCAACCCCTGGTGGATATGTGGGGGTTGAATACCCACCTCTCCAGACTCCATCTCAGCCCATAGCACTTGTAATAGATACCAACCCACAGAACTTGCAGCAGTGACTTATATACGAAGTCTAATGTATTAACCATGTTTTAGTGCTTACATTGTACGATATATTGTAAATTCTGCTTAAATTGTAAACTTTTGTTGTTTTCCAGGCACTGAAAACGTTTTAAGGCATTGTAAATCATCATCAAGCCCCCACTGCACCTGGGTTGCTGACTTGTTGTGCAGAGAGATGGTGTTATACTTACAGTACATTGTGACCGCAAGACGGGGTGAACTTGGATGCAGTTAATACAGAGATTGTGTTTTATTGAATAAAAAACATTATAAAATAGTATAATTATATATTTAGTGATATGAAAATTTCTACTGTATAATAATGACATACTCAACATAGGAAGGTCAGGCTGACAGTGGTTAAAATAGTCAAAACTATGAAACCACATATCTCAATCATGAATACAATATGCATTGTTGCATTATGCATTTGATGATTTGTGTTTTTAAAACATTGGTGAATCATGCTCCCATGCAGCTGCGGTACTATGCAAAGTAGAGGCTTGTATTAGACTGGATCATCATGAAGCTGTTTCAACAACATCTCAATATTACACCATCTTGAAGACTGGCTGGGGCTAATTCTTCAGGTTGTGCTTGATGCTCTGGAGAAGGCACTGGTGTTGCTTCCTGGGCTACTGGAGTGACAGCTTTAGGCTGAGATTGTTGAGACTGCTGTGTCTTCTTGTGGTTCACCCTTAAACATTTGATGCAGCTGATGATTGTGATTTTGGGAGATTTTTCAGGAAACATGAGGGGTATGTAGTCTCGATGTGTTTCGTCCTCATGTTCAACCCTACAGAAAGACATGGTGGTAATTAATACTTCTATACTACTGCACAAGCTAAATTTAAACACATCTCAAATCCAAATTACTTTACATTTAAACGTGCTTGAGAAAGAAATTATTATTATTATTATTATTATTATTATTATTATTATTATTATTATTATTATTACCCCTATCGCTTTTTGTGTTCACCGGGTCAATGCGATATAGGCCGGTGTACACCAGAAATTTCCACTCCACACTGTGCGGACTGTGGGGGCGTGAAAAATCAGCGGATGGTCTCTAAATTTTCTGGGCCCCCTCCTCTTCGTGTGGACACCACATGTTCAC
This sequence comes from Benthosema pterotum, assembly GCA_039105355.1. NCBI lineage: Eukaryota > Metazoa > Chordata > Actinopteri > Myctophiformes > Myctophidae > Benthosema > Benthosema pterotum. The sequence continues at coordinate 54,934,596 of CM076973.1, forward strand.
CGATCAGTCCTTCAGATGACCCACACTGCTATTTTTTCCTCTGTGTCCATTTTAGGGCCTTATATTGCAGTTCAAGCATAATTCCACAGGGTGGCAGGCTATTAACCAAAACTCTACATGTGTACATGGTGTACATGTCCCATACTTTTACATGAACATGTCTAGGTCATATTACAGGACATATTACAGGCTTACTATAGCCGCACGGCTGGTTCCCAAAATGTGGTTCGGGGACGTCTGGGAGTCCAACCATGTACACGGGCCATAGTTTGTATGCATGACCAGTAGTTTTACATAAAAGTTTCTAGATTACATTACACGACAGCCTAGTACAGCCACGGCTGATTCCCAAAGTGCGGTTTGGGGACCTCTGGGAGTCCAACTATGTACATAGGCCATAGTTTGTGTGCACGACCAATACTTTTCCACAAACATTTCAAGGCTATAGTACAATCCAGCCATGTCTGGTTCCCAAAGTGTGGTTCAGGGACCACTGGGAGTCCAACTATGTACACATGCAGTATGTGTGCACAACCAAAAGTTTTATTACAGTACAGCTATGGCTAGTTCCAAAATTGTGGTTTGCTGACCTCTGTGGGTCCGACTATGTACAAAGGCCATAGTTTGTGTGCACAACCAATACTTTTACACAAACATTTATAGGCTATAGTACAATCCCAATTCCCAAAGTGTGGTTCGGGGACCTGTGGGAGTACAACTATGTACATAGGCCAGAGTTTGTGTGCACGACCAATAGTTTTACATGAACACTATGTTATATTACAGGACAGCCTACTACAGCCACAGCTGGTTCCCATGTACAACCCCAATTCTGTTGGAGTTGGGAAGATGTTCATTCAGCCATCTTCTTCCGCTTATCTGAATGCTTAACCTGAATGTTCAACTTTATTGTTTGTATGCAAATATTTGCTCATTTTGATTTTGATGGCTGCAACACCTTTAAAATACATTGAAATATAATCAAATATTCAGACAATCCGAAGAACCTATACGTGATTGGCTGAAAACCTATTGAATGTTTTTGACCTTTGATCCCTCAGATGTCTTCTGCATTGAAACCAACATCACCGTGTGAGGGATATAACTGCAATTGACTCAGGAACATCATATTGACTGACTGACTGACTGACTGACTGACTATTGTAACATACTCCTCCCTGACGTTGTCACTGGGACAATTTACTTATTTTTGTACCACAATTCTTCTATTAGACCACTTAGCCTAAACATGTGCAAGGAGACTGGCACATATGGACCCAGAGGATGAGAGAGTGGAATCACATACGTGCAAGTGTTATAAAGGGGCCTCTACTACTCTCTTCTCCCATCAGGCTGCACTAGGCTTCATTAGGCTGTAGAAGGCAATACTGTAACATGGTCAACACATGCCATGTAAAACTATTAAATGTGCATACAAATAACTGCCTGTGTACACCATGGTTAGTCCCAATGGTATGACATAATATAGACTAGTACTCCCCTCTACTACTCTATTCTCCCATTGGACAGGACTAGGTTAGACTTTGGCATACTAGGCTGTACTGCACTAGTGGTGGACAGGACTAGGTTAGACTTTGGCATACTAAGCTGTACTGCACTAGTGGTTATTCACAATGGTGTGACATCACATAATATAGACTAGTACTTCCCTCTACTACTCTATTCTCCCATTGGAGAGGACTAGGCTGTACTGCACTAGACTCAAATGGGCTCTAACAGGGTGTAGGGGGGTTTGTTAGGCTGTACTAGGTTTCATTAGGCTGTACGAGGTGATACTGCACTATGGTCAACACATGTCCAACTAAAAGTATTGAAAGTGCACACAAACGACTGCCCGTGTACACGGTGGTTATTCACAATGGTGTGACATAATATAGACTAGTACTTCCCTCTACTACTCTATTCTCCCATTGGAGAGGACTAGGCTAGACTTTGGCATTCTAGGCTGTACTGCACTAGACTCAAATGGGCTCTAATTGGCTGTAGGGGTGTGTGTTAGGCTGTAATAGGCTTCATTAGGCTGTACGAGGTGATACTGCACTATGGTCAACACATGTCCAAGTAAAAGTATTGAAAGTGCACACAAACGACTGCCCGTGTACACAGTGGTTATTAACAATGGTGTGACATAATATAGACTAGTACATCCCTCTACTACTCTATTCTCCCATTGGAGAGGACTAGGCTAGACTTTGGCATTCTAGGCTGTGCTGCACTAGACTCAAAAGGGCTCTAATTGGCTGTAGGGGTGTGTGTTAGGCTGTAATAGGCTTCATTAGGCTGTACGAGGTGATACTGCACTATGGTCAACACATGTCCAAGTAAAAGTATTGAAAGTGCACACAAACGACTGCCCGTGTACACGGTGGTTATTAACAATGGTGTGACATAATATAGACTAGTACTTCCCTCTACTTCTCTATTCTCCCATTGGAGAGGACTAGGCTAGACTTTGGCATTTTAGGCTGTACTGCACTAGACTCAAATGGGCTCTAATTGGCTGTAGGGGTGTGTGTTAGGCTGTAATAGGCTTCATTAGGCTGTACGAGGTGATACTGCACTATGGTCAACACATGTCCAAGTAAAAGTATTGAAAGTGCACACAAACGACTGCCCGTGTACACAGTGGTTATTAACAATGGTGTGACATAATATAGACTAGTACATCCCTCTACTACTCTATTCTCCCATTGGAGAGGACTAGGCTAGACTTTGGCATTCTAGGCTGTGCTGCACTAGACTCAAAAGGGCTCTAATTGGCTGTAGGGGTGTGTGTTAGGCTGTAATAGGCTTCATTAGGCTGTACGAGGTGATACTGCACTATGGTCAACACATGTCCAAGTAAAAGTATTGAAAGTGCACACAAACGACTGCCCGTGTACACGGTGGTTATTAACAATGGTGTGACATAATATAGACTAGTACTTCCCTCTACTACTCTATTCTCCCATTGGAGAGGACTAGGCTAGACTTTGGCATTCTAGGCTGTACTGCACTAGAGTCAAATGGGCTCTAACAGGGTGTAGGGGGGTTTGTTAGGCTGTACTAGGCTTCATTAGGCTGTACGAGGTGATACTGCACTATGGTCAACACATGTCCAAGTAAAAGTATTGAATGTGCACACAAACGACTGCCCGTGTACACGGTGGTTATTCACAATGGTGTGACATCACATAATATATACTAGTACTTCCCTCTACTACTCTATTCTCCCATTGGAGAGGACTAGGCTGTACTGCACTAGACTCAAATGGGCTCTAACAGGGTGTAGGGGGGTTTGTTAGGCTGTACTAGGTTTCATTAGGCTGTACGAGGTGATACTGCAGTATGGTCAACACATGTCCAAGTAAAAGTATTGGAAGTGCACACAAACGACTGCCCGTGTACACGGTGGTTATTAACAATGGTGTGACATAATATAGACTAGTACTTCCCTCTACTACTCTATTCTCCCATTGGAGAGGACTAGGCTAGACTTTGGCATTCTAGGCTCTACTGCACTAGACTCAAATGGGCTCTAATTGGCTATAGGGGTGTGTGTTAGGCTGTGATAGGCTTCATTAGGCTGTACGAGGTGATACTGCACTATGGTCAACACATGTCCAAGTAAAAGTATTGAATGTGCACACAAACGACTGCCCGTGTACACGGTGGTTATTCACAATGGTGTGACATCACATAATATAGACTAGTACTTCCCTCTACTACTCTATTTCCCCTTTGGAGAGGACTAGGCTAGACTTTGGTATACTAGACTGTACTGCACTAGAGTCAAATGGGCTCTAACAGGGTGTAGGGGGGGTTGTTAGGCTGTACTAGGCTTCATTAGGCTGTACGAGGTGATACTGCACTATGGTCAACACATGTCCAAGTAAAAGTATTGAATGTGCACACAAACGACTGCCCGTGTACACGGTGGTTATTCACAATGGTGTGACATCACATAATATAGACTAGTACTTCCCTCTACTACTCTATTCTCCCATTGGAGAGGACTAGGCTAGACTTTGGCATTCTAGGCTGTACTGCACTAGACTCAAATGGGCTCTAATTGGCTATAGACCTGCGCAGTGACGTCACCGCCCCTGTTCCAGAAGTGGATTCCCCATTCATTTTTCTCATAGACTTTTCAAAAATAATTTATATAAAGACGATTACGCCGCGGACAAAGCCAACTTCGGTCGTGAGGAATCATGATGACACACACAATCTTTTTGGACAATCAAATAATTTCTAAGATGAAAAACGAAACAAAAAGTGTTGTATCCTGCCGTTTTCTACATCTTGCTAATTAGATATTGCATGATAGTATTGTGTGTGTCATCATGATTTGTCACGACCCGAGTTGGTTTTGTCCGCGGCGCAATCGTGTTTTTATTAAGCATTTTCGAAAAGTCTATGAGGAAAATGAATGAGGATTCCATTTCTGGAACAGGGGCGGTGACGTCACTGCGCAGGTCTATTGGGGTGTGTGTTAGGCTGTAATAGGCTTCATTAGGCTGTAGGTGATACTGCACTATGGTCAACACAAGTCCAAGTAAAAGTATTGAATGTGCACACAAACGACTGCCTGTGTACACGGTGGTTATTCACAATGGTGTGACATAATATAGACTAGTACTTCCCTCTACTACTCTATTCTCCCATTGGAGAGGACTAGGCTAGACTTTGGCATACTAGGCCATACTCAAATGGGCTCTAATAGAATATAGGGGGTTTGTTAGACTGTACTAGGCTTCATTAGGCTGTACGAGGTGATACTGCACTATGGTCAACACATGTCCAAGTAAAAGTATTGAATGTGCACACAAACGACTGCCTGTGTACACGGTGGTTATTCACAATGGTGTGACATAATATAGACTAGTACTTCCCTCTACTACTCTATTCTCCCATTGGAGAGGAGTCGGACTAGGCTAGACTTTGGCATACTAGGCCGTACTCAAATGGGCTCTAATTGGCTGTAGGGGTGTGTGTTAGGCTGTAATAGGCTTCATTAGGCTGTACGAGGTGATACTGCACTATGGTCAACACAAGTCCAAGTAAAAGTATTGAATGTGCACACAAACGACTGCCTGTGTACACGGTGGTTATTCACAATGGTGTGACATAATATAGACTAGTACTTCCCTCTACTACTCTATTCTCCCATTGGAGAGGAGTCGGACTAGGCTAGACTTTGGCATACTAGGCCGTACTCAAATGGGCTCTAATTGGCTGTAGGGGTGTGTGTTAGGCTGTAATAGGCTTCATTAGGCTGTACGAGGTGATACTGCACTATGGTCAACACAAGTCCAAGTAAAAGTATTGAATGTGCACACAAACGACTGCCTGTGTACACGGTGGTTATTCACAATGGTGTGACATAATATAGACTAGTACTTCCCTCTACTACTCTATTCTCCCATTGGAGAGGACTAGGCTAGACTTTGGCATACTAGGCCGTACTCAAATGGGCTCTAATAGAATATAGGGGGTTTGTTAGACTGTACTAGGCTTCATTAGGCTGTACGAGGTGATACTGCACTATGGTCAACACATGTCCAAGTAAAAGTATTGAATGTGCACACAAACGACTGCCTGTGTACACGGTGGTTATTCACAATGGTGTGACATAATATAGACTAGTACTTCCCTCTACTACTCTATTCTCCCATTGGAGAGGAGTCGGACTAGGCTAGACTTTGGCATACTAGGCCGCACTCAAATGGGCTCTAATTGGCTGTAGGGGTGTGTGTTAGGCTGTAATAGGCTTCATTAGGCTGTACAAGGTGATACGGCACTATGGTCAACACATGTCCAAGTAAAAGTATTGAATGTGCACACAAACGACTGCCCGTGTACACGGTGGTTATTCACAATCACAATGGTGTGACATAATAGTAGTAGTAGTAGCCAAGTACACCCTAGTCTAGTCTAGTCCAGTCTGATCCATCGTAAGTAGTAGTAACTACATACATTAATATGCTTTTCACATAATCGACATTTCTTGTCATGTTTTCTTAGTGGTCTCAAAATATTCTAATTAATTGAGATGTGGGGGTTTTCATGAGCTGGACACCATAATCAAGATTAATACATTTTTAAATATTTCACTTAATGCACAAAGGATTGAGAATATATTCAATTTTGGCTTTCTATTATACTACGGAAGAAAACGTTTACAAATGTATTTAACGGTGTATTTCCACAGTCCACACTGTTGCACTGCTATCTTAAAACTGTGTATGTAGGGGCTTCACACTTTCAGAACTGCCTAGTTGACTGAGAACTGACTAGCAGCAGGTGCCGTCCATTGCACTTAACGAGGGTTTAATCCAGAATGTGCTGTGGGATGAAGGGGGGGGGGGGCTCTTTCTGTTGCATTCTGTTGCATTTCTATTTGTAAGTGAGTCCAAACCAAACGGTTAATCTAAATGGTGTTTAGATTAACATGTTTTGAAATGGTCGTTTATTCATGCTTCATGCAGATCCTTAACCTTGTAGATCTGCTGATTTCAGATTAATTACTTCATTATCTCTGTATTGGTAGGATCCTCACCTATAGCACATTGTAAAACCAGAGAGACAAGGTTCATAAAGTGTGGTTCAGGGACCTCTGGGAGTTCAACTATGTATGCAGCCCATAGTTTGTGAGCCGGGCCAATACATTTACACAAACATTTCAAGATATACAGTATGTAAATCATCAAAATATAAATATTAATAATGTAGCATGGAAAATACTGATTACCCGTATATTTGTTTTTTATCACACTACAACATTTTCAAAAATGTCTAATTCAATTTTGGCTTTCTATTATACTACGTAAGAAAACGTTTACAAATCTTTCTAACTGTGTATCTCCACAGTCCACACTGTTGCACTGCTATCTTAAAACTGTGTATGTAGGGGCTTCACACTTTCAGAACAGCCACACTAGTTGACTGAGAACTGACTAACAGCAGGTGCCGTCCATTGCACTTAACGAGGGTTCAATCCAGAATGTGCTGTGGGATGAGAGGGGGGGGGGGGGGCTCTTTCTGTTGCATTCTGTTGCATTTCTATTTGTAAGTGAGTCCAAACCAAACGGTTAATCTAAATGGTGTTTAGATTAACATGTATTGAAATGGTTGTTTATTCATGCTTCATGCAGATCTTGTAGATCTGCTGATTTCAGATTAATTACTTCATTATCTCTGTATTGGTAGGATCCTCACCTATAGCACATTGTAAAACCAGAGAGACAAGGTTCATAAAGTGTGGTTCAGGGACCTCTGGGAGTTCAACTATGTATGCAGCCCATAGTTTGTGAGCCGGGCCAATACATTTACACAAACATTTCAAGATATACATGTATGTAAATCATCAAAATATAAATATTTATAATGTAGCATGGAAAATACTGATGACCCATATGTTTTTTTTTTTTTTTTTTTCTTTTTTTTTATCACACTACAACATTTTCAAAAATGTCTAAACAATATGGACAATGAAAAGTTCAGATCAACTACATTTCAAAGCAATTCGAAACAATTTATACCATGAAAAATTCAATCATACACTTTAATGTAGCCGGATAGCCATAAGGCAGTCTTTCTGACATGAACAAATAATAGTTCACTTCACAGTAGGCAAATAATAGAACTTTTTTCTGTCAGATGCTGATCTGCAGCATCTGGTTAAATCAATGCAGGAGGATGCAGCAGTCAGGATGTGGTCCTGACTGATGACCGCTCGCATTTCGACCATGTGATGTCAACATTGTAGCCCTCACTCCATAGTCTAGTTATCATCAGTCATCAAACATCTTTGTACATTATTTGAGGGTTATATTTTACCACTCACAGATATGGAGAAAGATGATCTGTGTGAAAAAATCCTTTAGTGTAATTTCTAACAAGAAAAAAATCATAACCTCGGGGAAAACAGATGGCGTTCCCGGGCAGGAAATTAAGTGCCCTGTGCCCACGCATCTCGGGATCCCGAGTGTAGTTCGAGGACCTCTGGGAGTCCAACTATGTACACAGGCCATAGTTTGTGTGTGTGACCAATAGTTTCATGTGACCATTTCTAAGCTATAGGACAGCTCAGCCATGGCTAGTTGGTTTGGGGACATCTGGCTTCCAACTACCGTGTTCATAGGCCATAGTTTGTGTGGACAACCGATACCTTTACATAGACATTTCTGAGCTATAGTACAATCCAGACATGGCTGGTTCTCAAAGTGTGGTTCGGGGACCCCTGGGAGTCCAAACATGTACACAGGCCATAGTTTGAGTAAACGACCAATACATTTACACGAACATTTCAAGGCTATAGTACAATCCAGCCATGGCTGATTCCAATGGTATTGTTCGGGAACCTCTGGAAGTCGATCTATGTGCACAGGCCATAGTTGTGTGCATGACCAATCGTTTTAAAACAATCCAGCCATGGTTCGTTCCCAAAGTGTGGTTTGAGGACCTCTGAGGGTCCAACTATGTAGACAGGCCATAGTTTGTGTTCATGACCAATAGTTTCATGTGACCATTTCTAAGCTATAGGACAGCTCAGCCATGGCTAGTTTGGTTTGGGGACATCTGGCTTCCAACTACCATATGTTCATAGGCCATAGTTTGTGTGGACAACCGATACCTTTACATAGACATGAACATTTCTAGGCTATAGTACAGTCCAGCCTAGTAGAACCATGGCTGTTTCCCAAAGTGTGGTTTGGGGAAATCTGTGGGGGCAACTCTGTACAATAGTTTTACATGAACATCTCTAAGTACAGTACATCCATGGCAGGCTCCTAAAGTGGGGTTTGGGACTATAGTAAGGACACATTCATGTAAAACTATTGGCTGTGTAGATGTCATGTATAAACTATTAGCATCTGCAAGGATTTACAATGCTGGCAGGATCCTGGAGCTAGCCTAGCTAATAATGCAAACTGAATCAGCTGTTGGCAAAAAAACATGCTTGAATGTTTACTGTATCCAGATTGGCCATCCCAGTTCTAAAGTAGGGACATTTTAGAAAACTGGAGTGGCCAATCAAGACACAGCATAACCCTAGAAATGTATGTGTAAAGGTATTGGCCGTGCACACAAACTATGGCCTATGTACATAGTTGGATTCTCAGAGGTTCCCGAACCTCACTTAGGAACCAGCCATGGCTGGATTATACTATAGCCTTGACATGTTTGTGTAAAAGCATTGGCCGTGCACACAAACTATGGCCTGTGTACATAGTTGGCAACTCAGAGGTCCCCAAATAAAACTTTGGGAACCAGCCGTGGCTGTACTAGGCTGCCCTGCAATATAACCAAAAAATGTTCATGTAAAACTATTTGTCATGCACACAAACTCTGGCCCGTGTACATAGTTTGATTCCCAGAGATCCCCGAACCACACTTTGGGAACCAGGCGTGACTGTACTTGGCTGTCCTGTAATATAACCAACAAATGTTCAAGTAAAACTATTGGTCGTGCACACAAACACTGTCCTGTGTACATAGTTGGAACCCCAGAGGTCAACACACCACACTTAAGAACCAGCCATGGCTGGATTGTACTATATCATTGAAATGTTTGTGTAAATGTATTGGCCGTGCACACAAACTATGGCCTTTGTACATAGTTGGACTCCCAGAGGTCTCCGAACCAAACTTTGGGAACCAGCCGTGGCTGTACGAGGCTGTCCTGCAATATAACCTTGAAATGTTCTTGTAAAACTATTGTTTGTGCACACAAACTCTGGCCCATGTACATAGTTGGTCTCCCAGAGGTCCCGAACCACACTTTGGGAACCAGCCTTGGCTGGATTGTACTATAGTCTAGAAATGTTTGTGTGAAATTATTGGTCATGCACACAAACTATGGCCACTGTACATACAGTAGTTGGACCCACAGAGGCCCCCGAACCACACTTTGAGAACCAACCATGGCTGGACTGTACTAAAGTATTGGGCATGCACACAAAATATGGCCCGTGTACACCATAGATCTCTGCTGCCCCCCATTGATAAAACAGTGTCAACACAGCCGTGTTCACGAAAGGCACTAATTTGTGATCATTAGCCGTATTTTGGTATGGCAAAAGTACAATGTGTGTTCACCGGCTTACTTGCGTACACAAAGCCTATCAATTTGAATTGAAAATGCCTGCCGTGAACGCAAAAAACTATTGTTATTATTATTATTACCCCTATTATTAAATCTTGACTTGACATTTGGTCTGAGTCCATTTGGTTCCATTTGCACACCCTCTGATTGGCACAGATTTTACAGTATAACTCGCTGGTCCCAGGGTTCACTTAAATAGACTAATGCATGTCAGGCTGGGGGTCCTTGTTGTGAAAAAGTCTGGGGACCACTGATTTAAGCCATTGTTAAAGGGGAAAACCCATTTTCAACATTTTAATGTCATTAATATACCTTAGAGTAGAGATGTTGTGTGGACATGATAAAAAAAAAGTTCCCAATTCTATATTTTCTAAAAATGGAGGTCTGAAAAAAATCATTAACATGGTGAAATACATCTGATGACATCCATCATCAAGATGTATTTCAACATGTTAACGATTTTTTTTTTCCTGAGAGGTACACATTTTTTTTTTAAATATCCATCATGCGAATTGGTCCAAATCTACACAACTAAGATTAATGGTCATGGACAGAAGCAAAAGAAATCTTTAGTTTGGGGTCTGTGGGTCTAAAAATATCCTCAAATGGTGGTCCGTGGCTCAAATGCTGAATAAATGGTGGGCCCTGGGATGAAAAAGGTTTATAAACCACTGCTATAAAGCAGCAGTGTCTGGATCAGTCAGAGGAGGTTTATGGTACAACAGCGGCGCCCTGTGGCTGCATGTGCTCATTACACCACCATGCATTACATTGAAGGTAGGGAGAAAAGCATATTGGACTTGCAGACAATAGCCTCTCTTTAATGAACTGAATGAACTGAAATCCCCTTCATTTTAGATCATTTTGTTCTAATACTATAACACAGGCATCACAGAGCTCTAAATAGCTCTTGCACCGCCCTATTTGAAAACAATGTATTCAGTTTGCCTGTATTATACAGGCAGTGAGGAGATGATTTTCTGAACCCTCAATGTCGCAACTCTTCTAGAAGGCTCTGCTCTGTCTATGGCTCCGGAACTGACGTGTTAAAGTGGGCGGAGCTTAGGGTTTAAAAGGAAAAGCGCGGGCTCTCAGCAGACTGTTTGTTGGGCTGTGGCTGTCAGAGGTATGTTTGTTTGTTTGTTTGTTTGTTTGTTTGTTTGTTTGTCTGTTTGTCTGTTTGTCTGTTTGTCTGTTTGTGTGTTTGTGTGTGTTTGTTTGTTTGTTTGTTTGTTTGTTTGTTTGTTTGTTTGTTTGTTTGAGAAACACACAGTTTTATCCACATTTAACTGTTGTTTAATGTTTCTGTGAGTTTATAGGACCATCAGTTGTTGCTTTCGTTTTCATCCAGTTTCATACCAGGGTCCATTAGTCTATTTATTCAGCATTTAAAGACTATGATTACATTTAGCCTCCCAGATCTAAAACCAAAGGTTTGGTTTGGTTTAGTCAACAGTTCCAGCTGTTCTGATGTCCCATAATGGTACCATTAGGAAAGATAACAGGCACATGTTAATCAAAATAACAATTCTAATACATTCTCTAATTGTGCACTTGTGATTTAGTGATTCAGATTTTCAACAATTTTAAATATAATCAAATGTAGCATTTGGTTACATTTTATTTAACTATCGAGTTAAGGTGAAGATCTTTTGAAGGTGAATTCCACCTTCAAACAAATGTGTCCACATTTATTGGGGGTCATTTGGTTTCATTTGTTCTCTCTCAGGGGAAAGGGGTCTAAAAAAACCATTAACATGGTGAAACACACCTTGATGTCATCAAGTTGTGCTACAAGCTTGTAGGTCTGCTATTTGTCAATAGCAAATGCTAATTCTTTCAATGGCTAAAACTAATTCTTTGATGGCTAAAGCTAAATCTAGTGGGTAAAGCTAATGCTGTCACAACCTGAAGCTAATCCTAATGCTGTTACACTCACTAACTAAAGCTAATGTAAATGTTGATACTTGAGGTGTGTGTGTGTGTGTGTGTGTGTGTGTGTGTGTGTGTGTGTGTGTGTGTGTGTGTGTGTGTGTGTGTGTGTGTGTGTGTGTGTGTGTGTGTGTGTGGTGTGTGTGTGTGTGTGTGTGTGTGTGTGTGTGTGTGTGTGCAGTAGTTCCATGTGATAGAGGAGTCAAATGAATGAAAGGTGTGTTAATATATTAGAAATAATTAAACAATAAAAACGACATTAGTGTTTTGTTCTCATTGCTTTTTACTGTGTGCTCCACACACTATTCACCCAAACTCAGAACTCCCAACACGGGACTCTGGACATCAATTAACACTATATTAATGGCAAATATTTCATACAGCTAACTCTCCCTTTAATCCAGGGGTTTTCAACCTTTTTGACTCCAGGGACCACCATTTATTCAGCTTTTGAGCCACGGACCACCATTTGATTACATTTTCACACCAAAGACCTGAAATGAAAGAATTCTTTTAGTTTCGTCCACAATTCCAGGCTGGATTTTGCCAACAAAACAGTGAAACTTCTTGTGAAAGTGGTGCTAATTCAGATGATCAATATTTTAACTCTTGAGAGTGTAAAAATGAAACCAAATGGACCCGCAAGGGTCCATTTGGTTTCATTTTTACATTCTCAAGAGTTACATCTGGTTAACCAACTTTCCATCATTTAGCCTGGGACCACCTGGAACCCTCTCAAGGATCACTGGTGGTCCCCGGACCAACCTGTTGAAAACCCCTGCTTTAATGGGTTGAATCATTCACAATTTTAGAGGAGAATTCCACACCACAACACATTGGGCATCAATCTACCTTGACCACTGTGACAAAACTATATATTGCACTTGATTTTTTTTTTCTTTTTTTTTTGTCATAGATTCCCCCTGTTCTACATTTCACCCTTTAGGTCCCCATTCCTTCCTACAGTTTGCATTGGTGTTGGTTGTCTTTATTCTAATGTGGGGATTTTTGTAGCTCCAAAAATATTTTAATAGTATACTGTCTGATACTCAGGCGTGAGTTATGTCACTCTGTACTGGGGCTACTTGTAATGCCAGAGATAATCTATTCCTTCTCCTCCCCTCCCTTCTGCCACTCTCCTCTCAAATCACTCAGGTTGAAACTCCTGTCCCACACGTTTTTTTTTTTTTTTTTTTTTAATTAGGTAGTGCTCCAATGATCTTGTAGTGTGTGGATTATTTTGATGTGGGGAAATATGTTTGGCGTTACTAAAATACTCTCATTAGAATAAAGCCAACCTGCAGCAATGCAAACTGCATCTGAGGCACCTCAGGGGTGAAATGTAGGAAAGGGAACATCAATGACAAAAAAAATCAAGGGCATTATGTATCATGTCACAGGAATCAAGGTAGATTGATGACCAATGTGTTTTGGTGTGGAATTCTGCTTTAATAAACTTAGAAGAATGTTGGCACAGCGGCAGCCCTGTTAGACTATGCTATGACTTATAAAACATTATCCTGTAGACCAGGGGGGTTTCAACAGGTGGTCCCTGGACCACCAGTGGTCCCTGAGAAGGTTCCAGTGGGTCCCCAGGCTAAATGATGGAAAGTTGGTTAACCAGATGTAACAAATGTAAAAATGAAACCAAATGGACCCTTGCAGGTCCATTTGGTTTAACCAAAATAATTCAAAAATAATTCTTTAGCTTTAGGTCTTTAGGGTGAAAATGTAATCAAATGGTGGTCCTCCGTGGCTCAAATGCTGAATAAATGGTGGTCCCTGGTGTCAAAAAGGTTGAAAACCCCTGCTGTAGAGTGTAGAACAAACTAATGATTTTCCTTCTTTCCTCCTGTTGTTTCAGAACCTGTATCTGACCAGATCTACAGACTCTACACTGACCAGATCTACAGACTCTACACTGACCAGATCTACAGACTCTCCAGCTGTTAGCAGTGAGGGTGAGTATTTAATGATTCCACTGCTGGATGCTGTTAGCAGTGAAAGGTTAGTCAACCTTTTGATTCTTGCTGCTTGTGTCAGTGAACTACATGCTACCATAACGTAGGTTGTTGTTATTCTGTAAATTATGTTAAATAAATTAAATCAAATGCCTCCACATACATCAACCAATTTAACGACTGCATTCGACACATCTAGATCATGGGTTTTCAACCTTTTTGACACCAGGGACCACCATTTATTCAGCATTTGAGCCACGGACCACCATTTGATGACAATTTCACCCCCAAGACTTAAAACTAAAAATTCTTTTGGTTTCGTCCACGATGATTCCAGGATGGATTTGCAAACAACAGTGTAGACTTCTTAATTAAGTGGTGCTAATTCAGATGATGAATATTTTAACTCTTGAGAGTATAAAAATGAAACCAAATGGACCCGCAAGGGTCCATTTGGACCCCAACCACCTGTTGAAAACCCCTGATCTAGATCACGACAGTTTTCAGTAAGGATGCACGGTTATTCGGTAGCATAAGCGACCTACAAGCTCATAGCGCAGCACATGGTGTCACGCTATGAGCTTGTATATTTGATATCTGTTTTTTGTTGTCAGAGTTTTCGATCGCATTTCATTTTTTAAAAGTATTTTCTTCATCTCCTTCTGTCCTTTCTAGTTTCACTAGTCTACATTGTGTACAGATGTGATTCTAGTTTCACTAGTCTACATTGTGTACAGATGTGATTCTAGTTTCACTAGTCTACATTGTGTACAGATGTGATTCTAGTTTCACTAGTCTACATTGTGTACAGATGTGATTCTAGTTTCACTAGTCTACATTGTGTACAGATGTGATTCTAGTTTCACTAGTCTACATTGTGTACAGATGTGATTCTAGTTTCACTAGTCTACATTGCGTACAGATGTGATTCTAGTTTCACTAGTCTACCGTGTACAGATGTGATTCTAGTTTCACTAGTCTACATTGTGTACAGATGTGATTCTAGTTTCACTAGTCTACATTGTACAGATGTGATTCTAGTTTCACTAGTCTACATTGTGTACAGATGTGATTCTAGTTTCACTAGTCTACATTGTACAGATGTGATTCTAGTTTCACTAGTCTACATTGTGTACAGATGTGATTCTAGTTTCACTAGTCTACATTGTGTACAGATGTGATTCTAGTTTCACTAGTCTACATTGTGTACAGATGTGATTCTAGTTTCACTAGTCTACATTGTGTACAGATGTGATTCTAGTTTCACTAGTCTACATTGTGTATAGATGTGATTCTAGTTTCACTAGTCTACATTGTGTACAGATGTGATGCTTATGTCATTTTCTGGTATCATTATGGTAGCATGTAGTCCTGCTTAACGTTGTGTTTAAAGGGGAACTCCACCCATTTTCAACATTTTTTCTGAGTGTACAAATGGAACCAAATGAACCCTAACGGGTTCATTTGGTTACATTTGTACGTAAAAAAGAAGCGTCTAAAGAAATCCATTAACATGGTGAAAATAAATCTTGATGATGTCATCAAGATGTTTCACCATGTTAGTGGTTTTCTTCAGACCTCCATTTCTTGGGAACACAGAATGGGGGGAACGTTTTTATCCTGTCCACCCAACACCTCTAAAATGGGTGGAGTTCCCCTTTAAGTCTGTGCAAACTAGAGAGAGCGTTTCTATGCAATCAGCGGCAGTGACAGCTGCTGAGGAAGAGCCAGTGCTGCTGGTAGTGTGTTATCTGGCAACCCAAACCCTTACCTTAACCAAACCTACAGGCTGGTAGTGTTATCTGGCAACCCAAACCCTTACCTTAACCAAACTTACAGGCTGGCTAAGGAAAGGGTTGCCAGATAACGCTAACCAAAGCCTTACCCTAACCAAACCTACAGGCTTGGTGAAGGAAAGGGTTGCCAGATAACACTAACCTTCCTTACCCTAACCATAACCACAGCACAATGCTGAACTGATATGGTAGGTGTCAATCCTGTTGGCACCGTGGCAATGTGAGGCTAGGTTCAGGTTGGCAATACTGATGCAGGTGATTACATACAGACGCTCCTTCTAGCAAACTAACAGAGGAAGCAAATGATGGCTGTGTGTCATTTGATTCTTTTGTTAGTTTTTGTTGTGAGTTTAATGACTGATATTAAAGGTAAGTGAATGTAGTTTATTATGTTTACCTGTCAGGCAGAAACCTTGTATGTCCATGTTTGTTCAACCTTTTTTTGGTAAATTAATTTGTTACTCTGTCATGCTTTAGTGTCACACACTAAAGAGACTAATGTAACATATCTGATCTACAAGCTAACGGATGCACAGATCATTAATTGAGTTTTTTTGGAGTGGGGAGGGGTTGTTTGGGTGGTTGTTTGGGATGTACAAGGTTTCTTGCTGACCTTCATCTTTCCTCTTTATTCTTTGCTTTAAAATAAAGTTATTTGTTCTTGTTGTCTCAGACTCTATTAATCGCATTTTATTTATTCGATTTTTTTAGTCATTTATTTCCTCTTTCTTCTTGCCTGTTGTGATGCGTCAATCGGATTGCGTCTTCTTTTGCGTTTCACCATTTTCACACAAATCCTGTTAGTTCACGTCAGACATGAACTCAGGCCCGGTGTCTGACGTGCATTTATGGGATTATTTTACAGCTTGTCATTCAGTCCATTTATGGGATTATTTTACAGCTTGTCATTCAGTCGCCGTCGTTTTTATTCAGGTGAGGTAGATGCTGTTAAAGGGGAATTACACCCATTTTCAACATTTTACTGTCATTAATATGACTATGAAAATGTGTGGAATTCTCCTAGGGTTGAGAACCAAGTGATGTAGGCGCATCGTTCATTCCATATTGTGTTCGTTGCTCTTGTATGTTGTGTTCTAATGTCATCCATATGATTACTAATGTTCATAATGTTGATAAATATTGTGGCACAATTGCTTTCGTGTTTCATCATTTGAGTAGATTTCTACCTAACCTTTATCTTTTCTCTATTCTTTGCTTTAATAAATAGTTTTTTGTCTCAGACTCTATTGATCGCAATTTTATTTAATTTTGGAGTAATTTCTTCTTGACCATCTCACATTCTTCAATACTGTGACAATTGTGAATTGCTTTGTATGTTTATGCTAATCACTCCACAAAAACATTAAGGCCAACTACTTGGACAGAGACCAAGGAAATCTATTTATTTTGTTTGTGTTCATAAAGTGCTCAAAGAGCTTAAAGTGCTCAGTGCAGCAGCAAACATTTAGGTCATAAGACCATTGTTAGTGTTTATATCATCAGATCTAATTTGAGATTAAAGTTTAAACCATGTAATCCCACATAACATATGAACACAGGCCCGGTATGTGATGTGTGTTTATGTGGTTTATGTCGTATCATTTCACATCATGTCTGCCTGCATCACATAAAGCACACAGGGTTAGGTTAGGGTTAGGATGTGATGCAGGATGATCAGATGTGTCTTAGAATGTCAGTGGATTTATATATGCTGCCATTTTGCAGCTAAAACGTCATCAAGGCATTGGCAATAGGACTATGACCCAAACGTTTGCTGCTGCGCTCTTCACTTTTAGCACTTTGTAGCACTTTATGAGCACAGGAAAAATAAAATATATTTTCTTAGTTTATGCCTGAGGAGTCTACCTTAATGTATTTGTGGAGTGAGTTTTGTATATTGTGTATAAAGACGTAAACATTGGCATTCATGTTAATGATTCAAGTTGAAATTTTGTTTATGTAGCTAATGGTAATTCACTGATCTTGCTGTTTAAGTGTAAAATCTTCCTCTTATATACTGTAATTGTGAAGTGACTTTGCTGTTAATGTTTTGTTGTCAGGGTGGTTGGAATGTCAATCAATGTGGTTTGATTTCTGGACCTGTAAATTCCAACAGAACAAAGGCACTATGGCGCTGGTTGTGGGACTTCTGGTTCACCGGAACGGGGTTCGATTCCCTGCAGTGCCCTGCTCAATGTTGGATTTACATGGTCTCTTTATTTTTGGATCGTTTTTCTCCATAGATGAGAACCGACAGAATCTTTACTGCGTTTGTACTCCCTACTGTTACAAGTCTATTTATAGTCCAGTAATAATGACATTTGACCTAGAACTAATTGCAAAAAATCTAACTTGGCTGAGTTTGTATCTTCAATATATCCTGAATAACAGATAAAAAGTTGCCTAGAAATGTCTGAGGGGAAAGCTGTGTAAATGGCCTTTACAGTAAGTCCACCATTGAAGGCAAATATTTTCTAAATTTCATTGTGCATTAAGTAGAAAAGTGACATATCAAACTAGAGTTTTCATGGTGCTGAATGCATTCTTAGTTTTACACAAAACTTGCCCAAATGTGCTGACGTCATCATATTTGTCAACACGCTTATGGCTGTTTCCAACCCAAGGAAAAAATTTTTGTGCAAAAGTAATGCTTGGAATGGATTCAGCATCATGAAAACTCCATAGTTGGATCTGTCACTTGCTACTTAAAGCACAATGAAATTTAGAAAATATTTGCCTTAAATGGGATGTCAATGGTGGACATACTGTAAATTCCATTTTCAAATCTTTCCCCTCAGACAATTCCAGGCAACCTTTTATCTGTTATTCAGGATATAGTGAAGATACAAAATCAACTGAGTTTGCTTTTTTGCAGTTAGTTCCAGTTTGACCACTTCTATTCCATATAATGCCTGTACTATTAGTAATGGACTGCATATTGGGTGGTCTAAATCGGTGGTTTTCAACCTTTGTCATACCACTACTCTCTATTTTAACCACAGAGGACCACCATTTGATGTTGCGTTCAGTCTCTGGACCAAAAACTAAAGTTTTCACAATTTAAAATTATGAAAAAACGTAAGGCTATAGCCATGCTTTTTTTTCCTCTCAATTTCGACATTTTTTCGAAAATGCTCAAATGCTCAAAACGGTGAACAACGGCATGCTGAGCAAGACTGTAATGCTATACCCTTGCGCTTTTGCCAGATTTCGTCAGTTTTTGAAAATCTTCAAAATGATGACTAACGGCAGATTTATTCATATATTAATTTCGACTATAGAAATCCTTAGTCGGGGACAGGCCTAATTTCGACATTTCTTCAAAAACGCTCAAAAACGACGAAAAACGCCATTTTAGTATGGCGTCTGAGACCGTGTACTATAGCCCATGGCTTTTCTTCGATTTCGACATTTTTTCACAACCCTCAAAAACGCTCCGAGACCGTGTACTATAGCCCATGGTTTTTCTTCGATTTCGACATTTTTTCAAAAACGCTCAAAAGCGTTGAAAAACGCCATACTATAGCATGGCGTCCGAGACCGTGTACTATAGCCCATGGTTTTTCTTCGATTTCGACATTTTTTCGAAACGCTCAAAAACGCTCCGAGACCGTGTACTATAGCCCATGGTTTTTCTTCGATTTCGACATTTTTTCAAAAACGTTGAAAAACGCCATACTATAGCATGGCGTCCGAGACCGTGTACTATAGCCCATGTTTTTTCTTCGATTTCGACATTTTTTTCGAAAAATGAATAACAGATAAAAAGTTGCCTAGAATTGTCTGAGGGGAAAGCTGTGTAAATGGCCTTTACAGTAAGTCCACCATTGAAGGCAAATATTTTCTAAATTTCATTGTGCATT
The DNA here is from genome assembly GCA_039105355.1 of Benthosema pterotum. Classification (NCBI taxonomy): domain Eukaryota; kingdom Metazoa; phylum Chordata; class Actinopteri; order Myctophiformes; family Myctophidae; genus Benthosema; species Benthosema pterotum. The sequence continues at coordinate 54,954,259 of CM076973.1, forward strand.
AAGTAGAAAGTGACATATCAAACTAGAGTTTTCATGGTGCTGAATGCATTCTTAGTTTTACACAAAATCACTCATTGTTTTTTTGTTTTTTTTGAACATTTGAACATTTTTTTTTTAACATTTTTTTGAACATTTTTTCGAAATGTTCAAAAAACGCTCCGAGACCATGTACTATAGCCCATGGTTTTTCTTCGATTTCGACATTTTTTCGAAATGCTCAAAAACGCTCCGAGACCATGTACTATAGCCCATGGTTTTTCTTCGATTTCGACATTTTTTCGAAACGCTCAAAAACGCTCCGAGACCGTGTACTATAGCCCATGGTTTTTCTTCGATTTCGACATTTTTTCAAAAATGCTCAAAAACGTTGAAAAACGCCATACTATAGCATGGCGTCCGAGACCGTGTACTATAGCCCATGGTTTTTCTTCGATTTCGACATTTTTTCGAAACGCTCAAAAACGCTCCGAGACCATGTACTATAGCCCATGGTTTTTCTTCGATTTCGACATTTTTTCAAAAACGCTCAAAAACGTTGAAAAACGCCATACTATAGCATGGCGTCCGAGACCGTGTACTATAGCCCATGTTTTTTCTTCGATTTCGACATTTTTTCGAAATGCTCAAAAACGCTCCGAGACCATGTACTATAGCCCATGGTTTTTCTTCGATTTCGACATTTTTTCGAAACGCTCAAAAACGCTCCGAGACCGTGTACTATAGCCCATGGTTTTTCTTCGATTTCGACATTTTTTCAAAAATGCTCAAAAACGTTGAAAAACGCCATACTATAGCATGGCGTCCGAGACCGTGTACTATAGCCCATGGTTTTTCTTCGATTTCGACATTTTTTCGAAATGCTCAAAAACGCTCCGAGACCATGTACTATAGCCCATGGTTTTTCTTCGATTTCGACATTTTTTCAAAAACGCTCAAAAACGTTGAAAAACGCCATACTATAGCATGGCGTCCGAGACCGTGTACTATAGCCCATGGTTTTTCTTCGATTTCGACATTTTTTCGAAATGCTCAAAAACGCTCCGAGACCATGTACTATAGCCCATGGTTTTTCTTCGATTTCGACATTTTTTCAAAAACGCTCAAAAACGTTGAAAAACGCCATACTATAGCATGGCGTCCGAGACCGTGTACTATAGCCCATGGTTTTTCTTCGATTTCGACATTTTTTCGAAATGCTCAAAAACGCTCCGAGACCATGTACTATAGCCCATGGTTTTTCTTCGATTTCGACATTTTTTCGAAACGCTCAAAAACGCTCCGAGACCGTGTACTATAGCCCATGGTTTTTCTTCGATTTCGACATTTTTTCAAAAATGCTCAAAAACGTTGAAAAACGCCATACTATAGCATGGCGTCCGAGACCGTGTACTATAGCCCATGGTTTTTCTTCGATTTCGACATTTTTTCGAAATGCTCAAAAACGCTCCGAGACCATGTACTATAGCCCATGGTTTTTCTTCGATTTCGACATTTTTTCAAAAACGCTCAAAAACGTTCGAAAAACGCCATACTATAGCATGGCGTCCGAGACCGTGTACTATAGCCCATGGTTTTTCTTCGATTTCGACATTTTTTCAAAAACGCTCAAAAACGAAGAAAAACGCCATTTTAGTATGGCGTCCGAGATCGTGTACTATAGCCCATGGTTTTTCTTCGATTTCGACATTTTTTCGAAACGCTCAAAAACAACGAAAAACGCCATAATATAGCATGGCGTCCAAGACCGTGTACCATATCCCATGGTTTTTCTTCGATTTCGACATTTTTTCAAAACGCTCAAAAACTCTCCGAGACCATGTACTATAGCCCATGGTTTTTCTTCAATTTCGACATTTTTTCGAAACGCTCAAAAAGGAAGAAAAACGCCATTTTAGTATGGCGTCCGAGACCGTGTACTATAGCCCATGGTTTTTCTTAGATTTCGACATTTTTTCAAAACGCTCAAAAACAACGAAAAGCGCTATTTTAGTATGGCGTCCGAGACCGTGTACCATATCCCATGGTTTTTCTTCGATTTCGACATTTTTTCAAAACGCTCAAAAACTCTCCGAGACCATGTACTATAGCCCATGGTTTTTCTTCGATTTCGACATTTTTTCAAAAACGCTCAAAAACGCTCCGAGACCATGTACTATAGCCCATGGTTTTTCTTCGATTTCGACATTTTTTCAAAAACGCTCAAAAACGCTCCGAGACCATGTACTATAGCCCATGGTTTTTCTTCGATTTCGACATTTTTTCAAAAACGAAGAAAAACGCCATTTTAGTTTGGCGTCCGAGACCGTGTACTATAGCCCATGGTTTTTCTTCGATTTCGACATTTTTTCAAAACGCTCAAAAACGCTCCGAGACCATGTACTATAGCCCATGGTTTTTCTTCGATTTCGACATTTTTTCGAAACGCTCCGAGACCATATACTATAGCCCATGGTTTTTCTTCGATTTCGACATTTTTTCAAAAACGCTCAAAAACGACGAAAAACGCCATTTTAGTATGGCGTCCGAGACCGTGTACTATAGCCCATGGTTTTTCTTCGATTTCGACATTTTTTTCAAAACGCTAAAAAACGCTCCGAGACCATGTACTATAGCCCATGGTTTTTCTTCGATTTCGACATTTTTTCAAAAACGCTCAAAAACGACGAAAAACGCCATACTAGAGCATGGCGTCCGAGACCGTGTACTATACTTACTTACTTACTTAGGCCTTTAAATTCCCTGAGGAACATAGGCCATTGATGAGGCTCCTCCATCCCCTTCGGTCTGCGCTCTCCGCTCTAGTTGTTGCCATGACAGTCCTTGTGCTTTCATCTCCTGCTCTGTGGTTCTTTCCCAGGTGGTTCTAGGTCTTCCTCTCTTCCTCTTTCCTTGCGGGTTCCATGTTGTAGTGAGTGTTTAGTGATTGATTTATTGTGTCTTCGTAGTGTGTGTCCTATCCATGTCCATTTCCTTTCCTGATCTGTGATTCTATGGTGTCTTGGTGAGTGAGGCTCCACAGGGTGGCGTTGGAAACAATGTTGGGCCAGAAAAACTCCTAGGAGGCGTCGAAGGCAGCGGTTGAAGAATGTCTGTAATTTGTTGAGTATGATGGTGGTTAGTTTCCAGGTTTCAGAACTGTATAGTAGTGTGGATTTGACATTCGAGTTGAATATTTGCAGTTTGGTCTTAAGTGATATGTTTTTGGCTTTCCAGATTTTATTTAAGATGTTGAATATGGTCCTTGTTTTGCCAATTCTGGCACCGACATCCTCCTCCGTTCCTCCGTCCACAGCTACTATGCTTCCTAGATAAGTAAAGCTGGCTACCTCTTCAAGTTGATTTTGTCCATGTTTATTGGGGAGGTGTTTTTATTGTTGATTCTCATTATTTTTTGTTTTAGACGAGTTGATTTTGAGCCCAAGTGAGGCAGCTGTTTTCTCCAGTTTAGATGATTTGTCCCCTGCATCTGTTGGTGTGTATGTGATAACAGTGCTAGGTCATCTGCAAAATCCAGGTCTTCCAGCTGTTCCGTCAGGTTCCACTGTATTCCAGTTCTGCAGTTGGTAGTTGTTTTTGTCATGATCCAGTCAATACCGAGGATAAAGAGAAAGGGCGAGAGCATGCATCCCTGCCGCACTCCAGTCAGGATCTTAAAGGACTCTGACAGGCATCCTTCATGGAGGACATGGCATTGCATCCCTTGGTAAGTGTTCTTGATGATGGTTATCAGTTTTGGAGGAATTCCATAGTGCGCCATCAGTCTCCACAGGGTCTCCCGATCTACGCTATCGAAGGCTTTTTCGAAATCTATGAAATTTACATAGACAGGAGAGTTCCACTCAGTCGATGTTCGATAATTACCCTGAGTGTGGCGTTTTGGTTGCACAGGATCTGTTGTTTCCTGAAGCCCGCCTGGGTTTTCCCTCAGATTACCGTCGACAGCCTTCTGGAGTCTCTCCAATAGATACGGTTGAGCACCTTTCCTGGAGTTGAAAGTAGCATTATGCTGT